>VWYP01032106.1:508292-527077 GCA_013400435.1 Pycnonotus jocosus
AAAAAAAAAAAGAAGCAGGTCTTGAGCAAAAAACCACCAATGCCAAAGCCTCATGAATTGCTATTTCAACACATAGCACCATTAACCAGGCCATCCTTACTTCACTGGCCAGATTTTTTTAATGCATATTTATATATCAAAACAAATAGCATGGGTACAGTTTTCTTTCCATTCAAGGATAGCATACATCTGCATGCCATGTTTGGTGCATAACATCAGGAATTCTTTGCCTCTCATGATGTTGTTCTCGTCCATATTTATTCCAGTGTGCTTCTTCCCATCCTCTTTTCTCTGTTTCCATATATTTGGCACCATGTATTCACCAAATCATACCCAATTCATGCACCATTTTCCATCTCAATCCATATGGATATCATCCTCCATTCAAGAAGCACAACCTAGACAAGTGAATATGTGTTAGGCTCATGACACCCTGGGCTCTGGAATGAGAGTGCTCACAGATAACCCTTGTTCAGGCATAGCTAGGCAGAATGAAAACAGGCCAATAAGGTAAACTTTGATGCTAGGGAAAGCTTGGATGGCAACGGTTATCATCAACCATTTATTGAATTTGTAGGCACTTACAGAGATGGCAAAAGCCAGCAGCTTTGCTAATCACCAGTCAAAAGCTCCCACTCCATCTTTCTGTTTTTCACCTCAACAATTGGTTTCTGCCCACTGACTACTAAAACCATCCAGAATCCAAATCCTTGTTCTAAATAGTCTGTTATCAAGGAGTGATCTGTTTGGTCCTGGCAAGTTCAGACTCTTAAACCATCATAAAAAGGAAAAGAAACATCCTATATCATTGTCTTCATCCAGGGCCATTTCTTCCTCTTTTATAAATATCTTTTTCCTCATCCTTTCCAAGGTCTACTAGTTTGACAAAAGTCTGGCTTTCCAACCCAGCATTTAAGCTCATCTGACTCTAAAAGCATGTCTTTGCTTGTAGCCTTATCTAGAAATACTCACTTGGGCTTCTATTTGATTCTGCCATTTACTATTCACTTCCTCTCTGAATGTTTTGTCCTTCTTGATATCACTATTACTCCTCTACTATCACTTCATTTATCTCAGTATTTTTCCTCCTCCTTAGTATCTTCTTAAAGTATCATCAATCCTTTCTTTTCTCCCAGGACACATCTTTTTGGTACCCAAGTCACTCAGTTGAGACACTGTACAACAGTACTTGTATCAGTTCCTTTATCCTTCCCAGGAGACTAGGAAAGCTATGGGATTTCTTTTTAGATGTTCACTATGCTGTATGACTATTTAAATGCTTCTTTTCCTCTGAATAAGAAGGGTTTGTACCTACGCTCAACAGTTAATACCATGTGTTACTCTTAGGTGATAATCCATTCCTCCACCTCCTGTCAAAACCAAGGCAAAACAAATACATACTTCAATATGTTCTTAAAGTCAGCAAATTATCTAGTTCAAACAATAGCCTAGAGAAGATTCCAACAAACAAAACGCTTCAGAGAATATGCTGTCATCAACCCTGTCAATTACAAAAATAAGTAAACAGATAAGATCTTAATGATCACAAATTAAGTATAGATAAACTTAGACAAGACCATAAAAAGGAAAACAGAATATATAGCAGCCTTTATGGTCCAATATCATACTTTTAAAAACTAGAATTATTTTTTAATAATTTTTCATTTTTTAGCTATTATTTTTAGAGGAAATATAACAAATATATAACCTTTGCTTTTAGAAAACCTAATTATTAAATAGCCTCATAAACTCATTAAAGCTACTTGAAAGTGTTAAACCAATGTTTATGTTTAAACACCAGTTGCCACTCAAAAACTGCAAAGATACCTATCAAAGCCATGAAATAACTCAAACAAAGGGAACGTGTATGAGGAAAAAAACCCAATACCACTTGTATCAAGGATAAGAAATATCTGTCCTTAATCAAAGTATCTCATGAATGCCAAAACTCATCTTGAAGCTAAAATGAAAATGCCAGATTATTTTGTCACATCTTTCTGCAAAATTGTGTGACCATTTTCCCTTGGATTACAGGTGCTTCCTTCTGTTCCCCATCTATGTCTCCATAGATGGAGAATATAGAATTCCATCTATATTCACCCTGTTGTTCAGGGTAGTCAAAGAACAACTGGTCTTGCTATTAAAGACTGGGGCAAAGAAAGCATTGAGTACCTCGGCTTTTTTCCTCATCCTTTGTCACTATGTTTCGCCTTACTCCCAATAAAGGCTGGAGGAAGAATCTTAAAGTAGGAGTTCTTTTTACATTTGGTTCTGAAACAAGTTATAAGCCTAAGGAGTATTTGCTGAACCTCTTATTTTTAAATAAATTTTAATAAACCTAGTTTTTCAAGCAGATATCGGCAGCATTTGTAAGTTAGAAAACAGCACATTATTAAACAAACACATGAAAATTGAATTCAATTTGCTAATATAAAATTAATTGTTCCTACACACACAATGACTCTACTTTTGAACGAGACAGGATCCAATGCATGATGGAAATTGCTTTGCACATTAAAAGAAGTAGTTTCACCCAACTACTATAGTAGCATATTGTGCTTAAGCTAAACAAGACAGGCATTATTTCTATTGAACTCTACAGAACCCCAGTGACAGTGTGAAGTAACTCAGGAAAGAGCACATATTAACATAAAAATTCTGAGTCCACTGGAGAAAAGCAGCTTTGTGGAATCTGTAGAACTAAACTACAAATACAGAAAAAAATTATCTGATACTGCTGCACAGTATAACACAGCAAACATCTTGCTACCCTGAAATACCCAGAAAAGGATAAAATGAAGAGTTTGATTTGTTTTAGTACTGTTAGGGTTGGATTTTGTATTGGGCCTTTTTGTTTGTGGGCTGGTCAGTTTGCTTTTTTGGGAGAAGGGCTGTTTGATTTTTGTTTTTAGAAAAAATGTTATTTTATTAATTAAAAAATTAGTACAGTGTGTTCAATATACAGCTTGCCTTCTGAGTAACATTTTAAGCTATGCATTCCTGTTTTGTTGAATATAATTTAGATTCCCATAAGAAATAAGATATCATGTCTCTATTTAATACCAGAAAGTAAATTAAATCTTAGTGGAGTTAATCTTAATGGATTTACAAAATGGAACCTCAGCAACCAATGTGCCATTGAAATACTGAAACTACCAAGCAACTGGCAAGTATGAAGTGGGAAGGCATCTAGAGGAAAGTTTGCATCCTCCACCCTCACCAAATACAAAAACACTCAGAAAACTAAATTATTCACATAATAGGAAAACCAAAAAAACTTCACAGCTCTAGCTATAATCAACATCTAATAATTAAAGACAAGACAACAGAAGCAGATTCTGAGTCTGGGCAATGGATGTGTAGGAGGCACATTACTGGAAATGTTTGCTTCCAGAGAAGGAATGAATACCAGTTGACAGACCACATATGTGGTCAACCAAAAGATTTTTTAAAATGAAATGAATCAGCATCAAAACCAGATGTCTTCTGATTCAATTAATAAGCAGATTTCATAACAATTGAATGAAGGCGATAACATGTTACGGAATAAAGCAAGTATGAATGATATACTACAAAGATTCATCCACAGAACACATGCAGACTTTTCTGTCCTGCTTTTGTGAAGACATTTTTTATAAGGTGACACAAATTAAAAGTGCTTAAAAACCCCAACCACTCACCCCCAATCCATCATATAGACAGCCTTCACAGAGGGTACGGGATACCACTTTCCAGAGCCTGTGTCTTTCCAGTGCTATGAAACAAGGTAATTTAATAATAACATTCTGTAATTTAAACATAAATAAACATCTGTGTACATTGTGCTTAGGTCTGCTTCTGCTACCTAGAGAAGACGAGTAAAAAAGGATTTTAGTAAAATCTTCACTAAGCAGTATACCCAGCATAGCTGGGCAGTTTCTGGGCTGAACACCTCAAGGAAATGCACCATATCAAAAGGACAGAGCATCAAGGTGGTAACAACTGAATCTAAGTAACGGGGGTTGCTGTCTGCATGCAAATCAGCATGGTTATCAAGGGTTGAAAAGAGACAGGAAGCATATTCTAGTCCAAACTGACACCTAAAAGACAATAAGATTAATAAGAACAACTAAATCTGTCAGTTAGAAAACCTAAGATGTATATATTAACATTTGAGGCACAGAGCTGGAAGAAAGTGGGGAAAACCTTCTCTCCACATCACCCATCCATTGATCTCATGGCTTGCACTGAGGGGTTAGTATGAGAAACTGATTTTTCTCACAAAAGAAAGATAAGCAAACAAATACATAACCCAACCCAGCTTAGTTAAGATTTTTTCATTCAGCACTACAGTAAAAGATGAAAAAAACAAACCCCAAAACAATTTAAAATCAACCAGAGGAGTGAAGCATTAATATGACATCGTCTACTTCACGTTGGTATTCTCATAGAAAAGAGATGAGAGACCACGAAACCCAAAGCTTCCAAGAGTGAAATAATTGCTTTAGTACAGAGTTCTAGAAGCTATGCACACAACCTCATAGTACACACACACCTAAACAATAGAGAACTTTAGTTTCCTGCGTGAACTTAATAACAAAAAAATACAAGGGCAACAAAAATACACACATAGAAGTTCAAGGCAAAAATAATTGTAATTAAACACACTTGTCAACTACAACATAATTTCAGTATGTAGTTTGTCCATTTTTATATTTTCACAATTACTTCTTTAAAGACACACTCTGCTAGCAACAACAACAAAAAAAATTGCCTTCATTTTAACTTTTTAGCCACACAAAATGTCAATCCCAACAACTCCTTATAGTAGTCATAATCCTATGATAGAGCAAATTTCCTTCCTATTTCATCCAGTAATACCATACTACATTAACTTAAAATCTATCATGCTTGCAAACACTAACCCATTCAGTAAAAAAAAAAGGTATTTCAATCACTTCTTTCTAGTTTATGAACACTGTTTCTAAGTCAAAGTATATCAAATGCAAAGAAGGAGAGAACCTAAGTTTACCTAAGTCTAAAAGTACTGTAAACTCTGGCTGCCCTGGAGACAGTGTTAGCTGAAATGCATTCAGCTGTCATGTAATCACACTCTTCCTCCTGCTCAGACAATGTTATCTAATAATTAGCGTATGTAAAGCAAAAGGGCTGGACTATGCCCTCAGTTTATCTGTCCTTAGAAAATAGTTTTGAATTAAACCTGCAGCTCATTCCAACCTTCAAAATTCTAAAAAAGGCTTGCCAAAGAGATCAAAACAGGCAAAAAAAACCCCAAAGAAATCTATTTACAGGTGTATTCTAAATTCCAAAAACATGCAGGAAGAAATTTCTAAACATTCTCCTCTTAAAAAAAAATAAAAATCCTACTTTAGGGAAAGATGAAAATAGAGTCAAAATTCAAAGCACATTCTTTATATCTGTTTTCTAAACATGACACAGCAATAACATCAATCCCTAAGTAAGAGACATTAAGTAAATATCTGTGAATGGTGATTTGGAGCCAACTGAAAAATAAAATCAAAGTAGAAATAGTCTATCTAACCTGTCAGTCACCTAAACATAATTAACTGTTATCATCATTAACAATAACAAAGACCACTTTTCTACAATCTCCAAGAGACAAATGTCAAAAGGAAGGATGTCACACACAAAAATGTCTCAACTTTTCTTTCCCTCTAAGGAGTTAGCATATATGCTTAACAAACAGTACATGTAATGGAAATATGTGACCCCCATTGCCCTTAGAAATAACCACTTCAAAAAATGTTTATAAATTTAGTTTATATTTTTGAGGAAATTTTGTTGCTGCATGGACTTTGATCTTCAGCATTTGACGGCATGTAGCCCCTGCCCCTTCTGAAGCTGTCCAAAGCAGTTAACGTCACTGGTCTTAAATACAACCAAAAAACCTCAAGAAATTTCAGGAATAATTTTTTTCTTTTTTTTTTTTTTATTTTTGAAGTATGGTTTCTTTCCATCCACTACATTTCATCTGTAGTAAGATAAAACAGAAAAATTGTATATGAGAGGACAATAGATGAAGTGGAGGGCCTCGGAAAAGTTTATATTCCTCCTTCCCTCTCCTCACAGGCTGCCATGCAAGACAAAGTACAAACTCCATCCACAGGGAAAAATTTGACAAGGCAGCAGATGAAGTTACTACGCTAAATGACAGAAGTGAGATGGCAAATCAAAAGAAAAAAATTGAAAAAGAAAAAAAATTGCAAAAAAAAAAAGCCTAACAGCTAGGAACTACAAAGTATTCACAGCAAATGAATAGGTTTTTAGAGGACTATAAAAGATAATTAGAGTACTTGTGGGGTTTCTATTTTTGAAGCTAGATGCTTCCTTGTCTCTTGCCCCCTCCTCCCCCCTCAGCTTTGCAAACAGACAGGGCTCAGAGTGTGCTGGTTAAAAACCAGACCAGGTCAGCCTGCAAGAGATTATTTTAAGCTGTCTGCATTTTTTTAGATAGGAGTGGATGTGACAGGCTACCCAAGAGAAGATCAAATATAACAAGAGGTCATCTGTATCATATTACCAATATTTTAAGACTAAAATTTACTGGAAACAAAAAATTCAGCCCTTACACAGACAGAGTAAAAATATTACAGCACAGCCAGTTTCACAAAATTCGAAGCTCTCAGAAATTTCTCAGACAATCAATTTTGACCCTGAAAAATGCTTCTAAAACTCCATTAAATCTTTTCCCCTCCAAATTAACTGAGCCTGAAAAATATTCTGATGTCTATTGCCCTGCTACCTAAGCTCACTAACCAAGGAATGAACGACCTGAGCATTTTCCCCACAACTTGATTAAAAAACAACTGCAGGTGACCTTGACTTAATCTTTTAATTAATGGAATTTATCAGTATGTTCTAGCTTCTTTTCTGCTCACAAAATATACATCAGTTTCTTCCCTTTTCCTATATTCTCAGAATCACAGTTGAGGTTGGAAGGGACCAGTGGAGATTTTCTACCCCAATCCCCTGCTCAAACTGGCTCAGATAGATTAGATGCTCATAGCCATGTCCAGTCAGGTTTGAAGTATCTTCAAGGATGGGGAATCCACAGCCTCTCCTGTAAAATAGTTCCAGAGCCCAAACATCCTCATAGTAGAAGCCTCCTCCTGTCTTCAGATGGAATTTCATGTATTTCAAATTACGCTCATGGCCTCTTGTCCTGTCACTGGGCACCACTGAAAAGAGCCTGGCTCCATCCTCTTCTCACCCTCCCTGCAAGAATTAATACAATGATGAAATCATCCTGTGCCTTCTCTGGGCCAAACAGTTCCAGCTCACTCAGCATCTCACTGCATGAAAAATGTTCCAATCCCTTAACCTTCTTTGTGGCCTATACTGGATGCTCTCCAACGCGTCCTTATCTTTCTTGTACCAGGAAACCCAGAACTGCACACATTATTCCAGGTGTGCCCTCACCAGTGCTGCCACAAGGACACTTTGCTGGCTCGTGTTCTGCTTGTTGTCCTCCCAGATCTCCAGGTCCTTTTCTGCACTGCTCTTTGCAGGTGGCTGACCTCCGGTACGTGCTGGTTCTTGGGGTCATTTCACCCCAGCTGCAGGAACTGGCATTGTCCTTTTCTGAATTAGGAATGCTCTTCTCTGCCTACTCTTTATCTTGTTGAGGTCCCTCTGGATGGCAGCCCAACAACACGGGATATCAAACACTCCTCCTGGTTTTATGTCATCAGGAAACTTGCTGAGGGTGTGCTCAGCCCCAGCAACAGGGTCACTGAACAAAGACATTAAACAGTGTTTAACCCACTATCAGTCCCTAGAGTACACCACTGGCCTCCCACTGCAGCTAGTGCTGCTGATCACAACCCCCTAAATCTGGCAGTTCAGCCAGCTTTCAGTCCATTTCACTGTCCATCTATCAAGGCCATCTCCCCTCACCCACCAAGCCAGCCATTTCATCATAGAAGGGTATCAGGTAGGTAAAGCAGGATTTTCCATGCTTAAATTCATGCTCACTACTCCCAGTCATATTCTTGTCCTTAATGTATCTGGAAATACCTTCCACGATCACTTGCTCCATCACCTTCCCAGAGACAAGCAAGGCTTGATTATCTGTACCTCCCTAGACTTTCCTTGGACATTAACTTCCCTCCAGTCCTTAGGAACCTCTCCAAATTGCATGACTTTCTGAAGAAAATCAAGAGTGACCTCACACTGACACCAGTCAGCTCCATCAGTATTCATGGGTACATTCTCTCAAGTCCCATGGACTTCTTTATGCTCAGTTTGTTTAAATATCCCTAAAATTTCATCACCCTCCACTGAGGTTAAGTCTTCCTTGCTCCACACTGTCTGGGATTCTGGAAGGTCGGTCTTACCAGCAAAGACTAAAGTGAAAACTTGAACACTTCAGCCTTTTCTGTGTCTTTTGTCAGCAAATCCCCTACCCCTAATCACTGGGCTCACATTTTCCCTAGCATCCTTCTACTCTTCATGTACTTGCCACAGGTTTTTCATTGCCCTTCACAGACTTCACCAGCTTTAATTCCAGAAAGTTTTGGATCTCCTTGAACCATTTCCAAATTCCTGAGGTTTTTTTCATTTCTCATTTTCCTAGGTTGTTCCATGTTCTGTATCTCCAATTTTCTCTGAGAAGTCTCTCCTTCACATATGCATAGCTGTTTTTTCCAACTTTGTTCCTCATCCTGCACATTTGTAGTAGTAACCAGAAACAAGCTCATAGGATGTTTTTGACCCATTCTGCAGCTTATCTTCAGAAGTATTTGCATTAATTCTTAATTATTTCAAATATTTTATTAGAAGTCTTTTTCTGCATGAGCCAGAAACAAAGGATTTCAATTAAGATAATTTACTGTAATCCTTCACTTTGTATAAAACAATAATACACAAATAATTTTACTGAAATAAATTAGATTGCATTAATTAAGGAATCAGGATGAAACGCATCCTCCCAAAAATTTTATTTCAAAATAAAAATTCATGTTATTTGTTTATTAAGGCGTTCATTGTTTTTTCTCACATCTGTTTAGTTAGCACCAGTGGCACATCAGCCTTTTCCTCAAAGAGAAAATAAATACTACTTATGCTTAGGGCTAGGGAAAAAAAGTTTAGCACTAGCTTCTCCCATTTTTTTTCTTTAATTAGCTGTCTCTTTCTTTTCTAAGACTCATCACTCTCCAGTTCTTGATCTTAACTATCCTACCCAACCTGCCAATATTCCTTTTTTCCCCCTATTCGCTCTCCAAAACAGCTAACCCAAAACGCACGTTAGTAAGCTCTTCCATTTTATTAACATGCACATTATTTTATCTTGACTTCTGTTTTGGAGGGCCTCACTAATGCTTTCACAAGTAGTCAACTTGTGCTTCTTACTGTTATATCTTTATTATTTAGAGTGATACAGCGTTTGAAGAGATGAGAGTCCTACTTCTTTCCAAGCTTCAGTAAGCTAAGTGGAAAGATCCAAACAAACAAATAAATTTTTCCAGAACCACAGACTTTGTGTAGCACAGGGCAGAGACACAGCATAGATACTTTTTGGCTCACTGCCTTTAGGAACACAACAGCCCTCTCCTTGAACTGATCAGTCCCGCCAGATTTGTGGCAGTCAGAAGGGAACCAGACTGGGAAGACCAGCTCTGCAGATTGGTATGATTTTGTGAACACAAAAAACCCCGTAGCATTACTAGTATTTTGTAGTATGGGATCCAATAGCTTTTAAGCAAAACATTGGTTCACTTACCCTATGACCTTTCCACTCAGGTGGCAGGTGATAGAATTATTATTAAGACTATGGGCCATTCCAAAACTGAAGCACACATGCCTTGAGAGATGAAGCAGCTTGATATTTTATTTATACCTAAATATAATTTTAATTCTTCTGACAGAGGAAATAAAAGATAGCAATTTAGAGACTGAAAAGGTGTATTTGAGACATCAACCACCATACGGGATTACTGAATATATCACATTGCTACTGACAAAAAGGGTACCTGCCTATCAGCATTCTGAGCTAGTTATTTTTCACTTACTTGTTAGAGCTAAAATTCCATCATCAGTCCCTTATCTAGAGCATTGTGTTCTGTATTCCCCTAGTACAAGAATGACATGGAACTAGAGGAGCAAATCCAGAGAAGTGCCACTAAAATGACTGAGGGATTGAAGCCCTCAGTAAGGAATGGCTGAGTGGGCTGGGGCTTCTCATCCTGAAGAAGAGAGGGCTCAGAGGGAATCTCACCAATGCCTACTTGGGGCATGAAAGGGAGCCAGACTCTCCTCATGGGTGTTCAGCATCAGGATAAAGGGAAACAAGACAGGAAACACACAAAACTCCACCTAAACACAGGAAAATATCCTTTGACTGTGAGAGTCAGACAAGAGAACAGGTTGCCCAGACAGGTCGTGGAGTTTCCACACTTGAAGATATTTAAAATCCAACTGGCCTTGACCTGTAAGCAAGGGAGGGTTCATTATGTCACCTTAAGAGGTGCCTCTCCATTTCAGCAATTCTGTGATTTGTCTTATATAGTTCAGCTTCTGAAAACAATTTTCTTTGCACTAAATGCATACCATATTTTCTGTGAAAAAGTTGTATCATGCCATACATATATTATGAGATCAAATTTACTGCTACATATTTTTTGTTTCTGAATATATGCTATGTTTATACCCAAACTACATTGTTCTATCTATGCCCATATCACAACTATCGACACACACAAACTGTCAGTAGATGATGTTTTCATTAACTCACATAAATACATATGCCTTTAGACACCAGTTCACTCCCAGAAATACTTCCAAAAAATATATTCCAGTATCCGAAAAACACTTCCAAAATACCCAACTACAGGATCAAATCGGTTGCCCCATGTATACACCTCCCTATGAAAAAACTATCAAAATTATTAAAGAAATAGTGGCTCAGTAGCTAGTAGGTCAGCCTATCAGTAACTGGAGGTGAAGAGGGATGGGTTTAGTTTTAAATTTATTTTTTATTATGAGAAGTAAACATGCCACTGGATACAAAACTAAGACTACATGATGCATTTAGGTTTATTGATTCTATATCTACATCATACATTTGGACACATCCTCCCAATGAAAACATCACCCAGGAATCTCATGATGACTTAGGCAAATGTGATAAGCTTATCACTTGAATCTGACATGTACATATTCTACATGGGTGTACAGCCTCCAATTTTATTACCTGTTCCTCTGCCTGAACACTGCATTACACTGGATTATAGTGTAATGTAGGCAGCTGTGCAGTTACAACTTACTCATGGAAGTAATTCAGATTCCTTTTAAAGTAAATGAAATTGTAAACACTTTTCAAACATTTAGTTTTGGGTAACCAATTTTAGAATACCTCTTAAAGAGAAACTTCAAACACGTTTTACTTTTTAGTGTTGCCATTCTTTAATAAATGGTTAACTATTTAACTTTGGAGATAAAACCACTATCAGTTTTCTAAAACTGAAATAATTTCCCTTCTATCTTCTTATGCCTGTATCTATGATAAGAAAGAGCGAATAAATTTTTGTGGTCTACAAAATCACATATTTCAAAGTCAGGATTATCAAACCTGCTAATCAGTACCACTGCTACCATAATTGTAAACCATATCAAAAGAATTATTTTGAAATAAAGCTTTATTGGGATTATATGGAATAACCACCCCTCTCAAAAAATCAATGTACATATAGTTCAGAGGTGTGCACACTACAAGTTTCTTCTCCCAGCTTAAATAGCAATATTCCTTGTGTTAAATACTTTTCAAATTATCAAAGAAAAACAATGCACCTTATTAAAGATTAGACATCTGTAACCATTGTTCTTTTTGCAGCATTATTATATTATACCTACTGCTACTTAAACCACAGAAAGAGGGCAAAATACACATATTCTATTTTTCAGCTTTTTCCATATTTCTTTAAACATCTATTATGCAATGGTCAACTGTACAGCCAAAAGATATAGCAAATGCAATACTAGAAGTGGTTAGCACACAATTCTAGAAATATTAGTGTTAAATTCTCTTTTGTCATATTAGCATTATTCAAATAAAGATATTATTGACAACACACAATGCCGCAATATTGTCTTCTAAGTCTGGCTATTTCCAAAGCAAAGCACATTGTTTATATGAAGAGTAGTAGCTAAGATTTTCAGAGATACGTTCTACTCTGCCATTAATAAAGCAGAGCTTCATCAGGCTCAGTAACACAAGAGTCTTGTGATCTTACTTTGTGTTACAGAACTGACCATTTATTTAACAAATGGAGTCTCAGATGAGAAGGGGAAAAAAACTATTAACCTGATGTGAGCAAAGGGGGCCACTTAAAATCTGATAAACAACAACACAGCTATTGAGCATCCACCTAGTTTAACTGCTGTGGCACATGGAGGGCTGAGGGGCTCAGGTGGATGGACACAAAGTTCAATCTTTTCTCCTGCATCAAAGCAAATGGCAAACATGGCAAGGAGGATCAATTATTCAGACTCTCCTAAATCTATGATTCTTTGAATAGGCTGACAAAAAGCAGTTATCTTATTTCATACAAACCTCTGAATGCATAATAAATTTAAGATAATTTTAAATTCTTGTTTCATAATTTTTTTTCCTCCTTGAAACAGTATGTAGTTGGAAATGAAAGTTAAAAGTTTTACTGGTGTCAGAAACGTCACAGAAACAGAGAACTACCACATTGAATGTCTTCACATGACAGATTGCGTTCTGCCAACATGAAGTATTTCTAAGCCTAAGCTGTACCCCTAGAACTAAAACCAATTCGGCTGAACTAGATGGAGTTTATAGAGATAGGAAGCATAGAATGATAACTCCAACTCCTGATTTCTGACACAGAAAATATCTAGATGTCATGATTTTCGGCGACTGGAGGGATTCTCTACAAGCAGCTAAATTAGCACTTAAAGGACATTCTTTCATCCTACAATGCTAGCGTCTACTTCTGGTCATGGTAGCTCTTCTCCAGAAGACAATCAAGCTAAGAAATTCCAAATCACTAAAACCATGATTTTGACTTGTCTGATGCATTACAGAACACAGTAATTCTTCTGTATAGTAACAGCTGTATAATATGGATTGTACCCTACACTTCAATATTAACGAGAGGCAATCTGCCAAGTAACAGATTTCAAAAAAAGGCTGAACTTCCTCTGAAGAGAGGTTTTGTTCAGCCTGAAGACAGGGCACACCCAGGGACACCTTGTAGCAGCCTTCCAGTAGGCAAAAGGGGTTACGAGAGTGCCAGAGAGACCTTTTACAAGGGCATGTAGTGATAGGACAACAGGGGATGGCTTCAAACTGAAAGAGGGCAGGTTTAGATTACATTCAGGATATTAAGAAGAAATTCTTTACTGTGAGGGTGGTGAAACACTTGAACAGTTCGTCCTGAGAAGTTGTGAAAGCCCAGGTTGAACAGAATTAGGGGAAAGTGTCCTGCCCATGACAGGGAGGGTGGAATGAGAAGATCTTAAAGGTCCCTTCCAACCCAAAGCATTCTTTGATTCTTTATTCACTTGTACACCGAGCCACCATGGTTGTCTTAGGCTTTTTAAGGGTGCTTTAGGTATCCCAAGGAAATACAGTCTGTGAGATGTCAAACATCAGGAAAGACAGCAGCACAAATGCCTTTTTATTTAAAAGGTAGAGTAGCACTACAAACATAGTAAAATCATAATTTGCCACCAGTTAGAAATTATGCTTACCTTTGGCTAGAAGGGTTCACAAAGGATGCCAACTTCAGTCGCTCCTCTTCTGTTATCAACAAAATGGAGATACCTGCAAGCCAAATGAGAAAGGTTTATAGTTTCTGGTTTTAGGTGAACATGTCCCCTTCTGATGATAAGTTAAAAAAAAACCCTGAAATAAGCACTAGCATAAAATGAAAATCTACTCATTTCTACATGCAAATAAAATATCAAGAACAACTCACTGGCTTTAAAAATCAGCACAGTTTCATATGTACATGTTGCAACAGAGAATTTAAAGGTATTATCTGTGCAAGTTCCTGGCAATAACTGGAAAAAAAGCGTTGCTAGGGCAAAAGGTCGTGAGCCAGTAGGTGCTGAACCAACAGACAGTTTCATTATGGCTCTGCTTCAAAGGTCATGATAAAGGGCCCACAGCTATTCCCAGAACTGTACTGTAAAAAGCAAGTAGCGTAATAATATTTTCAATTACAAGGAGGAGAAAAAGTCATAAAGTTCCATAAAACGTTTTGAGAGGAAAGAGTAGCGAGTTGATCCAAAAGGTTTAGAAACATGCTCCGAGATTCTGTGGGACAACTTACAGCCAAGAAAGTATTAAACACTGAAAAATTTACATTTGACAAGTTTATATTTGCTTCTGAATGAAGGTAAATAAAAGCATATGTAAATTATAGAATATTTTAGCTAGGTCTGTTTGATCAACATTAGAGAGAGCTAAATCATGAAACTATCAAGTACCAGCAAGGAGATTTGGCTATTTCATATCTGAGCTAACAAATTTCAAAAGGAGTTTGTTTTACCATGATCTCAGACAGTAAAATCTGGATTGAAAATACACAATGTTATATTCATACTGAAAGAAAGGAAAAAGAACACACACACAGCAGGAACAGATGTTATTTCCTGTACTAAATCACCACCATAGGAACAAACATAATTCTAAAAGGTATTTTACAGAATAGGGCATACAATGGAAAAGAACACAAAGGCTCAAAATCCTACATGAGCTGTATATCTAGGTTTTATAGACAGCAGTAACACGAACAAACAGAAAGCCTAGACAGATGGAATGCAGGACAGTTTATCACTATCCTCATTTTAGGTCTAGTCAAAACTAGGCAACGACTTAAGTCTACTTTCACCAGTATACTCCCATTAGCAAACAAACAAACAAAAAAACAACAAAAACCAAAAACAAAACAAAAACCCAAAAAAACCCAAAAAACAAACAAGCAAAAAAAAAACAACCCCAAAACAACCAAACCAGCTCCTGGTGTAGTTATAACCTAAAACTTGAGCAAACACCTTGGCCAGTGCTGTATTCATGGGAAAGCTAAAAGAACCCCAAACTCTTTCAGTAGTAGTGCTGACCAGTATCATCAGGTACCTAATCTGTTTGCCATCAGAAGGCACAATTAAAAACCCTCAAGATATTAAACAGAAAGTTCTCATTCCTAACCTAAAAATTACATCTGATGAAGACAATTTCACATGTAAACCTCACTCCAGCAAAAACTGAAACTAAAGCCACTGTAAATACTGAAAGCCAAAAGTAAAAACATGAGAAGGAAGCAACTGCAAAAATGAAAAAAGAAATATTTTTAGAATGACTATGGAATCTGGTGCATTTTCCAATAGAAATTGCTTCCAGTTTCCTATAAATAAGGTTATGAGAATATTATAATTATCAGCATTGTCATTCTCACAAAAAAAGAAGTAATCATATATTCAAATCATTGGAAAAGCAAGCTTCAAAACATCTGTCTCAAAGACAATTTATAAATTGTCTGTTTATGAGAGGAGAAAGTAGAATCAATTGATGCTCGCAGTAAAGTAGGATTTAGAGGATTATGTTGCTCTTTTGTGAGCCAACCAAATGGGAAAACACTAGGCTTTGTCCACACACTGATTTTTTTTCTTTAATCCCAAGTTCTTATATAGAATACTGAATCAGGAAAAGAATTTAAGAACTGAGAAGAAAAATAACATTATATATTCTAAGAATAATTTATTATTTCACCAGTATTCAAAAGTTTTCTTTATAACATCTTTCCCCTACATTCATATAGGTCTACAAATGGAAAAAAAAACCCCTCAAAATTTCAAGTAATGTATGCTCCTTTAAACTCACATAAAGTAACAAATTACAAGTCAGAAATAACAATGCCTATTTTCTTTCATGCACCTCAAAACTTATTTGTAGTATTGGACACCATAAAACTGTTGTACATTAGATGACTATCACAGATCAGTTTGTCCTGGACATTTCATTGTTTACTACTCATGGAGTCATATCCATGTTGCTTTATTCTCCGGGACGTAATAATGCATTTCATTTGTTGGTTTCTTAATCTTTAGCTATGTCAGTCCTTTTCAATTCCAGTATGTCCACTGGAATTGAAAACCAGTACCTTGTTTCTACAGGAATTGTCACCGAGGAAGTCAAGTTGGCCAAAGACAAGGCAAAGAAGAGCTTACATCAAAAGATACCTGAAATGCAAGTAGAAACAATTCCTGCATAGCAAAGTCAATCCTTGTTAGTAGCCTTATTTGGCAAAAAGTCAGACATTCAAAACTGTGGCCTGCCATATACTGCACCTCATTTTCAATTAGAAAAAAAAGCATTTGTCTGCATTAATATATAGTACTACTTATGTCCCAATCTTTTAATATTTTCTATTCCTATTTTGTTGTTGTTGGAAAAGCAGAAAGATAGAATAATATCAGTACCAGATATCTCATTTTCCCTGGGCAAGTTTTCTTTCTCTACCCAAAAAGTTTTGTCTATTTAGAAGAAATTGATTCCAGAAAGAATGGGCGAAGAGGCAGCATCCTCATCAGGAAAACCTAGTTCCAAGCAGCTTCTCAGTGCTCCAAAACACTGTACAGATGATCACTGCCAAGTTCCACAGCAAGTTCAGTATGTCCAGACTATCAACCTGACACAGTCAATCTACCTGGTAAGTCTCATGTACCCTGGACACACTTGATTTACATTGTAGGAGCTGTATTTTTGATGGGATATCCAAGGAGAAAAAATAAATTCCACAAAGAACCACAAAGGCTAGCTAACACCTTGTCAAGTTATTTGTTCTAGATTGTGGGATACTGTCAACATTTGTGTCTTCAACACTCCAAACTTTCAAGAGGAAACTTTACACTTTCCTCTGCACCTAGACCAAGTCTCATTCATTCATGACTGCAGTAGCCCTTTTGGAATAGCCTGCTTCGAACAAAGAATTAGGAAACTACAGAGAGAAAGCAAACAAGCAGACTGTCAATTCTGACCTAGAAAAACATAAACCCAAATACAGGCAGCAAAGGAATCATTCTTTTTCTTCTGCATATAATCCTATGCGTATCATTAACAGGGCATATTATCTTTTCACCAAGGCCTGCCAGAAGATACACCACTCTCAGTTGCCTTTTACAAACACACATGCACATACTGCAGCCTTATTTGCCCAACTAGGCTGAAATACCCATACATAAGGATTTCTGTGCGAGGAACTGAACCCATCATGCAAGAAAAAAAAAAAATCATTTATTTAACACTGCTACTAAAGCTTTTTGCATTTAAGTATCCCTTTTGAAAAATTGGAGTTCAGTACCTATTAAGCAAATGAGTTCTTTACTTTCTTCTTTCACATACTTACAACTGCCTTTTCATGATATTCAGGTACTAGGAATCTTGAACCTAATATATGGAGCAAAAGAAATGACAAGAACTGCTACAACAAGTTTCCACTTTCAAGTATGACTTAAGTACAAGAACCGCAGATAAAAGTGATACAAATGACAAGATTTTTCTCTACCTGCTCAATTTTATTGGCAAAGCTATTGTCACTATCATCTTATACACCCAAGGTTTCAAGAAAGCTATAATTTTCCATAATGCTTAGGCAGAGTTCAGACTTAAATACCTTATCCACAATTCTTACTGGTGATAAAGACTCTTGCTGGTGCTACAGAAGGTAAATGAAAATCAACCAGCTATTCACAGAAATGGATTTTATAACACAGGCAAAAATAAGATTGCCTGGTTCACACCAGAATTGTAGTTACTCTATTTCATATGTGAAGCAGAACTTTGAAAATATATACACTCTACAAGTACATTGGAAACCATTACTTCTGGGAAAAATCTAATTACGACACTTGTCTAACAAAAACAACTGTATTTGAAAGAGACAGATGAAAAACAGATGTGCAAAAGTAACTTGAACACCTATCTAAAAGTACAAGTATCAAAACTGGTTGTTTGTAAATAAAAGCCATACTGCATAAGCTCTTAGTGTAGTCTCTCTCCGATCTAGTTCTTACAATGATCACAGGCTACACACAGAATTTGGGATCAAACCACAGCACTCCATGTCCTACCTCCTGCTTTGATTTCAGCAACTAATGGGAGCATCTAGCACTTTACAGGGTCAAGACTGAAGTGATTACATGTATTTTTCGATGCATTTCCTCTCCAAGTACTAAACTCAATTTAACTCCATACAACTTTCCATATTCCCAACACAATAGACTGATCTCTGTAAAGGCCTTTTCCTTCCTTTCATACAGAAAATATCCTGTAAATAGCTTATTTCCCACTCTCTAAGTGACTCCTTTTGTTTACAGGAAGGAAAGGGAACAGAAATCTTGCCATTAAACAGTGAGAGCTAAAAAGTTCTGTTTCACTTCCTACTGTGCAGGTGTTTCATACAAGAAATCTATTTTAATTCTTAATTTCAGGGAGAAAACATGCTGCTTCTTTTTGAAATACAGACTGAGAAATAGAAAACAATAAGGTTAAGGAAGTAGCAGCATGCTTTACTGTGAAACAAAACAAAGATATACAATAACCATTGCTATAAACCTTGTGAAATCCCCAGCTTTGGACACCACAGTTATTTTACACACTGACTTGTAAACTGGGTTTTCCTTCTGAATCCATAAGGTTTATTTTGTTTGGTTTTTTTGTTTGTTTGGGTTTTTTGTTGCCCAGATAAATCTGCAGAGATCAATGTTCCAGATATCTTTGACCAAAAAAAAAAAAA
>VWYP01032106.1:527136-543907 GCA_013400435.1 Pycnonotus jocosus
TTTTTTGACAAGGTAGTTGATTTTAATACCAACACTGTCTGCAATGTTACAATGTCCATTTAAAACTCAAAATGGAATTTCCCAGTAACAAATCCTTCTTGAAATGCATATTCTAAACCAAAGTGACAAGGACAATGAAAAATAACTTGTGTTAGTCCAAGATGCATGGCATCTCCATTTGTACACTTATTTTGCAGTTTCAGAAATATCAACATCCATCACGGTAAGAACTACATTCATCTCTCGAAGATCTGTAATTCTCTATTGCCCAGTGGTGTGTGGAAAATTCAAATTCTAAAAGAAGTCAAGCACACGAGGGCACTAATCATCTTGTAGGCCACCCATATCACCCAGTTCAAAAAGAAATTGAGAGCTTTATTACAAAATATCACAGCACACCTATCACAAATGCTGTCACAACATAAAATCATATAAAATATAAAAATATTATCACAAGGTTATATTTGCCTCTCTGTGGAAGGGATACCTGATTTGATCCAGGCTGGCTGAACCTCACCAGCCACAGGTCAGATGACATATCTCCCCATCACAGTAAAAGCTGTTCCTAGTTCTACATACCAGTGCCTGTACAGGCAGCAAAGGAGGGACACCTTCCCAGTGGATGCACTTCCAAACTGTTCTAGCTGAGTAGCACAGGACACAGCATTAATCTACCAGGGAGCACACTTCCCAAACACCCATTTCATATCTTAAAGCAACAGTAAGCCAGCTGGAAGGACTGGATGGGCCCTAGACAGATTGAGGGTCATCAGATAAACCACCACAGCTTCCATCAAAGCACTTCCAGTGAAACATGCAATTACTTGGAGTTTGTAAAAAGCAGCTTTCCATGCTTTGTGATCAGTTACCTGGGAAAGCACATTACATCACTACACTATGGATACTTAAAGAAAGATTTGCTAATTAGGCACAATTAATTACACAGCAGCGCTAATTTGAAAAGCAATATCCATTCATCTTTTGTCTGCTTAAGTCTCAGATTGACTGCAGAGAATTGTTTATAGAACCTGCAATTTTGGATGATCCTTTCTCTGAGAAAGATAACAAAGAGCACTTGCTAAGAAATACATAAGGTGAACAGTAAATGTACACTACTGACACACTCTCTAATATAAGTAGCACCATAAAGAGATCTATCCTTAGGCCACCAGAATTTTCTTATATACACTCGAATCCAACTATAGCTTCATCCTGAGTATAAAAAAAATAAAAAATCAACTAACCCTGCTCCAACCTGAAAGAGTAGTACCACATTTAGAATATAACCCCAAGTAAAGAACATTCTTTATTATGAAAACAGAAAAGGTAAGCTTGTGATAGCTTTACCTTTTGAATTAGCTTTTTAACTGGGAATGGATCTGTGCTTTACATCAAAATTATTTTGTCAGAAATTAACAGAACACCTCACCGTTATTTCTATAGATGTCTTTTTCTATAGATGTCTTTTTAGTTGCAATAAATCTGCAATTAATATGGAACATAAGTACCTTTAATAAAAGGTAATAAACATAGAGCTTAATCTTTATCATTTGTATTTTCAACATGACACTCTACACACTGCTATCCACATACATAATGTGAACATCATCTTCATTCCCACCCTTATTTTTCTCCTATGAAACAATGTTCGGCTCCAGGCATCGTTTTCTCCCTTTGCAATACCTCATTTTGACAGCACAGCAAAAGCATGTAATAAGCAAGATCACAAAGAGAGAGTACAAAGCAATATCAGTTCTGGCACTACCAAATACCACGTTTGGATCACAAATTATAGAAAATATAACAGATGAGAGAAATTAAATTGTATAGCTATTTTCAAAAAGAGCTCAACATTTAGCCCTAATATTCTTTTTCTTCTTGTTTGTTTTGTTTGCTTGTTTTGTTTTATTTTTAACTTTGTACTATGCCAGACTTCATCAAATAAGAGACAAAGGGCTTAAATTTGAGTATCTGGTATAACCACAGCAAAGTTGAGTACCACACCTCACAATAAAAAAGACAGGGGCTCTTAACTTCGCTGAATTTTCAGAGTACAGCAAGTGAGACAGTTGCAGCACTTTTGATACCACCTGAACACAAAAAATTAGAAACCTCATGAAGATAAATATACTGAAAATATTAACAATAACAAAGAATTATCACCCTGGAACTGAAGTTACTAAACAAGGCAGAAATTACTGACTTCATCCACAGAAAAGCAGATTAAAAAGAAAAATCAGCAGGATGATGAGGTAGTACCTATTTCAATTAAAGATAATTGGAATATGGCAACTGACTTAGGGCAACAGCTCAAAAGCATAAAAGATACAAAAATTACTCACAAGTAATTTTGTGGGTAATAAAAGTAGTAAAATGGGTGTGAAAAAACCTGTAACTAAATCAGTGTTGTGAATGCTACTCAGAGAAACAAGATTAATAGTTTTTTATATTGCTTCCATAGGTCTGATTAATATTTTATTTGTCATTGATATTTATCTGGCGTGGAAGAATACTTTTTGTCATTTTTGAAATGACATAGAAAGCAAGACATTAAGTACTATGGAGAAAACCAAAGCATTTCTTTATCAGCTGTTTTCATCAAGCATGAAAAGTAAGATGATTTTCAAACACAATCACTGGAGGGGAATATTTTTTATTATTATTTTCTCCCAAAAACAAGAGTAGAATTTTGTGATTATCACTTGCAAGTGCCTTAATATTTGTAAGATATGTTTTTTGACAGCGTAGCTTGCTTTTTCAAACATACAACATGAGCCACAGTCATTTTAGAATGAGGTAATAAAAGAAAAGGGCTAAAGGATGAACAAAAATCTAATTGCTTTAAGTTTTGGAGTGGCTGAGAGACACTTCTGGAAGTCATCCAATCTCATCTATTGCTCAGAGCAGCACTCCCATCAGCACTGGTCAGGCATGGCTTGGTGTTGCTGAGCCTTCAGGATCTCCAGGGATGGAAAATTCAGCTGCGTCTCCAGGCAGTCTGTTCTGGGGCTGTGCTGGCCTCCTGGTAGCGCTCCTCCTCACGTCTGACCCCTGAACAGCCCCTACCAGAGTTTGTGGCCCATCTGGCAACAGTGGAAAAAACTCATGGAAAAAACTCACCATTGTTTTTTTGGAACTACCCTCAGGCAGCTATGGGATACCCTTAGGTCACTCAGTAGCTGCTGCTTTGACAGAGCGAGCAAGCCCAGCTCTGTCAGTGTCTCCTGCCACCTCGTTTGCTCCAGGCAAGGGCCTTCCATCCTTCTTGGTGCTCTCCCATTTCTCAACATCCCTCTTGAAATGCAGGGAACAAAATCAGACATTTAACACAAATCAAGATCTTTAACTTTTCATCCAGGTCTCCCACTGAAATAGTAAATAATATAGACAAAGTAGTTTGCAGAATTTTGAAATTAATTCTTCATTCAATTATAGCCTCATGGTTTTTCCTTCCACACTGAACTTATGCATTTGATTGAAAATCCTATTCAAAAATCTGGAGTTCTCTTTCAACCTTAACTCTGAAATAACTCTGAAAAGATTGGCAATGCCCAGAACTGCATTTGAATGTCTCAATTTCCCTCAGAACATAAGAGGCAAAAATAGCATAATTGGTCATCAAGTTGATTCCAAGAATGAGTTTTATAGTTTACTATCATTGCTTTTTATAGTAAACACTCATTACATGGTGTTTAAGGCCAGATTAAACACACACAATGCAAAATGGAGAGGAATATACAAGGCAAATACACAGCAGAAGAGAAAGAATTAACAGAGATCCTTTCAAGCTGTACCAAGACCTGAGCTGGTATGCACACTACAACACACTGTAACAAGAACATGATCCCTCTTAGGTCAAGAAGAGCTAACTTGGAAGCAGTCCAAAACTTTCAGCATCCCAAATGACATTCATCTATATCCATAGATGAGCAGGATTTGGTGACAGATTTTTGGGCACATGTTTATTCTAATTTCACAGAAGTCAAAGAACATTTGCCATAGACTAAAACCATTTCACTCATTAAGTGAACTGGAAAAAACACCTTTTTTGAAGGTTGTAACACCAGATGTTTCAGGATATGGTAGCTGCCTTATTAAAAAAAAAAAAAAAATTGAAGCCCATTAAAGTGTAAATTTTATGTAACAGCTTTAATTTGAATATACATTTTTGGGAAGTTGGAATGTGATCATCAATCTTCACATGCTCTAAAAAATTATAAATTAATTCTTCTTTGATTACTTTTGACTTTAGAAACATTTTCACTACATTTTGTATTTCCATTGCAACTAGAGCCCAATATACTTACACTACAGCCTAGGTAAGGTATAGTCTGTTCACCTAACAAAAAAAAGAAAAAAAAATTCTGTCCACCACCCTTCCACACATCCAAAGTTCTCGAACTGTTACTAAATAAATAATTGATATAACCTATTGGGGGGCAGGAGAAATTGTTGGTTTTGGTTGGGGTTTCTTGTTTTGTTTCTCTTCCTCTCAATCTCCATCTCCCTGATACAGCTGCAGAGAAGTCTCCTTCACAAAGCACTTTAAATGTGGGCAATTACAATTGCCACCTCTACTGCTGTTCCCCAGACCTTTGTGCTTTGAATGGCAAAACCAAAGCTAACTTAAAACTAAACCTTAGTCTCTGGTCAGGATTACTTCACTTTGAGTTCTCTTCCATTTATGTTTGACAGATACTTTTTCTCTTCTATTACAAAAAAAAAAAAAAATAAAAATCCACCAAAAGCTTTTGACTGTACAAATTTTCCAGTTTAAATTCTTAAGGTCATTGTTCTTGCAGATGAAACTTCAGCAACTTATTTCAAATACGGCACAGTTCGTATGGTTCTGAACAAAAAACACAGTTTGTATTTCAGACATGCCTAAATATGCCAGCCTGCCAATCAAACTAGAAGCCTCCAAAGGCACTACAGCACAAGAAAAGAGATGAGGAGAGGCACAGATAATAGCATGCCTCCTGCAAAACAAAAAAATTGCTAAGAAGCAGGTTTGTTTGCTGTACCAGAAATACGTGAAAGCAGTGTTTTTCAGGGATTTTTTTTAGATTTTACTGCCTGGGGAAAATAAAAAAAACACAACATGTCTAAATTGTTGAATAATTAGCAGAGAGAACATTTTCACTTCTCCATGTGCCACATACAGTGGTTTTTTTCTCCTTCAGCAGAATAGACCCTGGGTTTGTGTATTTTAAAAGGCCATCTGCTTCTGAACTTACATAAATGACCTTAACTATGCAGTCATTACAGATATTCGGTGTTTGAAAAACTGGAGTAAGAGCCACATAACACCAGTGAACAAAAAGAGAAGTTCCCCAGAAGAAAAATCTCCTCCCCATATATCTACAACAATATCAGTACACATCAAAGCAATAAAAATAGTGTTAAAAAAGGCTTTTACTATCTTAACTTAAAATTCACCAGTTAAGATCTATCAGATTCCAACACAATTCAGATATGACCTAATCTACTTCTCAATAAAACAGTAGTAAGCAGATTTTGGACATTATTTACTTAAGAAAATCAGAACAAATGAAGATATAAAGCTAGGCGCCTACATTAAGATAATATGGTTCAAAAAAATAATTACCACATTTATACAAAGACAGCAACTCATTCTCTCAATGTGTGTGCTTTTTAAGCCACAGATTTTAAATTTTTTCCCCCAAACTTTCTCACTTGAGGGTCACACTCCTAGTCTGTGCATAGGAGATAACGCAAATTAAAATAATGAATGCTGTGTACCTTGACTGGGACCTAAAAAGACACCAAGTTTCTTGATGTCTTTCATACCCAAATGTACAGGTATCTTATTTAAGAAAGACAGCAAGGCTCTGCACCTTTGTGCACTCTGCTACCTAATAAAGGTAGAGCACAGCTTTGCCACCAGCCCATGCCACACCTTCTGCCTCAGCACCAGGCCTCCCTCATTCATCCAGCACCTTGGTCTGTCATGTGGTGTGGGCAAAAACTTTTGGTCCTGGTAAAAAATTCCCTAAATCAGAGGAATTTAACCTAACTTGAAACCAACTTGCAAGGCTTTTGAAGTTCTAGAAACACATCTTTTATCTCGGCCATTGAATCAAAACTAAACCAAGACGAAGCTTTCTACTAGGAGGCTTCAGTTGCTCCTAGGAAGAAGACTGGAGTAAAATATTGATTGACAAATATTTCGAAACTGTGTTTGCCACCACTCAGTTTTATCTCAATAAAAATTTTATGTATATATATAAACCAATTTATACCTATTAAGGTTGGATGACTTATTTCATGCCAAAAAACTGCAATAAAATGAAAGAGTAATAAAAACCTGCAGCCAAACAGTTTAACATTTCTACCAGGAATAAACATCTAGCAATCAAAAAAAAAAATTCTAAATCATAAACATCACAGACCAAGGATAAACTGTCTCCTTCTGCTGACTTATAAACCCAAGATCAACAACAAATGTCTCACCAGTGTTGTGTTTCAGACCTGAGAGTTTTGCTTCTTTTGCCCACTTGGAACAGACAATGAAACAATCACTCATAGTTATGTCTTATTTCTCTTTCTACATTTCAGATGTGTGCACAGGCACCCAAACACACACGCCCAAGCCACTCACCCTTCACATGTGGCAAACACTTCCCTGCTCTCCAACCCAAGATCATTGCTGTTGTTTTATTTCTTTTGATGCTCAAGACAACTGTTCAATTGTAGTACACACTTTGCCTCTATCACAAATATCCTAAATATCACTCAGCTGGAATTTCCTCTTTGCACTAAGGGACAGTATTTCTTGTTTCAATCATGATTATCATCTGTAAGATTTTTAAGCAGTTCACACTTTTAAGAAAAGTCAGACACACAACTGCTTTTAGCAGAAAACCAAAATATTTTCAGGTTAACCCAGATTTAAGAAGTATGGACAAAGAGAAACAAACAAACAAAAAAAGAACATAAAAGACCATCTAATATACTTTGGATATGAAGAGAGCAGAATAGTTTTGCTTGACAATTTTTTTATCCTCTGCCACAAAAGAAAATTTGTGTTTATTATTGAAACAAACATACTTTAAAAACTGACCATGAACTTAGAAAACAGGTCAGGATTCTAGACCTTGGCACTCTGATGGGACAAATGGCCAATAATCTTGCAGGCATCAGACTCCACTTTAGATAAAAATCAGACTAAGACAGTGGGAGTAAGTCCAGGCACAGGCTTTGTCCCCTTTGTACTGAAAGTGACAGCTGAAAAGAATCTGTATCAGCCAAGCAGGGCAATGACAGTTTTGTACAAAGAGAGACTCACTTGGCAAGTTTTTCATTTTTTTCTCGTATATCCCTCTATCACAAAAGACAGTGTTAAGTTTCAGACACTTTTTTGTTGTTGTTGTTCTGTGAAGGCCATGGGGTTAAGGCATTCAGAGTAGTTACTCACTCGTGGACTACTGCACAAACAGGCCACCATTTTGTTGTAAACTGTTCACAATATAATGGTGGAAAATTAGTCTTGGGAAAAAAATATAGGGAAAAGACATACAAAGCAAGCTTGAGGTTTTCTTAATATAAATCTCAAATTCTCAAATATTCTACTCAAAATATCAATGCTCATAAAATACAGAGCTGCACTCCCATCTGCAGTTATCAAAGAGCAGTCAGGAAAGAACTGAATGGCACTCTTTTGATACAAGAAAAAACCCCCAAACCCACTGCTTAAATTCATCTAATCTAGTGCTTAATGTAGAACAATGAAGCTTGAAGTGATTTACTTTCTTTCAGATGAACAATTCTTTTAATCTAACAAAAATTGAGGGCATTTTGTATGAATTGAGGTATTCAAAATGAATTTTTTCGTATTTCCCATGTGTTTCCATTCACTTGGTCTTCTCACTGACCCTCAAGAGCACCTTGAAAGCAAAAATATCCACCTGTTCTACAGCCCAGCTGTTTGTGGAGAGAAACTGTTGTTAATATATTAACTTCCCAGAAAACATTGCCTTACACCTTCTTGCCTCTTAAACATGAGTGTTATCAACTCTCCTAATACGATAAGGGCATCTTTATTAACTTAGTTTTCCCATGTACTCATAGTGTGGAAATTCTACACATTGTTCATCTTTGGTTACAAAGATTACATTAAAACATATCAGTGGCTATGGTAGTCACACAGAAGAGAAGAAAAAAGAAAAGTGAAGCTATTTCTGTCAAAGATAGGAGAGTTGTCATTAAATTTATGAACAACTTCCAGAGTATACATACTAACTGAATGTTTCAGGCAAGGTGTTAAAATAAGAAAAAACCCTGATTCCACATGAGACAAAATTGTTCTGTCAAAGTATTCAATACATCGATGGCATAGAAGCTCAAGAGGCTTTCACTGCCACCACATCCAAACATCACCCAGTTAATGGGCTAGTCCTATAGGTACTAAATAGGGAGGAAAAAATAAAAAGGACAAGATTTGTTTCTTGAAAAGTATTTAGGCATTTGAAGTCCTTCAAACAAACAACTCCTCTCCATCCCCCTCCTCCCCCACCATCTTTGTGAACCATACAGAAACTTTCTGGTCTTTGGAACCTCCTGCAATGTTTTTATTTCCTCTAACTGCTGAGATAGAAAATTGTTTAAAGTCCAAGTTGTTTGAAAAGACACCACACTCTCTGTGCCTAAAAAACATACTCCATCTACTCTTCTGCTCCATACTCCATTCTTTTAAAGTGCACAGCTGGAAAAGGAATTTCACCAATTTGCCAGTGGTCAAGGGGCAATCTGTGGTGTCGGACTACCCAGGGGCTGAGAGCACATCCTCAGGGCAGCAACAAATGTGAAACCTTAAGGGTAGGATGCAAATCTGTGCACACACTTTCCAGCCAGAAGGTGCCCAGGAGCTGACAGTCAGCTGTCTTTCACCAGGAGGAGTCCTCTGCCTCCAGCCTCCAAAGAGACAAATCACACTCTGAGTCCCTTTGGGCACAGTAAATCACCCAGGGTTTCAGTGAGTTATGCAGCTGGACCACAGGCCTACACTTTTTAAGCAAAGAAAAGCCGTATTTTGTTCCACAAGTGGGTAATGGCAATAGAAGGGTGTGGGAGACAGAACAGAGCATGGGTGAAGGGCATGAAAACTTTTACTGCAGAATGAAAGACTCTATGTGGGAGGAGAAAAGTATTAGAGCAGAAAATATGTCATTAGAGTTTAAGGAAAAAATGCATTCTAAACAGATTTCTTTTTTTTAATTTATTGCCAAAAAAGGTTGAAGGTCATAAACATTTTATTAGAAGCTCACGTTTTCATAACATCTTATAACTGCAAAGTTTTATTGTGGTCAGCTTGACTACAAGAATTTTTATATTGTTGCTGTAAATCAGCTGGGATACTGGCAATTAGTTGCAATTTTGTTGAAAACTACTTTAAATGAACAAAAAAACCCCAGTAAAGAAACAGAAAAATACAAAGCAAATATAGCAAGCTGTGTTTTTATTTTGGCACAAGTAACCAAAACACTGGTATGTGATCAAATCTGTGAGTCAAACTACTACAGCAAGCAAAAGCCATAAAAATTAAACACTGAGAAAGTCACCATTACAAGACAGTGATCTGTGATCTTTCCATTAAGAATTTATATAACAGCCATACTGCCTTCATGAGGAGAAAAGGGAGGATAGATGAGGGGACAGCCCAAGGAATAAGCATTTTTTTCCACCTCAAGATGAACCTGGAAAAAACCTAAAGAGCGAAGTAGGTGCAGCTGATGTAATGCTTTTAAACCTGCAGAACAATAGTTCTCAATCACTTTCCTTAATAGTGTGGGGGGTTTGGGGGGTTTTACTTTCCTTAATAGTGTGGGGGGTTTGGGGGGTTTTGTTTAAGTACCCTTCCCATTGAGTAACCATGTCTTAGATTACTCAAGTGAGCTTGACAAAATGAAGACACAATATTTTTATAATTCTGTCCAAGTCATAACAAGTTAGAGAAAATATTTACTTCCTGAATACTGAGAAATAAGTGTTTACTCCATAAACTTTGCTTCACCTTGCTGTTTGCTTTCTTCTCAAATATTCACCTTAAATTTCTGTAAAGCACATCAGCTACAGCAGCGTTCTTTTTGACTTCCATATCTCAATTACTCAGTCACACCATATAGCATTCAGAACCAGAAACACAATTTATGTTAAGGTCAACATTTTATTTGGGTTAGTTTCATGAGAAAGAAATATATCTTACATTCTCTAAAACTTCTCCATCATGCAAAATATTGTTAAGTGGAAAGGACTTTCAATTTCAAAAGCTTAGTCCTGCACTGAAAATAAAATGCCAGTGAAAGACTTTTTAAACTCACTAATGAATTATTTAGTTCTGAAGGTTTTACAAGATGCTGATCTGTACCTATCATCAGTCTTAACGCAACAAATTTGAAGATTCATACATTTAACAGAATTAATGTTTTAATTCATTTTTTTGCTGAAAGTATGGCTTAAAAAGGACATCTGACTGAGCTTTTTCATGTTCTTCCATTTTCAGCAAAATAAAATCTTCATAAGGCAAGTCCCAACTTTCCCTGCCAACTGACAAGCACTATCTATCAAGGTTATTTCAACTTTAAGGAATTTTACCCTAAAGGAAATTCTTTCCATTACCTTTCCTGTTTGTTTTGATTATCTCAGCATGTATTTGCAACCTCTTTCATACTGAAGCTGAATGTTATACAAACGCCTGAAATTTTAAACACTTAAGAAAATGGATTCTAAAAACCAAAACAGGGATCTGAAGGTCTGGTTCCTGCTTTAGTAAACACAGAAATACTTAAAAGTGTAACCACTGTGAAGCTGGATGAGCAAGAGCAGGAATTATCTCAAGCTTCTGAGGTTCTGCTGGCTCTTGCTTATAGCTAGTGAAACTAAGAGGTTAAGGCTGAAAATTAAAACAATGCAAACAGAAGATGTTTTCAGAACTGAAGCATTTTAGTTTGTACTTTTAAATACTCAGACACATCACAGATTTTCTTTTTTTCCCAGACACATGGGTACCTCTAGTGTGGGTTATCGTAAGTTTCACCATACTAAAATTAGTAGCCAAAGCAAAAGAACCAAATATAAAACTAAGTTTGACTTTCTGAGAGCCAATTTTGAATTCACATCCTGCTCTTTAACACCAAAACAATCTTCTGGAAGATATCCAATGGAATTGCTCAATAGAAATTCACGCATTCAAATTCTAGTATTGCTAATAATGTTTTAAAATTCAGTGACAAGGTCAGCAAAGTACATCTGAAGCCAAACCTGAGAGGACATGCTGTTGTCTTTAAGTATTTATTTTATTGTTAAGTTCTCCAGCTATAAAATATTTAACTGCCAATAATTTATTTGGGAATTCTTGTCTACCTGTTTAAGCAAAGAATATTTAATATGAGCCTATAATACAAGACCATAATAAGTCTTGTAAAAATATCTTCACAATATTGTAACAGAGAAATATTCTGTACAAATTCTGTAATTTGATAAAGTGGAATCACAGTATGCTGGAATATCCACTAAAATTCTCTATTATCAGAGCAACTGATACCACAAAAAAAGTTGAGATATTTCCTAGATTAATTCACACTGGAAGCCGCAACAGCACTGTATTCAGACTGCTTGCTCAGGGCTTTGCCCAGCCTAGTCTTAAAAAAAGATGGAAAAGATGTAGATTTGACAACTTGTGCTACCTATTCCAGTTCCTCAGTGTCTTTAGGGTGAATTTTATTTGCACGTGCCAAATCAGAAGCTCACCTGTTTTAGACTGTGACCACTGTCTCTGCCCCTCCTGTCTCCCAGGAAGTCACTCCCCAGCCTGTCCTGTGGCAAGGGCTAAGAAGCTGTATTTATCCTTGGAGAATGTCTCAGGGTTCATCATGGTCCATTCCACCAGCCTCTCTCAGCTGCAGAGCACTGTCCTCCAATGTGTCAACTACTCCCACAACCTGATGTCCCATGCAAATTTGACAAGGATACACTTCATTTCCTCCTCCAGGTCACTGATCAAGGTACTAAACAAAACAGATCCCACTACAGTACTCCACTTGTAAATCGTCTCTAGGTAGAATACAAACATTAGGTGATCGGTTTTGAGTCTGACAATCATGCTAAAAGTCGGGATGAACTGAAGATAAATGATGGACCAACTGCCCTAAGCAATATTAAATCCAATCTAATGGCATTTACTGTTTCAGTAGTACACAGAAAGGTCCCACAACTACAACAAGTACATAAAAATGCTCAGAAACTTGACACAAGGCTATTTTAATTACTGCTTAAGGAGGAAAAAAGAAAACAAAACTGAACACAAAACTAAAACTTCAGTAGATTCCCTCCTAATAAGGAAGAAAACATAGGGCTAAAGAAAATCGTTTATGTATGAAACATACATAATGAATAGGTTTAAGTTTCAGAATCTGTAAATATAGTCCATGAAAATAAAAACTAATTTCATCACCCAACCAAGGAAACCTAAAGTCACAATCCACCTTATACATGAGCCATGAAATAGGAAAGACTTCACTCTGTAACAAAGAAAGTAATAAGAATAATTTCTTAAAGGAAGTTTAAGCTTATTTATCAATTTAATTGATTAATATTATACCTACAGCTGCCACAGATACACTGACCCCTACTTAGAGGATTTCTAGTTGAGCAAATGTTTACACCCAGAGAAGACAACACCTGCCGAAAACGGTTTATATTGTGGAGTTGTTTTTTCATTCTTATAACCAGTTGTTAAGTCCCAGAGACAAATATCTAACAGATTTTAGATATTTCTTATTATTACTTTTCCTTGCAGTGATTACTGTAGCTGCCAGAAAGGATACATACAATTGTACTGAGAGATGCAATTGAGACAGCTGACAGAGAGAAAAAGAAATAGCTTGCAACTTTAAACACCTCTGACCTACAGGCAAACTGAACACTGGAAAATTAGTGGATAGGAATATTGATACTGTTGGGTACAGCCTACAGAAGAAAGACAAAAACTTTACTAGTAAGCATCTATTTTCCCCAGGAAAAATAATTATTATTAGGTGTAAATGTAGATATTCTATTTTAGCACTCAGCCACACAAAGCAAGGGTAGATCTCAATTAGCAATTTCTTCATACTAAGACACAGTTTGTACACCCATTACCAGGCAGAAAGGTACACGCTGTACATTGATAGTTTTAATGTAATCCTATATATGTAACAATAACACCAGTAAAATACAAAGTAAAAACAAAACACTTTTCAAATGTCATATCTGTTTGCTGCAGATCAGTGTAACAGCAAGAATGGTCACCAATTTTTATTTCCTAAGGAAACAAGGCTTATGCAGTTATACAGTGCAACACCTCCCTCCACCTCAAGATTTTTTGAGCCTATTTGACTCAGCAGAAACTGATAAAGTTTCAAGGGTAGTTATGCTCCTAGGAACTTCATTTCAAAGGTTAAACAACCAGAGAGAAAAAGCACAAAGCATTCCAAGCGTGACAGAAGCAGACATTCGCAAAATTACCAAATCTGACAATCTCACAGACTAATGAAGTAGTGCTCGCCCTTCACTCAGAAATCTCCACCAGAGGCAACGATTCCCAGGGATCCAGGTTAAGCAGCCTGGCTCAGAATGTCGGTAAAACCCTCTGCTCTATCAGTAGAAACTTTATCCTGTATGGAAAATATTGGAGCTCAATTTATAGTTGAGGTTTTTCAGTGTAGCACTCTGAGCAACCACCTGTACAGCTCTTCACCAAATTAGATAATCTCATCTCTCCTAATTCCTTCTTGTAACAAACTGCTCCAATTCTACACTTAAAGAGAAGTGGAAATGAGCAAAGCTGTTCACGCACTGTTACGGATTGCACCACTCACTGTATTTACTCCACCTCATCTCACCAACCTTAAAAAAATACCCTTTTGAAATGGTTTCCTATGCAAACAAGATTGTGGGATTCAAAGACATGTACAAAAATATTACGAAAATTCTGGGGGGAGGGGATGGAAACAGCAGAGATCAGAGAGGGAAGACACTGACCTCTGGAGTACCTGCCTGTTCTCAAAAAAACGATAGCCAGACAAAGGAGAGAACATTTTTGAATACTGACAGGTTTATCCCAATAGCTTCTAATTCTGCCAGGCAGCTTCCAGGACTGAATGCAGATATCTATGTATCTCTGCCAAATTATTCTGTGAATGGACTGTTGTTTCAGTTGTCTGAAAAGGGAATTTGAAATAGAAGGTTACAGTTTTGATAAAAGGATTTTAAGTACCTGGACTACAGCTCAACCCAGATCAGAGAACTTGGATCAAACTAAAGAATCCCTCTACAACAATATTATAAAGGAGGCTGTGAAAGTGCCAAAATAAGTCTCATGTTTTTGCATATTTTATGAAATCTTAATTTGAAAATCTTCAGCTACTTAAAAGCTTTCTTCATGTGATCTTCCCTGCTGAACATCTCAACAAGCTTCCCACCCCTGAACATCTCAACAATCTAAAAGTTATTTCAGTTGAAAATATTTGCACCTCTTGCATACAATGACCATACTCAGAGAATGACTTTGTAGTCATTCAGCTTGCTGTATTTAACATGCATTCTTTTTCTAATTTACCATGTAACAAGAGCAGAACAGTAGATCTTCAAAATGTCAACACCTCAACAGCTACTGTGTGGCTTATCACTGAACACCAACTTCCTCTGATGTTTTTGTCAAAAACATCACAAACTCAACCTAACACAAAACCCCCAGCTGATTTCACTCGTTAGCTCCAGTGTCAGACTGTAGCACATTGACATAACATAGCTTTAAACTAATTCCTACCTTGTCTCAACTCTTACCACAAGTTCCATACCGTCAAATTTCAAACATTTTTCTCTGAGCCTCAGATGGAAGAGAACAGAAGATTAATGACAATACTGTGGAGAAAATAGGCCATGGGTTTGTAAATACAATGGGTTGTTTTACATTAGTCCAATGAAGAAAAATTATCCTCACACTGGGTTTGCATTCATCATCAATTAGAATTTTTACACAACAAACCCAGAGCGTCCTGCTGAACCCAAATCACAGCTGGCAATCCTGCAGCCCACTGAGGCAAGACAGCCACTGCCTTTGAAAAAGCTCCCTCCAATGCTTTAGGGAAACACCAAGAGGAGCAAGAATAATAAGCTGTTGTCCTGACAACCTTAGAAAGTAAAACCAAGGCTTCCTTTACTACAGCAGAACCCTACAGGCAACCTGATCACTGTAAACTGCTCCTAATTCTTCAAGGGCAGCTGGCACTGCAATAAGCTAGACCAGCACAGCAAAACACATATGCTTGCTTACACACTGTAGAGGACATGCACATTAGGCATGAGAATGTATGAACAGACACAGCCACACTCTCCTGTTCTTTTTTTCCCCCCGCACTTTTCCACTTTGTATCACACTAGTATTAAAATGGGACTTCATGCTAAAACACATCAGGTATTCATTTTCAGTGCTGAGAAACCAGAAAAACACTAGAAAAATGAGATCAACCAGAGAAGAATTATTAAATAACTTGCAACTCTCAGGTGGGAAAAAAAAGGTCAAAAAAACAAACCTGGAAAAAGCTTAACTGAATGAAATGTCCTATCTTTCACAAACACCTTCTTCACAAAATATAGGAAACAGAGCTGCTTTTTCGCTGTAATTATTTTGCTAACTGCATTAATTTCAGTACTTCTTTTTACTCCCCCACATGAAACGGAAAAAACTAGCAAAGATATTTTTAACACTATGTGCACTTATAACACATACTTTGGAATGTTTCACTCTGCCCTTACTCACCTTAATTGCCATTTCACTGTCACATCTCTTCACAATTTACCAGATTTGACTGAAGTGACAGTAAAAATCCAAAATTAAATATAAGGTGGTCCAGAATCTCTTTTCCATCTCATATATATATGGAACAAACAAGTGTAAAAAAAAAAAAAAAATCCAAAACAAAACACAAAAAAGCGCCAAACCACTAGAATAAATTTATAAAGGTATTAAAATACATTTTATTGCATTTAAATTAACCTGCCACAGAATGTCCAATGTTCTCAGAGTGCCTTTCCTAATAAAAAACATTTTAAGTACTGTAATCTGTTGCTCCTGTAATTTGTAAAACAGCTCTATCATTTCATCACAGTTTGTATCAGGTTTAAAAACAAAGTTGGTGAGCCTAAACGGAAATGGAAGGGCAAATTGATGAGTTTTATGAGAGCTTTGTATCTTTAATCTTTTAGGCAGTCTTTGAAGCATATATTTCACAGTATGACTTTTCAGGTGTAAGTTATAAGGAAATGATTTGATGGGATTTATGACAGAGGACGCATGACACACGTAAATGCAGGCAGGCATTATCACAATCCACAGCCACTATGCAGTGAGAATTCAGGCAGCAAAGGGAGAGGGGGAGGAAAGGAACAGCAAACAATACAGGAGCATTACACAAATATCTGCAGAGCTGGGTATGCAACTTTGCAGAACCTCAAACAAAAAATGAAGACATTACATAAGAAAAGATTCAAAGTCAATGGCAAAACTCCAAGTCCTCCGCTCAGAATTTTATTTAAGCTGCTGAGGGGGAGGGGCAGACAGACAACTTCAGCTACTGCCACCTTCCAGCCTCCCAGCTACTACAAGCCAATTTACTACTGCTCCTCTAGCCTCCTTCTAGATTCCCTCACTTTCAAAAAATATCTGTGGTATCTTTCTACATTACATGTCACAGCTTAAAAAAAAAAAAAA
>VWYP01032106.1:548319-620483 GCA_013400435.1 Pycnonotus jocosus
CGCATTGGCCGCTGGCGCTGTCGCGCACCCGAACACCGCGCCCCGCCCCGCGGCCCGACAGCACCTCCCCGCCGCCTCTCTCCCGCCGCGGCGGGGGCGCGGGAGGGGATCATCGGGGCGCCCCGGGGACCGGCGGCCAGCTCGGGATCGGAAGCGAGCAACAGGTGGGGTGAGGGAAACAGAGAGGCAGAGCATGGGGGCGCCCGAGAAGGGCCCTCCCCCGCAGCGGGGCGNTGGCCGGGCCCCCCAGCTGCTGCCGTGCCCAGCCGAGCGCGGCAGAGCGGCCGGCACCTGCCCCTGCCCCGCACGGACACTCCGCTTTCAAGACGCCGCCCGGCCCGGCCGCTCTCAGCCCCCGCCCTTCTGCCGCCCTTCTGCCGCCCTCGGGCTCCTGAGACCCCCGGCTCCTTCCCGCGGGAGTTCCCGGAGTGGCGAGCAGCGGAGTGACTGGGACTCTGTGTCATCTTGCAGGCTGTGCATTGCCTCAGCGAAAATCTGTCTGAAAGCCTCTGGGATTGCGGCCGGGATGCTGTGTCCGCACTCCTTTAGCGCCTGCTCTTACCCACATATTGAAACCGGGCATACTTACAGAGCAGAAACACATGGCAGTGGAGTTCTCGGAACTGCTCTGTGTGCTCTGTCTCCTGTGTACCACTCTTCAGTTTCATGTGGGTCAGGAGCATGGAGCTTCCCCTCTGTCTTGTGCAGCCCTGAACAAGTTAGTTTGCCTGCCAAATAAGCCATGCCCAGGTATCCACATTTCCTCCATCTCCCCCACACGTTCTGGTAAGCAAACCAAAGGCTGTTTTCAGAATTTGAATTTCCCTATTTCTACTCTGTGGGCTAGTTCTGCAAAGAACCATATCTGTAATCACAGGACTCACATCTACACAGAGGTTGCAAAATAGAAGATGTTATCAGGACTGATGTGGCTGCTCCCATCTGCATACCCCAAATGACGAGGCCTGCAATACCACTGGAATAAAGTCTACTCCTACAGAACCCTACAGAGACAATCCAGGATTCTTTTATGTTTTTCCAGTCCTCTCCTGCTTTCTTTGCCCTCCGCCCATACCCACCTCTCATGGATAAGTAACTTTCTGGTTGTACCAGTTCACTCAGCTCTGGCAAGCAGGCTGAATGTTGACATTTACAAGTATTCCACTGCTTAGTAAACTTCTCTTTGACTATCTTTTGCTGGAAACAGCAGAAGTGGAAAGGAACTGTCACATGTATGCTAAAGATCCAAAGGCCAAATTTTGGGTTACTGCATTTAACTGTTCCTTTAATGCACAATTTATAACAAGAAATGCGGTCCACAATCATAATCCAAGCATAGGTTCATACAGGCTTATTTGAACAAACTTTGAGGTGTCAGGATTAAAAGCACTGGCAAGTATCCCATTCATTAGGGTTTGGATGCCTGCTTGAGTGTTATTGTTTTGGTTAAAATGTTTTTTTAGAATGTTATCATTTCTACCCAAAATCACTAGTCCAGTTAGGCAGCAGTACTTTCTCTGTACTGACACGACCACAGAAATAACATTATTATTGTCCTAACAAAAAGCCACAGAGAAATGCACCACAAGTGAAAGGAATGGTGTATTTTTCACTTTGTCCTTCCTGGAAGGTTCATTCCTTTAAAACGGAATGAAATGACAAAATTACAGAAAATATAAATGGAAATAGAGGGAATCGGGAGAGGTGTGAGTGCGCACAGAGTATGGCAGACAACGCTTGTCTCTGATTTCCGTGCTGACCAAGTCCTCAGTGCTAGAGGGCTCTGGCTGCTTGTTCCGACGAGTCCGTCTCTCTCCGAGGACAGACTCCGCAGCAACTGCTGAATTTCCTCTCCTTGTTGCCATTCCTTTCGCACGCCGCATCTCTTGGGCCGAAGGGGAGCTGGGTGAGCAGAGCACGAAGGGGAAGCGAGTAAGCAGAGCACGAAGGGGAGCCGGGTGAGCCGCGCCGTCGCTCCCCATCCATCCCCGGGGCCGGTGCGAGGCTCCGGGAGCGCCGCCCGCCGTGAGCCGCCAGCAGGTGTCCTCTGGCAGCCGCGCCGGGCCGCGCTCTCGCTCCGCTCTGCTGAACTCGGCCTGGGTGGGTAGTGCTTGACCCACCTCGACTGCGGCTGGTTTTCTCCCGCCTGCACCTTCACTGCAGCTAAATGGTTCTTTTACAAGCTTGGCTACGTTTCATGTGTAAACTTAGGAAGGCGTTAGTGCACTGCACTAATAGCTGCAATATTTTGTATGCTAAGAACAATATTTGCATATACTTACTCTGTTTTCTTTTAAAGGCTCGTTTTATAAAACGCTTTGGATGCAAATCAGCTTCCTCCAAGAATATTTCGATGTTTCACCTACTATCCTAAAGAGCACTATGTTTAAAAAATCCTGACATCTTATCTGTAAGTCATGGCATTTCCTTATCCTCTGAAAAAATGCTACTCAGTCTCTACCGACTGCAGTGGTGAGATTAAAGCCTTCCTGCACATAGGGTGCATTTACCCCTCTGCATTCACTGTCCTGTCTAAAGGGGCTTAATCTGGATGTGAGAAACGCTTAGGCATTCTGCTGTGTGGTGTCTCTGAGGCTGACATCCACCACTGAAGAACAGACAAACTGTGGTTCACAATGCCTGCGAATTAAAAAAAAAAGTATTTCTCAGCTGACAGAATGTACTTTGTGATGGAGCCATGATAACTGACTTACTTAGCAGGTCTAAACATTTACACCCAACAGACTAAATGGTGTTTAGCTTGCATTCCCAAAAATAATCATTACCTGTGTCTTGACAAGATCCAGCACACTGATACGCACTAGGGTTTTGCTGTTAGGACAGTCTGGAATCTTGCTGTGATCGCTGTGATCACTGCTTTGCTTGCCTTTTTTTTTTTCTTTTTTTTTTCTTTTCTTTTTTTTTTTCCAGTTTTTTTTTCTCTCTCTTACTCCTTTTCCTTCTCACTCTCTCACTCCTCCAGTATCATTCCTTTTGGCTTCCAGGCTACCATCTGTGTACCCTCAGGGAGTCGACAAGAGAACAAGGGCCAGAAACCAGAACACAGGTGAAAAGAGGTAAACAGAAGCTTCTTGCAATAATAAAGGAATGTTCAAGCCTCAAGAGCACAAGAGCAAATGGGGCAAGAGGAGCTCTTGCCCAAACTGAAGACTGATAAACGTACAATTGAAATGGGTGGAAAAAAAAGAGGACACTGACTTTCCATTCAGGTTCTAATTCTTGCAGGATGCATATATGTATTTGAATGGCCTTGTGAAGGACACACACTTGCTGCAGATTTGGGATAAATCACAGCAGGACGGTTCAAGCCTTTGACAATACAGATCCAGAATGTATTATAACAGCTCAGCTACACAAATAACATGCAAGCAGAAATCAGACAGGAGACATCCCACAGGCTACAGGTTGGGCAGCTCCGATTAAGATGGGTGCCAATTTTTCCTGTAGTACCTTTTCTTCACTTCTCCTGTTCATATTTAACTTCAAAGTACCCAGCTCAGCCACATGTGAAGCTAGTCTTCAGACAGTGTTAACACACAAAGAATTGTTCCAACATCGCCTACTAACTGTTTGTTTCCAGTGACACAAACACAACTCTGACAACAAAAGTGGACTTTTTGATTCGTTCTTGGGGAAGTGGGTCCAACTGAGATCCTTGGAAGTGGTGTGGGAGGTGGAAAAGACATCCGGTAGCCACATGATGAGGCTTGTTTTGCTGACACAAGGCACTCAGGAATAGGCAAGCTGAAGAAAGTTTAGGTTTGTTTCCTCAGCCTTGGGCACAAGCCTAGAATCCAGATGAAGTAAGCGCATGCCGAGCACAAGATTTCACTGATGCATAAAGATGTCATCTCACTCACAAATCTTTTTGCTGAGGTTGCTCAGTATTTCCTGATGCAGTTAATGAGGTGAGGTGCTCTGCTTGGGAATTCTGGCTAGGTCTCTGGAGCAACTTCAACTCCCTCTGGTCAACCAGAGGAAAGCTGTGACCGGTAGCAGCAGGGCAGCCCCTGGCTTCACACACTCCCAGTGAATCACCATGCCATCTGCAGGCTGGTCTGAAGGTCAGCACTGCAGGCAAATCCCCAGACTCCATTTTTCCATAGATACAGCAGCCCTAAAGCCACACTTGTAAAGCCTGGTGAACACAAGAGCTCCTATTCCAGTAACCACCATGATTTGGCAGTTTCTTGTACCTCAGAGCAGGCTGAGTGGATTTTGTTCTTCTAACCCCAAGCTGCCCTTTCATTTGGACAGTATGTGGGTGAAACCATGTATTCACACTCTATAAAGTGCTTATTTTACATGTTGCTGTTAAAGTGCAAGCAGAGTTTACCACAATACTAATATTTCATCCCAGTGGCTTCCCTAAGATAGGAGCAATTCAGTGAAACAAGACATCATCTATATCCTCTGAAACTAGTTTTGAAAGCCCAGATGGCAGAAAATACCATTGGTTTTAATTAGCAATATCCTTCACATGAATCCCCTATTAACCAAAAGAGCATACTATATTTCATCTCACTTCCTCTAGTTTACTTACTACTGCCTCTCTTCTCTGTGGTTTACCAGCAGGAAACCACTGGAGGGGATATATCCAGATAAGATTAAACAACATAATATTATCATCTTTACTATAACCAGTCTGACAGCCTTTTTCTGCTCGATGCTGAAATGAGATTCACAGCCATTTTGGCTTCCATTCACTGTGGAAAGAAACCATTCTTATAAGTCCACAATATTTCACTAATTCCTGAACTATTTCACTTGTGACAGGCCATTTTATTTTTTTTTTTTTCACTGAAATGCACTTCACACAGTAAGTTGAATGTAATAGGAAGCAGAAGCAGGGTGTCCTGGAAGCGAATGTATCTCCAATGGTAAGAATGTTTTAGAGCAAGGCAGCTCTGGGCACTACTCTGCTGAGGAGCGATTGGAAAGTCACCAAGTGGCTTCTTTCTAGTGGCAGTGGGACAAGAGTGTGCCTGGCTCCATACATTTCTACCTCAGCTTTCCCCTGAGGGTCTTTTAATAGACACAAAACCTCAAGAGTACAGATGAGGGAAAAAAAGAGGCAGACAGAGGCAGGAAAAAAAGATGTTTTTTTCTGGCACCATGCTGATCTTACTGTACCTCGGATATTCCCAATCCGAATTCTTTATGCCTTGTCATGCTGGGTAATGTAAAAACTCCCTGCAGCAGCATGATTAGAGTTGCATAAAGCCTGTGGCATTTGCAGCCATTGTATACATCTCTTTTCACTGAGACTGGAGCAATATTAACGAATGGCTAACATGGATGGTCAGTTTCTACTTGCAAAAACTCCCACAATTTTTAATGGGATCAGTCCTGTTCTGTAGTTCTGGCAGAATGCTGCTGTGGTCTTTATCAGAAACTTTGTGTCTTGAAAAGATATCTCTAATCCTTTAGCTGTTTCACAGATACTGAGACTGCATTAATTCCCAAGGAATTTCTCCTGCCAGGTAACAGAAAGTTCACCCAGTAAGGGAATCTCCTCACCGTAAATAGGTTGCAACATCCAACTGCTGAGGAGGGAGGGGAAAGAACTGGAGTAAATCGGCATGACAAAGCATGTGAATGAAGTCAGCCAGGGAGAAAAGACAGTCTAGGCATCTAAAGACAGGCTGCTTCAGCACATCTCCAGGGCAACTTCTCCTGGCAGCTCTCTTAATATCTGCATCTTAGGTCAGGCAAACTGATAATATGCACTAAAATTCCATTATAATTATCACTGAGTTCAGTTCTTAACATGACCACTCCTCTTCGTCTTTTGGTGGGATTTTTTGGTGGTTTTTTTTTTGTTTTTTTTTTTTGGTTGCTATTAATTTGACAAACATGTCTTCTGGGACTGACATTTTCCAGACTTGGTATTAGCACATGACAAGTTTTGAAAGATAAAAGAAAATCAGCAGAGCAATTAAAGCATGTAAAGATTATTTTCCACATGGCCTGACCAAAACTCTTGCACTTGACATAACTCCAAAAAATCTGAAATTAGAAACTAAACAAAATTATTTTAAAAACTACTTAGTCCTTAATAGAAAAATGTTCAGAGCTAATTTTTAAAGAAGTTTGAAGGTTTTGGCATTTCTTAGTTGGCATTTTTACTATGTTTGTTAAATTTTCATTTTAATATGCTGTAATGAGATATAATTGGGTGGCTTGTTTCCCAAATGAAATAAAAGATTGTAAATATTTAGACTAGATAGTTCTTTTAATAACTGAGGTAGGGTGAAGAAGAGAAGGCACTATGAAATCACTATTGATCTTACTACACCAAACTAATTTATTTGGGAAATACTTAAGACAGTGCTGAGAAGTATGGAAAATCCATTGATAGGTAGGGAAATTGATCTTTGTTAAGAACATTCTACTGGAAGAAAATGAGTTAATACTTTTTCAATGTTCCATAAAGTCCTAGACTTTAAAGCTCCAAAGGCCCATTTTTGATAATCTACTCTGACCTCCTGTATATGACATGTCATTGAAGTTCTATGAATTAAATTTTGTTTCAATTATGTGTCTTCTAGAAAAATTTCCAGTCGTTCTATACATATTCTCACGAAAGGAAAATTCACTGAAGTCCTTGGTACATTGTTTCAATTACTTTCACTGTTAAAAATGTGTGCCTTATTCCTAGTTTGAACTGTCTACCTTTCAGTTAATGTGTCTTGTTATACTTTTGTCCACTATACTGAAAAGTTCATTCACGCTGTGTGCTCAGTGCTGGTACTTACTGACAGTAACTGTGTTACTCCTCAGTCTGTTCTTTTATAAAGGAAATAGGTACAGCAATGAGAGTTTTCTGCTATGATCTGTTTCTCATTTCCCATAATAAGTTTAGTGGTTTTTCTCTGAATTGTTTTCCCTCTGAGCCTATTCTAAATTCCTGAAATGTAGGAGAATGTAGATGCCATACTGTCAAGAACCCCAGAGAGATGCCTTCTGCAACCAAGTATCTTTGTTAAGTTGCTATTGAACCATTTCTGTTACTTTCAAATTGTGTCATTAGAATCTAAGCTCCTATTCTATCTCACATCTCCCAGTTCTCATTTTAAAGGATTCCATTTGAAACAGCAGAATGACAGGAAACAATCACGACTTATTCTGTGGGCCTATTATATAGCATTGTTCTGCTGACCACCATTTGGAGTGGAAATACAGAATATTTTAATTCACAGGAGGAATCACACATCTGAGAGAAGTCACTGGTTTTAGTTCACCAAACTATTTCTAGTGTAATCAAAATGCAAATTCACTTACTTTTTTCATGGTTCTTACATGGGCCAAAGCTGTATTTAACTCTTTATCTTTTGTGTTACGTAGTAGATGATGAAGTCTTTCTTGGATCACATATGCATGAAACACATTTCACTGGTTAATGTGGCCCACATGAGAGAAGCACAGGTGACTATTCTTGAGCCTGGGCCTCCTAATAACCTCAGAACTTCTACTTTTGTTCAGTGCTATGACATCTACTGATAGCACTGTTTTCTACAGTTTTCTAGCAGAAAACACTTTCTGCCCCTAAAATTCACAAAGGATGAAAACTGAGGATCACAAGAGAATCCATGTTTGCTTTTAATTTGGTACCAGACACTGCTAGTATCTAATGTACCTACTAGTAGTCTTTGGAGAAGGCACCTGCCTTTGCTCACTGAAAACATCTGGAAAGAATGATAACTTGGATTTAATTGCTCAAATGCTTGAAGAACCAGGACACACCCTGTACCCACATAGTGTGTCTTCTGGTATTTTTTAATTGTTGTATCTTGTCTTTCATCTACTCCATAAGCTGTGGGCATTTTTCACAAATTACCTCTTCTTTGTCATCTATAGCTCCATTTTCTCGTTTTGCAGCCTGCTAAATTGGTAACAGTATAGCAGGAAAGAAAGAGTTTCTGACTCATCTATCATGAGTCATCTAACAGTTTGGTGAGGTTTGTTTTTCTGCTATGACTCTGCACCTGGTACTTGGAGTAGTACAACATTACCTTTATGTTTCTTCTGACACTGCATTAAAACTTGTGAATTCATTGAGCATTCTGCTCAGAAATGAACAGGCCACAGAAGAAACATTGCTGATACCCTCCAGCTGCTCTGTGTTTAAGTTGTAAGTGATTCAGACCTGATTTTCTTCTGCACCAATGAGTTATTTGCACTACTCTGGCAGCAAGGCTTGGCACCCCAGGAGAGCCAGGGCAGTGTCACCTTTGTTCAGATGTATCTGTTCTGGGCAGACTCTCTTTGCAGGGGCAACAACAAGCTTGAGAAGTAAAAATCTAGGGTAGTCAACCCAAGACGGAACATTACAGCAGAAGCTTTATTGCTCAGTTTGCTGTGTCAGTTTGAGCAGCTCTGCTACTCACAACTACACAGGTGGCCACAGTGTGCAAAACGATCTAGCCACTAGGAGACACACACCCTCTGCCAGGCCTGGAAAAGAGGTTCTCTGCACTGGTTGATCCCACTAGTGGGGCACCACAGGGGAACTAGAACAGATACACAAGGCCTTAGCTCAGTCGTGATATTGTCAGTTGTAGCTACTTTTTGCCTGTTTGACTAGTTGGTTGATGTAATTACTTTTGGCAAAAAAACCCAAAATGAGCAGGCATGTGGATTGAGTTTCCAGTTTTTCACAAATTTGGTAAATGCAGTAGTGATACTCAGGTAAACTCCTAATTATTGTTGCTTTGAAAGGCTGGTGCTTTGGTAGATACTATCTTCTAAATTTTGTTGAGCAAGAATGACTGTATTAGGAGACTTCCTCTGGCCTACTTTCCTTTTCACACACACATTACAAAGGGATATTCTGGCTACTCAGAATATCTCCCTCAGTACAGTGAGCTGTACTGCCTCTCACCTGTCAAAACAATGTCACTCCATGGTGACTTACAGAAAAGCTGTAAATTGGCTTTTGTTTTTGCACTGTGCATTTCACTTTTCCCCAAACAGGAACTCCCACCTCATTTTGCATCTGCTCTTACTGTGGATGGAACCAAGCCCAGATACTGCAGGTGATCACTCGCTCTCTGCATCAGATTACTCTGACTTGAGAAGGGGGTGAGAAAACAGTTCTGAAGGACCACTGCACCACTGAGGAAAGGAACAAAGACAAGTCAAAAAACCAAAACCCAAAAAACCAACCAAAAAAAAAAAAAAAAAGGAAAGGAGATGGGAAGGAAATTTTAATCTGGTTATTTATTTTGGCAGCCAAAAGCTAATGTTAATTACACCTAATGCCTCATGAAGTGCTGTCTTACAGCCAGTGGAAACAGGCCACTGTTAAAATAATGAAGACATAGTAACATGAGATAATGCTTCTGTGCATACTCCTAAATCTGTCCTGAGCAGGTCCATCTTTCCTCATGCAAACTGAGGCTCACTCTGGTAAAAGTGCTAAACGAAGCAAACCAGGTTTAGCTCTGCCATCTCTGGCTACCTCCATGAGCACAGTTCCTTTCACTGGATGCAATGTGGCAGCTCAGGTGCCAACCTGCCTTGCCCTGGTGAAGGAAAGACAGAAGTGTAGAGGAGGACAAAAACAACTTTAGGGGAATGAAGTCGTCTTGCAGAATGGCTTAGCAAAACCCAGCATGGGAGATGTTAATTCTGCAATCTGCCATTGGCTGCATGGACTAGTCAGAGTCTTGTGTTTTCAGACAGAAGCATACAAAACATGCTTGCCTTCCCCAGTGCTCTGGAAGTTATTACTTAGCTGGCAATGTTTCTCTTTAAATATCACAGCTAGTCCACCCCAGACCCATTCTCTGTGAAATTAGCAGCAAAGCTCCTATCACCCCTGGTGGGAACAGGATCAAGCACATGACAGAGGTAATGTTTTGAATCTTCAATGATCCCAAATTGCAACTTTTTATTTACATATTATGGTCTTCTTTTAAATGGCTACACACATATCTTGCCTAAAGTTGAAGCACAAGGGATCCATGACCAGTAAATGATACCCAGGAGCTTCACAGGTGTTGAGAGTGCTCTACTGTTGGGTTACAATGCACTAGCAAAGGAGAAGAGTTCTCTTTATGAAACTATTTTTAGGAAACCAGAAACACCTCTAGAAAAGTAAAGAGTACTATAAAAGGAGATTGGAATAAGCTTTGTCCTGTGGAACTCCAGTTCCACTCCATTCATAAATAGGATTACCAGCATTATTATTTATTCTAATAGTATTTGAATGTTTTCTTGGATTTACTTTCACAATTGTTCTAAGAGGAGTTGGAACATGTTCTCCCTATTTTACAGATGGAAATAGTAACAGAAGATAGGGACATATTCAAGGTGAGTGTAAATCCCTGACACAGCTGAGAACTGAACACAGTTCTCCAGTGCCTCACCCTGCTTCCTCCCTCTCTGAGGCTGCAGCACTGGGATTCAGCAGGGGCTGTGCAGAGAGCAGGGCTGGACCCAGAAAGCTGCAGAACCATGATGCTCTACCCAGTGAAGTTTCCTATGGGTCTAGGCAGCAGAACAGCTCTGTGCTGTGTTTTTGTTTGTTTGTTTGTTTGTTTTAAAGTTATGTTGTTTTCAGTACCTAAAATAGTTTCTTGGCAATTTCTATCATAGCTCATCTGTATGAGCAACCTCCCATAACTCTCTGCCAGCCTCACATCTGTAGGCTCTGGAGTCTGGAAGATCAGCCAGGACTGAGGAACCTCAAGGTGATGTAAAACCAACATGTGTTGTTTCTCTAATAGTACCTACATTTTACACCTGACTGACAACAGGTTTCACTGCTATAACATCCCATATAGAATGATTTGGAAAGGCAAGGAGCAGTGACAGAGTTGTTCTAGAGGACAGAATGTGCTGTTGAAACAACAGATAAGACTATCAGAAAATCAAAGGGGAATAGAGAAATGAGAATGGGGAGAGAACAGAATTAAGTGTACTGAGTGAGCCTGAAACAAGTTTACGTAACGCTTGATGGTGTCACACTTCTTCATACTTAATGTTATGTTAGTATATGTAGGGTGAATTATTACTGACTTGAGGGCATCAAAATCACATCCATCAGGCTCTAGAATTAAGAAAGCTACTGTCTGGGAACATCACCTAAAATTAACAGTCAGTTAAACTGCTTTAGCATAGGCAAACAGGTCAACCTGCTTTGAATTTGTTAAGCAGCAATGCTTTGAAATGGCTGTGGTTGATGCTTTTAAGAGTGATTCACAGATACGCTTTAGAAGTTGTGCTTGAATTGAGAGAGAAAAGGGAACTGCATATTAAATGTATTCCAAAAGAGAGCGTACACCCAAATTTAGCTTCAAGTTTTCTTTTTCAGTCGTTTGGCAGCAATGGGAAGCCATGGTGGGTACAATCATCTCATGTAGCTTAAGCTGCCCAAAAAAGGAAAAGAAAAATTAAGAAAAAGCTATGTACTGTATTTTGTCTCTAAAATATTCATAGGCAAAGCACCAATATCTAGCCATCTGCTATGTTGCATCTGATGGTTCCTCCAGGTAAATAAAATATTTGTTCAATGAACTCAAAAAAAGTTGACTCAAACCCTTTAGCAATTCTGATTATGCACCTCTGAATTTCCTGAGATGAACATTGGCTCTTTTGCCAGAAGGCTGCAAGGAGTGCAGAATAATGTGTATATGCTACATTTTGTTAAATAAGCCTCACAACCAGCACTCTGGAAAGAGGAAGATATATAAAAAAAATTGTGGATGCAAGTTTATCAAAACTTGTTATTTCAGCAGCTCTCAGCATGAAGGAATGTATTTTACTGCAAAAGAGATTTATACCAGGACTACTAATTTATCCTCTTTTTACAGTACCTTATGCAGGTTTATAAACTGCAGTTTACCCAGAATATTTTTTAAAAATATTAATAGCAATGAATAAGCACAGATGTATTTGTGTGTGTGTGTGTTGTCAATTGTTTGATTTGAAAATTTCAAGAGCAGAGACCTACTAATAATGCAGAAACCATTTCCCAACTAGTAAAATTAGAGTTCAAAAGGACAACTCAGATGAGAGAACATTAAAATACTTTCATTGGAGTGCCTGTCAGAGCAGGGGAGTGAGCACCAGGATTCCTTGTCTGCATCGCTGTTAAGGCATCATCCATCCACTCTCCCAGACTGCACCAACCCACCATGCAGCACTGGCAGCCCTCTGCTCCTCAAATGAAGCCACAAAAGCCATGTTGAAGCCAATGGTTGGCATCAGGGGAAAATCAAACAACTCTAGGCTGCCAAACAAGATAACAACACAAGGGGAAGTGTGCTGGAGCTTTGGGCACGAACGGGACAGGGCTACTCGGAGACTTTTCCTCGAGCTTTTATTGTGGCATCAGACTCATAACAAAGTTTTAGACAATTGAAGGATGACAACAGCTCACGTCCACCAGCAGCAGCCAAAGATTTCTTTGTTATAGAGCATTTTAAAAGTTTTCCAGCCAATAGCATATTACTAAAGCTTACAGACAATTGTTGTAGCCAATCACTGAAAGCACATGTACACCTGCTTCAAACAATGCTTGCTTGTATGCTTTCTATTAACAATAAACAATACTCCATTATTAGGCTTAAAACCTTCTACTATCTTGCTAAGCATATTTTTATGTAGCCTGAAGATCTATCCTAGCCAAACCTAAGACTCAGATTATTGTTTTATGTCCTTGCTTGCTGTACTATTGTAACTTTTCCTACTTTCAAACTTTGCAATTGCAGCTAATTCTAAATTCTCCTCCTCTTTCTGTTTCTGGGACCTGCTTCAACAGCTTTCTGAAAGCCTCCTTACCTTTAATATTTCCCACAGGGAAGATGTGGAAAGTATTACTAAAATGGTTGGGACTGCTCAAAGTGAAGAAATTGGGTAATTATTGACATAAGGCTTAATTGTCCTGTCATGCTGGTATTATGACAGCATAACTCTGCTGACTATGAAAGAGTTGCTTCTGATTCAGACTGAACTAAGCTGAGTGGGAATCATGATGATAACCAAGTCTGAGCTTGATGCTGAGCTTGGTACATCTCTGTGTATCTGAGTCATGAACTGGCATGAGAATCTGGACTTGAGGATCCTTGACTCTCCCTGACCCACTCTTCTGACTAGCCAAGCCTGTACTCAAACTGCTCTCTGCAGCAGGACCAGCTGAACCTTTCCTGAGAATATTTGTGATAGAAGTACATTTTATTTACTTTCTGTAGCTCAAAACCAAGGCCAAGGCCAGTCAGTTTCTTCATCTGTCTCCCAGCTCTCAGCAGCTCCCTTGTACCAACACCAGTGTTGGGCAAGCTTGTGCAAGTGACCCAGGAGATTGTATTTTCAGGTGAGGCACTTTTCAGTTCCATCTGCTCTCCCATCTGACTCATCATAAATCATATCAATGTTCGTGTCACCATGAAAGAGGAAGCAGCAGGCACAGGTGGTTAGTGAGGGTTACGAGATGGAACGTGACCCCATGGCAGCACAAATGGCAGCACAAATGGCAGCACAGTTTATTTCGGATTAAAGCAACCATTTAAAGCAATGCTTAGAGAAATGCAAACTTTTTGTGCCTTGTTTTGTTGTTTGTTTGTTTAATTAGCTTTGAGAGAATGCTTGTGGCTATAGCTTTACTGATGTCCTAGAGACACTGAGAAATTCTGGCCTTTGGAAGTTCCGCAGCAACGGCATTTCTTCCTCACCCCTCCAGGACAGCTGCTTGTATTAAGCAGCAATAATACATACAAATTCACAGAGCTGGTCAGCCAGAAAGTGCCAAACTCTATACCTACTGCAAAAATCTGAACTGATTCCTCTATTTTATAAAGGAGTTTCCTGCAGGAAATTAATATGAATTATTCTAGTCTTCTGTGTCTCTCAATCAATACCACACATTAAATAACACCTATAAGAAATGCAGTTTCAACTGAAAATTAGCATGTACTGAATGTGTCACATTTAAAGACAACTTAGATTTTAATTTCAACTTTAAAAAGGCTGAAATCCTATGGTTTGTTTATCTTGGCATTGCAGGCACATCCTGAGGCAAATAAGTCAACCGCAGGATTTCCAAGAGCCAGCTCTTATCTAGACGATATGAAATGGAAGTGTTAATAGCACCAATGTACAGGTGTCAGTGTCACTGCAATAATTGCACTACAAGTCAGAGACTGACACTTTCATAAAAGATAGTGTCAAAACAGTAGAAATTTGGGCTGTGAAATTTTCTTCACTCACAAGAAAGGTTCTAAAACAGGTATTCAAATGTTCAGCTGGAATTTGCAACTACATTTAAGATGACAATTAAAACTGACCTCTTTTCATTAAAAAGCAATGCATGGAATTGTCATGTCATCATCAACAGGACAGAAGTAAAGGGAGTAAGCGCAGTAGGCTTATCTGTTCCAGGTGAGAGGTGCTCATGGGCTGTGAGACACCAGTCCCAATGAAGGTTAGCCTCTTTCTTACTGTGGGATAAAGATGTTCCCAATGTTTCAGGTGGAGTTACTTGGAGACCAACTATTTTGTTTAGTAAAAAAGGTAAAATAAATATATCAGTGGTTGCAAAAGAGAAACATTCACATATCTATGTAAAATGCGATCTTATCAAATTGATATCTGTAACTCTAAAGAGAGGCTCTTTGATTGTTTCCTTTTTTGTTTATTTGTTTTCCTTTTTTTAACCTGTATTTTTCTTATTTCCTCTGATCAAAATTGACCTGAAGGTAAGTCTTTCACAAAGAACTTATAGTTTATTTTGTGTAATGGCAAAGAAATTAATTACTCTCTACCTAGAATAAGTAGGTAGAATTAAGGGATCTGAGCCCATTTTGAAGTCAAAAGTAAGTATGTGTGATCATCTGACCTCAAAGCAAAATGGACATGATGGACTAAGATAGATGGTTAGTCTGATCATTTCCCTTGACCTTTGATGCAAACATTGTTTTCTTTATGAACATCCTTTGGATTCACCTCTTTGGCTTCTGCAAACTGAAATTCATAAACAATGAATTTTCATCACTATAGAAAAATAAATCATGGGGCAGATGGGATTATCATACATGAGCAAGAGATAAAAAAAGTGGACATGTTCCAACTCTGCAAACACAGCTGATGAGAGTAGAGGAAATCTTTACATTCCCTGCTTAATTCTACTCTCTGGGGTGGCAAGCTGTGCTGCCATTACAAGAGTTTGTGAGCATGGAGTACAAGCCAAGGGAGCACTTTGTAAGGCCAAATTTTGTGTCTGTGTTCTAGTAATTGTGTTCTTCACACAGAGTTGCCAAGGGATGTCATTATGAGGGCAAACAGATTTTTAGGAGATGACGAAGCAACTTGTGAGAATAAGGAAAAAGAGGGAAATAAAGAGGGAAGGTGGGAGAGAAAGGTTGAACAGGGGCCCATTTGCTTCTCAGCACAGTAGAGCATAATGAACTCGGGGAGTCCCTGGCATTGCTTCAACGTCCACATGGTCATGGCCCCTGCCTGCCTTTGCTTCCTCTTCCAGCTGCCTGGTGACTAAGGGCCTCTTTCTTAGTGGCCTTTTATCTCACCCTTGGTTTCTTGAGTTATGAAGGCTGAAGACACAACAGTTACAGACCCAAATCCTTCCTTAGTGTAAAAGCACTGACTTGTGGTATGCCAGCATGAAGAAATTCTTGCCTTCAGAGCACTTCTGAAAAGTTCTTTGCAGCCAGGCATCCACTTACAAAGCCTGTTTACGCTACAAAAACTTCAGCATGTTTGCAAAGCCCCTAAGTCACTGATGCAAGTCATTAGTGTGCTACTTTATGTACATCACCTCCCAGAAACACAATCAAAAGTATAAACTGAATATCTGAGGGGGGTTGCTTTCCTCATTAGGCAGATGACTTTTTTCCATGTATGTCTCTGGCTGGATGTTCAGAAAAATGCAGACAAATCCTCACCCCATCACTGTTCTTTCTAGTTGAAGAGTGGCTGTGGAAAAACAGCTCTCTTATATAAGAGTCTAAAAGACTTTGAGCACTTTCAAAAATCAAGGGAATCCTGTTGTAGGCTAATTCAGTGGGATTGGAACTAATGAGACATCCATTTTAATTCAAATTTCACCTGTGCAATTAAAGGAATCAATGCACAGAACTTTGATTAGTGCAGAAATGGGGGATCAGCAGCAGTGTGGTGTGTTTTGCAGGTAGCAAGGCCATTGTGGCTTCTGCAGTGGGAAACAGATTGATGCTTTGTGTGAATGTGACACCTTCAAAAGCAGCAAATGGAGAACTGCAGGTGTAACTCGTCACTCCCCTGACCTGGCTCTGTTACCACACTGGTGAAATAGGATTTATTTCTGGATTTCTGGATGTATTTCTAAAATAAGAAGTTGTTCTTACATTTGAATATATATTAGAAAAGAAAGCTGTGAATGGAAAAAACTCCCAAATGTACCCCTACAATGCAAATGGCCACAAGATTAGCATCCAAGGATGCAATTAAATTTCAGCTCAATCGGTTTTATAAGCCAAAAATTCAATCCTGAGGTTTATTTGAATTTAACATTTTTTTCCCAGCTCTGAATATTGCACTACATAATTCTGCAGACTTAAAAAAAAACCCCAAAAACAAAAACAAGCCCAAATAACTGCTGCAAACAGTAGGTTCAGTTAAAAATAAAACAAAACCAAAAAAACCAAAACACAACTGGCAGAGATTTTCATAGGAGTGCAAGCAGATATTCTGTTATTCAGTGTATTTATATTTGGGATTGTCTATGGATTTTATATATCTCAGCATCTCATAAGGATTAATCAATTTTTCTTTACTAAACCAAGCTATGTAGCTTGGTTGCCTTGGGCCTGTGTGTTCAGATTATCCCTTACAGCAGTTTCTGCCTTCCTTCTCATTTGTTGTTTTCTGCACCTCAGCCAAGGCACAATTTCAGCAGGTTCTAATTGCTACAAACAAGCTAACCCTCTGTCAACATTCCCATGAGACAGGGCAGAGCTCTTATAAACAGTCACAAAGACACTGAAAACTTCAAGATCAGAGGGACCATCTGTGGCCAAGGCAAGAGTTACTTTTGAGTAAATTTTGAGACTCCAAGAGTCTCTCTTGGATCTTGGTCCAGTGTTTTATCCACAGAATTTTGCTACCCCAAAATTGTAACTAATCAACTCAGCATAGTTCAGCAGCAAAGTGTGGAGAGAGAACAGCTTAAGTCACCCTCCCTGGTGCTGACTGTACCAGCACCTCTCAGTCAAAGGAGAATGGTATGGATGGCCATACAGGCTTACAGATTCTTTTATCCAGTGTCACAGCCCCAACGCAATAAAACTGTGTATTTTTACTGCTGCATGCCTACACGAAGCTCTGGTAGTGCCAATGCAATAGAAAGTAGGTAAGTGGTCAAGATGCAGAAACTGCTGTCACAACGGGTGCTCCTTGTTACTGTCAAATGATCACTTAAGAGGCCAGCAGTGTATAGATAATTGGAAAGTGGAGACCAAAACCAAAGTGCCAGGATAGACCATAGAAGCCTGCACCTATGTGCCCAGTGTCACAGCTTTCTGTGCATAAGTAAAAGGTCACTATCCTAGGCTAGGAAGCACAATCATGAAGTTCACCCCAGCAGAAGGAATATTGAAGAATTAAAGTAAACAAACCAAAGAAAGCAAGTCAAAGCCAGTAAGTGACAAAGATGAGTGAGCTTCCCAAGAAAACTGCAGGCAATGATAGTTAAGCACTAACAATGCAAAAAAAGCATTAATTTCTTAAAAGTCATTAGTAAACAAATATTATTTGACTCATAGAGTGCTGCTGTCAAGATCTCTGTATAGAAAATACCCCATTGATTTGCATACAGCTAAACAGTCACCATTTTATCTTCCTCTAAGTAGACTATCCCAAACATGAGCACAAATCTTGAGCCCTCCAGCTTCAACCCCTTTTCCCTCTGAGATGCATGCTTTGATTTCTCATGCCCATGCTATTTTAGGGTCTTTGCCTTTCCTTCCTTCTAAGCTTTAGCTTTTTTCAAATCATGTAGAAGAGGCATCATCTATAGCAGAAAAATCTTTAGCTGTCTCATTCTTTCAAACCATTCCAAATGTTTAGTAATAGTTAAATCATGATGAGACTCCTTGACCTCAAAAAAGTTATTACTTATACCAGTTAAAATGCAGTCCTGTTTCTAGACTATCAGATAGTTTCCAAATCAATGTGTCATTTAACATTTCTTACCTCAGTTCAAATATTTTACCTACTCTGTCGTGCCCTGAAGGATTGCAGCAGTTGAATATTTATTGTGATTTTCATACAGTAATGCCCAAGGGCCTCTACCAGAATCAGAATCCTTCTCTTTTTAGTGTTTTAAATGTACAAGAAAAGGAAATGGGTCAGGTAAAGCTTACAATGAAATAAGTAGGCAACACCATTGGGCTTGTTCAAACAAGGGAACTGGGAAGCTTACCAACAGTTCATGCTAAGTTTGAAACACCATTCCACTTGGTAAAATGGAGTGGAGTAGGAAAACCTGCCAGCTCTTTTAAGAAACCATATGCACTTACCCAAAAAGCATAACTTTACATTCCAACTCAACTTATTGAATGGAAAGCTCATGTGTGAAAAAAGATAAATTAGGATTTTTTATTCTCTCTAGAATTGTCCATTAAGTTTCTTACGAAAAATGCTACAGCAAAATAGCTGTAGCTCCAGACAAGAAGTATTATTGGTGTGAAACATGAGAAACTTTTAAAAGGCAAGTATTTGGATGAGAAACAAACACAGAGGTTAAGGAATTTGGTCTATTGTCTGTCATCTTCCCTTGGCATGGTCAAAGTACCCACTGATACACAGGCCAGTACACACTGACCCTCTTTTAAAAGATGCAAGTTAGAAGGTGCTGACAATATCAAGAAAATCTTGCATAAAATGGTAATTCTTTATCAGGTACTTTTCCCTGGATTCAATGGAGTATCAGGTACCACTGTAGCATATCTTCATGACACAATAAAGCAAGCAGCTGATTTTTTATACTTAATTTTGCACGTATATGTAGCTTGATTTATATACAAGACCATTAAGGACAAAAATACTTGAGCATAAGAGCAACAAGGGGGAATGACGTAAACTCACCTAATAGAGTGATTTTCTTCTCCTTACAATCCTTACACTTGCATGAGATTTATGAGCTTGAGGATAAAATAAAACTAAGGGTGCAAAGAGACAGGATACTGAAAGGAAGAGGAAGAAGACTTAGATCTTTATCTTAGCCTTTGCAACCAAAGGGCACAGAATCAATGATCTTATGTGTCATTTTTCATTTTCAAAGGGATTTGCGTTATTGCATTCTCATTATCACCTTCAGGGAAAACAATAGTGTGGTGTGGTTACCACAAAGGCTTTGCACAATTCGTTTCAACAGTTTCTTCATAACAGTAGATAAAACTATCTTCTACTTACTGCTTGCAACAATCTGAAATGATTCTACCTATGATGCAGTATTTTATACATATGAGTGTTTGTTAGGTTTGGGGTCTGAGTGCTTTGTTCCACAGTTTGCTTAAAGGTGAGTAAGTCATGTCTAAATTGATGAGACAGAGGTTCATCAGGTAATTTCAATATATGCCTAGCTTTAAGTTATGTACCTGATTTAAACTTGAAAGCCTCTTGAAAGCATTTTCCTGTCACCGGCTGGCTAGAGGAAATTCATCAGAAGGACTGGGAAAATTTTAGGGAAGCACTTCATAGCAGATGAACATTACTACCTTGCTCAGTTGCAGGGATAGAGAAGGGTCTTGGGACAAGAGATGCAGGGGTAACATTCACCTCCTTTAACTGTAGAGGATTTCAGTGTACACATGTACACCTCAACTATCCTCCAAGGTCTCTCTCAGTTAATGGACAAGCAGGCTTTTGTAAGTGCAGCTGTGATCAGTCTCATCCTAAGACAGATGGTAGGACAGAGAAAATAATTATGACCCTTAGCCTCCTCTTTCACTCCACTTATAAAGGAGTTTATCCCAAAGGCAGCCACCTACACTGCAGCTGTCTAACATTGGGTGAGATTAGATCCTCTTTTTCTCCCTGGAGAAAACTCTCACACAAAGGGCTGGAATCACATTTGTATTTTCCTTGAAATAGTTTCAGATCCTACTTTTGTCTCTAGTCATCCATTGTACTTAGGATCCTACTTCCTGATCCTGTGTCATTAAAGATCCCAAAATGTGAGCATGACACTGGCAATGTGTACTTGCCCGTGCTTTCTTTTACGACAGTGACGCTACGAACTGCAGCAGCTGAGACCAGATGTGTCCTCAAGGTTCAGTCAGAAATTCTACAGCTGCAAGAATACTTGATAAAACATTTAGAAATAAAATGTCAAATCCAATGTCAAATCCAATGAGGTGCAGCATCACTTGTCTGGACCTATACTCATCAGTAGCAAAAATAGAACCCTGTCAATAAGTAAATAAACAAATAAATGGCCAATTGATGCCTATGTGTGACTTCTTCCTACTTAAATTCAAAGCATTTTTAGAAGTGTCTGTTGTATTTTGAGTACATTGTATCCTAGGCATTCAATTTGCTCAATTGGATCAAATAGCACACTTTTCTTCTGAGATATGAGTCACATCCCAGGTGAAGTAACACTTTATCTAGAGCCGAAAGGAAACTAAAAGGCAGCCTTTGTGGGGTTTGATGCTGCTTTGAAAATACACAATCATCAACCTGGAAGCTAAAACTCTGGCTGGCCAAAGACTTCTTAACTGTAAGCTAGGCATCTGTGTCCAGAGATGTCAATAGGATTGTGCACAGTGCCTGACGCTAACTAGGGGTATGAATCTTCTCAGATAAATTCTTAGATACTCAACCCCACAAGGTTCTGGGCATTCTAGCCCTAGTCTAAAATCAAGAGAACTATTCATGCCATCTACTTTTCACTGACGTATAAAGAACCAATAAGTTAAAAAAAAAATCTGTTATTCAAGGTATAGTATGATATGCTGTGTAGTCAAACAGTAGTTTATAGCCCATCCTTTATACGGTAAATTTTCCTCCTGCAGAGTTAAAACTGAGCCATATGAAACTCAGGTGAATAAATGAGATGAGCTGCTAGCAAAAAAAAATTTAAGCAAGGGAATTGCATGAAGAGTGTGTATTTCAAAGAACACACCCTGGTACTCTTTCTGCATTGACTGAAATTACCATTTTATTCAGTGCTCTGATGAGAGTTTTATTCCATAGTTGAACCAACTTTGTTAAAGTGAAGGCTTTTTTACAAACAATCTATTTTTCTCCTGCTTTGGTGGGAGTATTAACTTGCATCCTGCCAATTTTAACACAACTCACCAGCTTCATCATGTGCAAAATACATGATAATACACAGGTGCACAACTTTATGGATGGTGATTGTGTTAAAAAAAAAAAAAGAGGTCAAATGTGGTCATGGGAATTTCCTTTAAAACTATATAAGGCATCAGCCATATGCAGTCTTCTGTGACAATTTTATGCTATATCAGAATTTTTCCCATGTCTAAAAAAGCCTACAGAGAGCAGGAAACATCATGTTCTTTTAGTGCTGAGTGTGATGTTACTAGCAATTTGGTGAATTTGGGCTGATTTGTCAGTTGTATCTAATTTCAACAGCTATTCCCTCGTTCTAAATCTTGAGCTGGCATTGCCTACAAACTGCAAGTATCCTCAGCTCCCCTTTGCATTCTTAGAGCTATCAAGAGTGGGATTCACCAGACCTTAAGGCATCTGTCAACATACATTTACAACTGAGCTAAGCTAAGCTAGGATCTCTTCATAAGCTTTAGAGAGAAATGGATAGTTTTAGGGAATGAGTCATCCAAGCAGTTTTGGATACATGAAAGGAAAACACTTCTTTGACCTTAAAGAGAAGTTAAGGTTACTAACTCAGAGATGCCTACCCAGAGTAGCTCTTTCCTAGCATAATTTATGGACTACATCTATTGATTTCTCATAGCCCAGCACAAGTTGAGATTGATTCCCTAGAAGATGGAATTTACTTTCCTACAGACACATGTAAAGTGACGTAGATTTAAAGACGACAGGCATCCAATCCATATGACCAATGGCAAACAACACTACATCCAGTCAAAGTAACTAAAAAAGAAGGTCAGAAAAGGCTTTCATTTTACTGCCTACTATTTCTCTCTCTCCTACTTTCAAGATGCCTCAGCATGACTTTCAGGCCCTGCTTCTTCACCTTCTGAAATAGCTGAAATTTCCATAAGGTTGAAGTGTGTTTTTGCCAAATAACCCTTAGCCTCAGCAAGAAACAGCAGTCAGAAAATGGCAGCACTTGCAGAAATTAGAAATAATCAGATGACACCAGAAATCAAAATAAGCACAAGAAAGAGTTACTGCCTCCACTGCTAAAGAGCAAGGCAGAACTATCTCCCTGAGAGCATAGCTAACCTTCACTGAACAGCTATGCTCCTAAAGAAAAGTGAGGTTTCAAACTAAATGTCCTGGGCTTTTGTCAGTAGCTATTTGACTTTTTCATTTCTCCTTTTTGACAAGGAGAATGTCAGAAATTGGATGCATAAAAGCACTCTGGAAGAAACACCCAAAGGCAACAAGAAGTTTACTGCAGGATCCCACCATCAGTTGTGGAACTAATGAAACAAACATCAATTCTTTATATAAATATCCAATGATGCAACCATTCTGCTGGGTCACACACCATTCAGAACCACTGCCAAAGGCCAAATACGCTGTATATGTATTTCACAGAAAGAAAAGAAGACGTAAGTAATGAAAATAGTTAATAAAACAAACAACCCAACTGCTGTGTGAGGGAGACAGACCTCAGATGACACTTGCTTCTGAAGCCAAGGGGAGACCTGACAGGTAATAAGAAATAATCAATAACTAGGCAATAAAACAGTTTCTGCACATTTCAGTGGAGGGACCCATGGATACATCCAGAAGACTGGCCCCAAAGAACCAGTTGCTGTGCAAAAAATACTCAGTTTCTTCTACCCAAAGGTATGGATGCATTTCCCATTTGCATTTCAATTAACTTCCCTGGGTATTCACATACAAAACACGAGGCACATCAACTATTTTTGCAGATTTTGTTTCCTAAGGTCATTCTCTAAAAGCCATCTTTCTTTTCCTCCACATTTATCATCATTTGCCGGCAGGGAATCTGAGACCAAGGCATGTACATCTCTATACACTCTAAGCACAGCTGGCCCTTTTGCTCTAGTGAGTGAGCAATAAGAAAAAGAAAAGAAAGAAATAAAAATAACCTGAAAAACATCCAACTTACCAAGCCAGCAAGGACTTTCAGACTGGGACAAACATAGTTCTTACTTGCACAAATGTGTACATGGAGGAGTGCTGCCAGTGCTTTGTGGCTTTATTCCAAACTTACATCACCATAAAATGAGAGCGAATTCTGGTCCCCAAAAAAAAGTTGAACAAAAGTGAAGCAAGCCTGAGGCTCATGTAATGTGCTGAACTGGTAGAGTACTGCATTTCAGAGGCAATGTACCAAAGTGTACCAATAATAATCAGCCATCAGCAGGGAACATCCATCAACTTCAAGCTTTTAAGGCCTTGAACTGTATGACTCAGTGATGCACCACAGCTCCATTTAGTTCAGTGAAATTGCACTGACTTGTGCCATCTTGCAGGTCTGGCCTTTTCTCTTTTATTACTGATTCTTAAATCAAGGTAGTGAAATCAGCCAAATTCCTAAGGGCAAGCAGGTTTCATGTTTATCACTGGTTTCTGAATATGGTTTTAATTGTTTTTTCAAACCTTCTTGCAGTTTGGTTGGCAAGAATCAGTTTGCCTTACTCCTCAGAGCAGGCTTGTTCTATACATTGTGGTAATTTTCATTACACACTTGTTCAAGTCTCTGGATGTAGATATATCATCCTTTATCACACCCCAGAGGAAGCAAACATGAAGGTACTGGCACCCAGTCTTCAAACCACTGTCTGCCAAGGCCTTTGGGCACAGATCAATGACTGCTACCCACAGTTCAGGCACCACAGCACGCTGAACTGCACTGACTCCCGCCACTACACTGATGCCTTGGGAAGGCTGACCTGGAACAGAGACTGGACAGAGCTGAGAGAATAAAGTAGGTATTTATAAAAAGGCCTTTAAGGATACACCTTGGCCAGGGCTACACCAAGGTGGACCCAAAATGGTCACAAAATGGATGACTGGTCATGAGATCTCACACTTTTATAAGTTTTGGTCCATTTGCATATTTAGGTTAATTGTCCAATTACAGCTTCAGATTGTGAAGTCCCATTCTTGTTTTCTCTCTTCAGCCCACCGTTGTTTATGCTCTTGGGCTTGAACAATTGTAGCAGTTGTCCTTGCTCTCCATTTGGAAAAGGATGTATTTTGTCTACCTACTCTGTGAAGAGAGCTTACTAACACTTAATATGAGGCTCAGAACCACACACCTAGGCAGCACAAAATCTGAAAAACATGAAAGGTAAAACTTAAGGCATCAACAGGACAAAGTGCACTGTCCCACACACCACAGTGACAACAGACAGTACAATGGAAAAGGTAGGCATCCTTCAGACAAGCATCTTTGCTCTCCCAGTTTAGCTCAATCCCAAGCACAAAAAGTACCTAAAAATTACCAACAGCCAAAGCTCTGATCATTGAAAGTCAGGAGGAAGTGAAGATCTAAAGATGTTCCTCACGATACATGAAAGCACACTTTACTGCTACAGGATTGCTTAAGGAACAAATCCCCAAACCATCCTGAATTCTTCTTCAGTGAAGCTTTTGAATGAGGCACAGAAATAGTTCTGAGTTGTGCCTATCCTTGAGAGAATGGGATAACAGATAATGAGTCTGCAGGTAACCCTTGGGGGATATCTGGGGTTCAGAACACCAAGCTGCTGCCAGGGTATCCCATTACCAGGACTGGCAGCTTAAGGACAAACACTTGATTATGTAACCAGATTTAAAGTATGACTTTCAAGATTAATTTTCTTAGCATGACTCTCAGTTTGCCATTTCACCCATGAGGTGGCTCTGTATAAATTCAGCTTTCGGAGCACCTACCTTGGAATTATTTTCACTAGGATAATGGGTTAGAGTAGTCATTCAGAGTCCACTGGAGACACACAGGTGCTGCTTTGACATCATGATAAGTGAAAATCTCAGGCAAGCTAAGGCAGAGTAGTGACAATCATACCAGTGTGGATTCAAAAGCAGCCTTGGGATTCCAGTTTCTGAGTCAGGTGTGACTGGAGGCATTGCACTGGTGATGTGTTTCTTATCGGAGAAAGAGCTGCAGTCCAGTGACTCATACTGAGAGTATCTACACTACTATTTGTCTAGCAGGGAATGCTGAGAGTTTGTGGGGGAAAACTGGCCTTATTGCAAAGGAGTAAAGTAATGGTACAATAGTGACAATAATTTACTTCTGCAAAGTGCCTCTTATTGTGAAGAATCACTTAATAGATTATAAACCTGTTTATATGGGGATCAATCAGTCCACTCTGCAGGGGATGTGGCAACCATTCTGCATCAGCAATGCTGCACAGAAGTGTTTTAGTGAAGTGAAGTGAAGTGAAGAACATCTTCTCTAAATATGCACACAGAAAGAGGATGTTGTGCAGAAAAACCACCAAGACACATTTATCAATATCTATCTTAGAACAGGAAGATCTCTTATCTTCTTTCCTAATTCCAGGGGAATGCCAGAACAAGGCTTCGTGTGAGCTTTAAAAAACACACAGGACATGAGAAAAACCTGAGGCACAAAGGAAAACAAAAACTAGAGAGATGAGAACCCAGCAGCCTACCCACACTGCTACCTTCAGTCTCATCCCCATGGAACTGCACCCACAGAGCCAAACAAAAAGCCTTGCCTTGAGAAAACATGAAGGCATTACAGTTTACCCCCTGCCTACAGGACCTTGTTAGATCAGACCACCAAACAAAGGGGGAACTCCATGTGTGAAAATGTGCCCTCCACCTATGCAAGAGCGGGCACCAACCCCTCTCTCTGACACTTCCCCCTGGTGCTCGGCAGTGCTGGGTCTCACACAGCCATAAAGGGGCATACCTTCAGCTCACTGAGATAGAGCAACTCCTTTGGACTTAGTGAATTTGTCCCAAGTTAGACCAGCTGAGGATATCATGTCTCAGCTCTCACCCACCACCAAGGCAGGAGCCTAAGCAGGCAAGGGTCTCCTCAGCCCAAGCAGCCATGGTGCAGCCTCTGCCCCATCCCGCAGTGCCCTCTCTTCAGCTGGAGCCAAACCACTGGGGACTACGGTCCTCCTGCACCCTCTCATGAGGTGCCCAGGCTCCTGTATCCCTGAAAAGACTTACTTGAGCTTGGACTGCTGTGAAAGGGGGTGAGCCCACCTTCCTTCCCACCTCGACAAACACTCGACTTCCTCCTCCTCTCTGGCTGCAGGGCAACCAAGGGAACAGACAGATCCAGCATAATCTAAACTAAACTAAACTAAACTAAACTAAAATGTTGTCAACTTTTTCGGTTCCCCAAGACAGCTCACAGTGCAGGGGTACTTATGCTGCTGACACAGCACAGCCTTCGTCACCACACCCTCTGCTTTGCAGCAGATGAGCAAATCCACCAACTCTTGGTTCAGTTCTTAGTCACACCTGAGGAACCTATGAGGATACCATGAGTGCAAACCACCACCAGATAGTGGTAAGAGTGCCTCAAGGGAGAGTCACATTCTCATGGCAAACTGCTATTATCCTTCTTCTTTCCACAAAAAGCAAGGTTCAAATAACTTGTGCTTATTAACTCTGTATAAGGTGTTACATGAACACTTTGCCGTGCTGGCTGCCTTTCAAACCACAAAAGCGCCAGGAGACAAGTCCCACACAATTTAAAAGTTGATCTATTCCTGACCATTACCAGTAGGCTTTAATATAAGAATTGCTGCAGTTAATGTAGATAAGCAACCTAAAATAAAGGAAAAAAAAAAGCCAGTTGGTCTCTGAAGACAATGCCAGCCAAGCAAACAATAAACATCCAGTGTGGGAATTCAAAGACAACCAATAGTGACCTAATTGTTCTCCTATCAAAGCCTATGGGGGTTTTGCTATTGATTTCCAATATAGCTACTGTTTGCATAGGCTGGAATTTAACAGTAGGGAAAAGACCTTTCCTTCACCTTCAGTTTTACAGATTGCCTCTTCCTGTTCATAACTGTGGAGTGCTTTTTTCATGTCAGCTCAAGAACTTTTTAATATAGAAAAGTCATAAATATTCAACAATATCAAATTTTCTCTTGGTTCAGTTTGGAAGCTGGAAGTGAGGCAGGAAAACCAGTATCATAGACTCAGAAAAAAAATCAGCAAACATTGCAAAGTCCTTCTGCAGAAAACCACATGTACTGTGTGGTATGTATTCTTTACAAAGTGCTGCAAGAAACTTTAATCTGGGAATATATGAGATGGATTCATGAAATGTCTGACTTTTGGGACAGAAGGAATAAGTAGGAGCCTAGACTGTGATGCTATAGCAGTCCAGGGACCATTGAAAAAAAAAAAAATCCCATCAGATTACCAGCACAGTTTTATGTCCAACACACTCACACTTTTGCATATGGGGCATCACACCTCCAAACCTCCCAGGAAAGTACATTAGATATTCCTATAGCAATAATGACTAAAAACTGTCGGCCATAGTGGGATTTTTAATTTGCTCCCTGCTGATAGGAATGGCATGCTAGATGGTATATGAAAGAATTCTCCCACAACAAGTAAGAGTAAAGCCAACACACCCCAGAAGGACAAGAGGAACAAATGAATGACATGTGGGTATCACATCTTGCCACCCCTCTGTTTGCACAGTACAGCTACCCACCCACTCAGGAGATATTTTTCAGATGCTATTTAGAATGTCAACAAATGCATGTTTATGTAAAAATGTTAATCATGCCCATGTAAAGGAAACCAACATGATATTAATGATCCTCTCTGCTCTTGCTTTGACTTTGTTTTCATTTCTTTCATTGAGTTGCCTCACTGTGAGTTACAGGATGGCTGAGGCTTAAAAGCACAAATGATGGATCTCTCAGCCTGAACTACCCAGCAGCCTTTCTAGCGAAGGTCACGTCTTAAACCATTCCCTTGCTCGTAATCATGTCAGAGTCAATAAGCATTCATATCTGAATACCAAATGTAGCAGTGCTGGTGGTTTAGATTAAGGAGGGAGGAACAGAGGTCAGGCAAAGAGACCACTCTATCGGTTTTCTCTGTCACAGGATCTTTGATCAATACAACTAGCATCTCTCATCATCTGTCCCACAACATGAAAATATCCTGCCCATCTCAGCAGAATAGCTTGCCTGAAGTCTCTTACAATAATAATAAAAAAAATGATTACTCCCTTGGTATTTTTACAGAACCTTGAAATGGGATATGTTCAGGTCTTTCTTCAAGGTGAGACTGATCCTTTCAGCCATGAATTTGCAAAGCTAACAAAACAACTCAGACATGTTCATGAGGCTGTTTCCAATGTCACCAGGACAGATCATAAATTTCATCACTTCTGCCAAAACCAGGAGATAAGCTCTAGGCTAAATTGCAAAGTCAGCGTAGTCAGCTCAAGGCTGAGCCCAAATGCTTCTGACACTCCTGCACATATGTTGAAGTACATGTAGTTAGCCTCTGGCTTTCAAAATTGGCATTTAAGTAGCTAAAATCTGTGCTCCTCTGGGTCTCAAATAAATTTTACTGAGTGGAAAATAGAGTATGTGAATTATTAGTCCCAAGATTTGGGTAATTAGAGGTTTAGCCAATTTATATCAGCAATTGCAACAACAAACAGAATGCTTCAGCACGCCTTCTGCATCTTTCTGGACCAATTGGTACTTAACAACAGTAAAATCCACGGTTCACTGCTGACAAGCCAGTCCTCCCGACTGACAGCCAGAGCTTGTGAACTGCCTTCTGTGATTTTTCTGCCAATGCTGTGCACAGGTTTCTTGAAATCTCACCTCTGTGGGAAATTGGGGAAAATGAGGAACTCATAACTTACTGAGTATTCTCAGACTAATTTTTTTCTGAAGCAACATCTGCTTTTAAGTGGTTCCCATCACCCATTCAGAGCAGCCACCAGAGGGATGGGTGCACTGTGGCAAAACAATAACAACTTTGGAAACATTTTCAGTACATTTCAGTAAATTTCGAGTACCCTTCTGTGCATTTTTCCTTAGCTCAGTTTGTTAAAGCTTGATTTTAATAACACCAAGGCCGTGACTTCAATCCCGGTACAGGCCATTTACTTAAGTGTTGGACTCAATGATCCTTGTGGGTCCCTTGCAACTCAGATTATTCTGTGATTCTGATTCTGTAAGAAAAAGAGTAAGCTGAGTCTAAAATTCCAGCACAGTGCAGTGTCTCTGTGCAAGCTAGGTACATGAGACCTAAAGCAAATGTTGCTGTGGCAAAGCTGAACTCCTCAGTGTCATGGACCTTACAGAGATATTCATGCCAAGGAAAACTTGTAAAAATTATCCTCTTACTTCGTAACATCATACAGGATCCCTTCTGTGCTAGAAGAAATACAAACATAAAATACAGAGCAGTAGCAATCCAGACCATTTGCCATCATGGCCATTCACCTGAACTCCAAACATAGCTCACCTTGACCACACACATCTCTGCTGTTAATTGCTATTTACTCACAAGAGAGACCATTCACCTCAAAGCTTGGGAAGCCCTGGGAATATGGCCCAGTGCTCACTCTTCCATGCTGGCAAATACACCAATGACATCTGAAGTTACATCTTCAGCTATCTTCAAAAATCACACCTTGTCAGGATTTGCATCCATTCCCTCCCATTACTGGTGTTTTTTGATTTGTTATGCTCTTCAGAAAGTTTTACCCACCAGCACCATGAAGTTTGCTTAAGCAATTCTACCCCATGATTTGATGATTAGAACACCATGGAAATTTGATATTTTCTGCCGTGTTTGCTAAGAGCTGCATTTAGGGGGAAAAAGAAAGGGAAAGGGGAGAAAAGAGAGAAATTAGAACTCCCTAATTGATTCACAAACCAAAAGGATCAAGAATGCTTTGGATTATTTATTCACAGTTAACGATTTATCCAGCCCTAATTACAGCCGCTAGAACATTTTCCTTGCTGCAATATTAATTATATTTCTTTCATGGCTGCTATTTATATAAGCAGAAGATGAAATATGCAATTAGGTGATCAGATGCTGCAGTGGTGTCACTGATAACTTTTTTCACAACAGTTATTATCCTCTTAAAACGATGGAAAAGGTTGGGTGTAATTGCTGCCCGTCACTTACCACAGAGTTCAGAGAGTTCCAGAAGAGCCCCAATGGAGCCGGCGAGTGGGTCCAAGGCATCCCCCTGTCCCAAGAGCAAGCCCAGGTCTCCCAAAACTGACATGTGTGCAGAACACTTTCTTTATTTGCTTGAGTATCAATTACAAACATGAAAAGAGAGAAGATGAGGGACAAGGCTGCCAAGAAACACCAGATCAGAATCAGGACAGCGCAAGGTGTACAGTCCTAAAGAAAACTAAAACAAAGAAACTTCTGCACCTATGTACTGAGCAGAAAGGGGCTCAACACCAGAGGCAAGGGTGCCAACCAGCTGGAATCCCTCTGTCATCAGAAAACCAAGACTCTGGCTTGGCAGAGAAGAAGAAATTAAAAAATCCACCAGCATTTTCTCTGGCTATGGGAACAATCTATCATGACACTTTATATTTAGCTGAACGCTTGCGTCAGAAAGGATAAAAACAGGAAGAGCACTAATATCTTGATCTTTTATACCGTTCCACGTATACTACCTTTCACAGGAGGTAACTTGCTATTTTAATTTTGCAGGCAGTAAAGCTGAAGTGCAAAAGAAAATAAAAATATGCTAAAGCATTACTGCATGATGCAACAGAAGAAATAGTATTTCTACTATAGAAGATATTAGAAAATCTATTAAAGCAATAAGTTCTTAAAATTAATTTTTATGGCATGTTAAAAATAGAAAAAAAAAAAGGAAAAAGAGAGAGCATATTCCATAAAATCTTGAAGTAAATTATCCATGCAAAAAGATACATATTAATATTCAACAGCACATATAGTGGCATTAGATCTGCTTATTTTACATCTCATATGATTTGTTCCCATAAAGAAAAGAACAGAGGAGATGTATCCCAGGGCTTCAGTTTTCTAACTTGCAAGTGTGAGAAGGAGGGGGTTGCAAACTGGTTTTTTACCCCATTCTTTCATCAAAAGTCTATTTTGGTCATTTCTGTGAACCTGGCTTCTAAGGTTAGTTGATTGTTTGCATTTTCTGTATGGAAAATGAGAATAGTACCACAAGTTCAAGGATTTCCTTTTAGAAAGAGAAGTATAAATATAAGAGGATTATCACATTTACTATTTAAAGTCCCAGTGACCTGCAGGATTTCTTACTATGAGTGCTGTTAATTGTCACACTTCTAGGAAACAGTAAAATCTAACTAACAGAAAGAAAGCTGGTTTGCTTGTAATTTTCTCTAAAACAAAGAATCAAGCCAAGCCAGACATCTAGTTATTGCAAGCATGCACATTTTTCAAGACCTTAAAAGACTGCAGAAAGTAGAATTATTTTGGTCAGGAATTTATTGCTCTAGAGGGGCAGCTGTAAGGCTGAATCTCAATCTGGTGAGAGGGTGCCTTAACACTTGTCTTTTTGTAAGAAACACCATTTCACAGAGTAGTCGTGAGCCAGATTGCTGGTAAGAACACCCCACTGGTGGGACACACCTAATACCCTAATGTTGCTCAAAACATATTTGACGGCCAAATGTTCCTTTAAAGCTTCTCCAGAAGTGATACTCTGAAAGGGAATCCAGTGATTTGGGACAAGTTTAATATAAGTGAAAGCCTAAATTAATTTCCACAGCATTTACATCAGCTATTCCATCCAGTTAAGGTGAAACTGTTCTTGTGATGCTAGAGTGTTTACATTTACCTGATTCTTTTGGTTTTCTACTTCAAATACTAAAGCATTACATTCAGTAATTGATATTTAACAATTGACATATGTCCAGAATGAGATTATTAAATATTTTCAAATTATTTTTAAAGCAGATATTTCCTTTTAAATACTTTTAAAACTTTGATTCCTGTTTAGAGTGTAAATTTTCAAATACTTGAATTTCTACTTTCTAACCAATTTTTGCCAAAGTGCCTTATGTCATTACCTAATTTTCACTGGTTTCTTGTCCATTTAATAAATAATTCCTACAGCTCACTCAGAGTTTATTGCTGGGAGTATATTTCTGTAGGGAGTTCTTTTTTATGGCCATGACACTCTTCCTTCCAAAATTTCACTTATTGAATTCCTTTTGTTTTCTTAGCTGACTTGGGCTTGCCAGGGAGAAATATGTAGCTTAATATATTTGAAGTAGTAAGAGCCCTCACACAGCTGATAAAGCAGCAGCAGCGGCTAAGGTTGATGGGGAGCAACAATACCCTTAGAACACGCTCGGTGTGGTACCATGGAAATCAGAACGATTTCTCTGAGCAAAGAAGGTATTTTTCTTTGGACATTGCCTCCTTCAAAGCAAACTAAACACCAGTCCCTCTCCTCAGAACCATGCACTATTTTCTAAGGCTGAAACACATGATGGATGGCCCACATTGTTTGAAGACAAAGCTGTTTATAAATATCTCAGCTTCTGACAAAGGGCCTGATCTCACTTATAACAATTTTAGCTCAGCTGTACATTAACTTATGTGAAAGAAGACCTGTAACATATAAACTCTGGAGAGTAAAGTTTCTTCCAGAAATGTGATCTGCTTCCTGTGTTTAAAAGATATTTATGCTCCCTCTGTAGCAGGCTGAAGTCTGCAGGGACTTTTTTTCCTGAGGAAAGATTGATTTATGAAGCTCTGTTCATGTTTCTATGCAGTCAGTCCCCTCTGCATTTAGGTCTTTACGTTTTTACCTTCACTAGCAGGACTTATCAACAAATGCATGTAGCAAAAAGGGATCACCAGGATATGGCTGTCACCTGATGACCTCAGGGCAGACATTTGTCATGCAAATTTCTGTATCTCATAACACAGACTGTGAACAATACCTGGTATATTCATACAGTACAACCTGCCCTTATTTTAATAAACATAAGTAATTAATCTATCTTCCCAATTCCTGCTTCTATACCCTTGCAGCTCATTGCCTCCTTGACCTCCTTTTCAGGCTTGATGAGAAATATGCAGTTTCTCAAACATGTACTAGTTAAACCAGACTCATACGTCTGAAAACCAGTGATGAGGATGAGTTGGAAGATTAGAGAATGATGCAGTAGGTCATCCAGAAGAATTGGCTCTGGAGGGGAAAGCAAAGCCCATTAATAACAGACTTGTTTCTTTCCACTTCAGAGCTCTCAAGGTGCAAAGCTTCAGATGTGCAAGACTTGACAGGCTTGCAGCACTTACAATTAGGGTGTGCAGACGGGGGCATTTGGCACCAACGAGATGGTTTGTGGAGAAAATGTGCCATTTCAGTCATCTGAAAAAGGGAGCTTTAGACAGTTGTGAGAGGCAGAAATTGGAGGAAGATGGCAGCTGAATGAGGGCCAGGACACTTGCAGCCAGATCACTGAGAAGGCTAGAGTTTAGGCAGTGAGAGAGGAGTGTCTTGGTGATCAGATACTCTGAGAAGTGATGCATCTGTAAGGAATGTCCCAAGGGAGCAGCAGGGCAGTTGGAAGAGGGGTCGGTATCACTGAGCCAAAACACAAGACTCCTGAGGAGCCAGAAAAAAAGACAGTGAAGCCAAAGTTGAAAAGCAGCAAGCTCCACCATGGCCAGATTTACAGAAGTAGGCCAATCTGGTGAATTTCAAGCCAAAGTCAGGGCTCAGCCCTTCCATGAGTGAGCCTCTGAGCAGCTGCCTACAGAATGTGAAGAGCCCATGCAAAGTTTTGTTTCTGCACCCACTCCTAAGGAAGCAGTGCTGGGGTTCTGTGAGAGTCAAGGGCACAGGGACAATGCCTGATTAGTATGGGACTGATGGGTCTAGTTTCTCCAGTCTGAAACTCATTTATGTTAAGCTAGTGTTTAACATTTGCCAATTAAAAAAAAAAAAGAAAAAGGAAAAAAGGCAGAAAACTCACACCTCAGACACAAGCAATATAATATACTCAGCTTCCCATCTGAAATATATTGTAGGACTCAAAGTACTTAGGTAAAATTCACCAATACAATCCCCAAAACTAAAAAGAAATGAGAACATTCATTCAAAATAAACAAACTCTTTGAAAGTGAAATTGCTTTGTTATTGCAAATTATTTTCCCTTTCAGCTCAAGGAGGGGTTTTATTCATTATTTCAGTGTGATAAGAACTTGAATTTTGGTTGTGTTATCTTGTTAGTTTTGGGTTGTTTTATCTTTATAATCTCTGCAGGGCCAGATTATTATATCAACATCCACCCTAAGGTTCTGTTGGCTTTGTGGGTCTAGAAGGTGTAAAGTTTACAAGGCAAATCTAGCTCAATCATGTTGTTTCAGAAATATTATCAAAGGATGGCTTTATCTAAGTCAGCTGTCTAGTGAAATAGAGCAAAGGAAAATAAAATATCTGTATTTCTACTATTGCTTCTTCTACAAACCCTGGAGAGACTGAATAGTTATTTTCTCCATTGTTTCTTACTGTAGCAAAAGCTATCCTTGTAAAATTCACCTCTATGTCTGCTTTTAAATAAACAAAAACATATCAAGGATTAAAAATCCATCTCTTAAATTGGTTTGGAGCACAGACATGACTTACATCTACTCAACAATGCTTACTTTATACATCTTGAAAGTACTGGTAAAAATATATCCTGTCTCATAGAAAACAAACTGCAAAAGACTAGATGCTGATTTTATCCATGCTATAAATTAATATAATATGCATGGTAACTCTGTATACAAAAGGATTTCCTACAGAAATGTGGACTTATTTTACTACAGGAGGAAAATAAGTGAGCATTATTAGAGCAGTCAATGTCAGAAACATAGACTAAAAATGTGCTTGGCACTGAAATCACACTGCTGTAAAGCTGATTCAATTCTGATTTACGTTAGTGGAAATTCAAACTGGTTGCGACTTTCTAGTTAATGTGATGGCAAAACTCCCTCTCTAGTCACTGATTCAAAGTGTTTCCCTCAAGGCAACTGTGACAAAGTGATGAGTTCAAGAAGGCTGTTATCATTATGGCTCTGTCACTGTCCACAGAACAAAATGAGCCTCAGAAATCTGAACTATTCTTTAAACCAGCACTATGTAGAACTAGAGAAAAAACACTGTATGAAGAAAAGAAAACAGAATAGAAGGCCTTGCATCTTTACACAACTGTTTCTGAAAATAATAACAAGAATAAAACCAGGACAGTATAAAATCGGACCTCTCCATTGGTCTATGTAATTCAGACAGTTTTCTTAGCTGTCTTTCTATCTCCTGTATTGCACACTGGTGAATCACTTCCTGCACTCTTGCTATACACTCTTTAGTAATGATGATGTAAACTACTGCTGTAAATGACAGAAAAAAATCTTTCCTGTCTTTTGACAAAGAAGTTGAAGTCTTCATGGAAAATGAAAAACTCTGATTATGTGGCACCTGCAGCTATGGCAACCTTCCGGAATGATTATCTAATAAAGTACAGAACAGTGGTAAACCTCTATTGCAGCCTGCCCAAATCAAATAGATTTTCAGCATAGAACAACACGTACCTTAAACTCTGCAAAGTGATGTGGGATTGCAGTGGTGAGCAAAATCAGAGCAATGTGTCACAAGCAATCACACATTCTGGCCAGTCTTCCAGAAGACAAGCAGACATCTCTCAAAAGTAATGAAAGGTCTTAATCCATTCATTCTGTTCTCAACAGCAGGGCCCAATTCTAGCATAATATCACAAATAGCATCTGTTTCATGTTGGCAATCAGTCATTCATCAGCATTTAAGCCACCATAAATTCATCAACCTGCAAGACACCTGAGGGAAAACCCAAGACTAGAAAAGCAGGAATGTTGGTGAACCAGATAAAGACGCAATGACAGCTCAAGTTAGGAAAAGTCCTGGGCCCCAGTATCAGGACCCCTCCTTTTAAATGTGTGCTACCAGAACTCATCCAAATCACACAGGCACACAGACGTAAACCATATAAAAATCTTGGACCCTTTCCAAAACTAAAACCTCTATATCCAAGGAAAATATCACCTCCTCAGGCCTTGTCCAGCCTTAATGACTCTATGACTGCATGGTGTCAGTTTTTGCCACTTCCTTTGCCATCTATTGCACTGGGATAAGCAAACCTGGGAACAAGCTATAGTCCACTGCCTATAGTCAGCATGCGGCACCTCTGGCAGGGCAAGCATCCACTGCTGCCTGCCAGATTCCCTGGAGATGTTTAACCAGGGCAGCAGGCACTGCTCTTGGTGCCAGGGTGCCACAGGCTGGCATAACTTTAGCCTTTACTTCTGCTGATATGAGCAAGCTGTCCAAATGCTGGAGATGAAAGTCAACAAACACACTAGCATTGCAGCACTTTCTGTCCGTAATAAGCACATGAAGGCAGGGTGGCTGCACCAAGGCTGCCTTTGGAGACAACTAGGTTTAGCATCAGATATATAAAACAACCTCAATATTACTTTACTGGGGCTAATATCAGCTACTTCCATATGCGACTGCTGATCTTAACTCACAGTAGTCAGATTGCTCACTTACATTCCAGGAATGTACCACAATCCCTGTTCCAATATATGTCCTACAATTCCTCCTTTTACAGTGACAATTCCTAGGAATGCTTTGCTGAAATGAAGCTGTATGTGCTCAAGGAAGCAATGGTTGAAATTCATTAAAAACATGTCAATTTCCCAAATTTCTGATTTCTTTCAAATGTTTCCTATATAGTTGACATTAAGTGCATCCTGGCTGGCTCCAATCACAAACCCATCTGTGAGGCAGTTAGGACCGACTTCCACTTTCCTCTGCTTCACCCTCCCCACCCAGCAAGCAACAGGCAGCCTGGTCTGCAAACACCACCCAAGTGTAATACAGAGTGGAGCACAGTGCTGAATTGTAACTCTATCCCAGTAAATTAGGCCTCAATGCATCAGCAAATGCTTTTAGAAACATCCTACTTATCATCTGCACTCCTCACAGTTAAATTTTATAGGAAGCCAAACATGGTGCTATTGAATAAAAGTCTTTAAATGTTTGTTTTACTTCAGAGGTTTGTCTGCCCTCTTCCTCTGTCAGAGAAAACCTAACATTTCACCATATATTTGTCATTCTCAAGCAAAAATGCACATTTGGTACACTCAGAATATTTGATTTAGAATTCTTATCTATAAAAATTAACTGAAACACCATTTGTTTTTATTAATTTTTTTTTAGTAAAAGATAAAATTACTACTAGGCAGGATGGCAAATGGTTAAAAAGAGCGTTCCACAGGTGCTACAATGCCATTTCTTTGGCTCAAGAAGTGAGCTTTGGATTTTTTTCAGTAGGGGTGAGATATAAAGTATTTTAGACAAATCTAGCATCATTTCAGACATCCTAGGACATCCAAGCCACATCTGATACAGGGCTTCTAGGACACCATTGCTCAGTGGAAAGGAAGGTAAGATGTTAAGTAGGATACTGTTAGAGCATCTCAAATAATGCTAGATGATTGCAAATTGCTGAATTGTTTGACAAATCATGCTTCTTCCAGTGAAGAAAAGTAGGCAGTCTCCTAGCTGTAAAACCTCTGCTCACTATCCCTGGAGACTCCATATCCAACCCCTCTCTCCCTCTGTTTCATTTTAAAGCCAATTTTACACTATGGACAGAAGAACATTTCCTGAGCTGCTAAGTTAATTTGTGTGTTAAAAAACCTGGAAACCCCTCAGTTCATATGATTTAGTTCTGAGCTGCCACTGAGGTCTTCACCTTCAGAAGAAAATGAAAAATTTTAGCAACCTCAAACAGATGATTTATTATAAATGTACCTTCTCAGATTTATGGGTGCATGTGAAAGAGCTCTGATGAGTTTTGGATGCCTCAGTGTAAAACAGGCCAAGCCACTTAGAAATTAGACATTTGCCAAAACTGCTAAGGGTGTTCCAGTATATTGAGCAGTAGCCTCATACATCCAGCTATTTTTACTATTAAAAAAGCTCTGTTGAAGCTGAGGGCAAATGTTTAAATTTTATAAGCTGATGACTTCTGGATCTGAAACTCATTTATTCACAGTAATTAACATTTCTCAGGCTAAGAGTATATTACTAAGAGTACAACGTCAATGTAACAATGTGTAACAACTAACAAACCATTTTCAGTGAAGTGTTTGTAAGGACGGATTGCTACCAGTTTCAAAATACTTGTCATACTTCCTTATGTCTGGAGTTAGGAGGTATCTTCTCAGGCTCCTTGACTAATTTAACAAAACACAGATCTTACAAAGAGCTGTCCTGAATCTCTGCACAGACAGCAGAGTAAAGGAACACTTGCAGAGCATGATGTTCCTGTCCTGATATGGGTGCCAGGACAGGGCAAAAAACCTGGCAAAGAGCCATAAAAGAGACTGCTTCTTCCCTCACCAATAACACGCATGCAGGGTGATTGGCCTAGCTCAGAGACTGAAGACTTTCACATGCAGCAAGAAGACTCCCACTGGGAGTGCCTGCTGCCTTCATTCTGGTAATGGCCCCAGGTGCTATGACAGATTGAAAGGGAAGATAGATAAGCAGAAGGCCAAGGGCTTGGCCTAGATTATCTGAGACATGTTAAAGAAGCACCACACTTCACATACATTTTCTTCTTTTTGAAAAAGAGAAAGTGTGTATCATTACTTTTTAAATGTAAGTCCTTTCCCATTACACTCAACTACGCTGACAAGGAGAGCAGAGGGTGCGCAGTTACACTGAAATGCAGGCACACGTCCCATAGGCAAGGCTGGGATGTTTGTAAACAGGAAAACAACTTTGATTTATGCTGTTCAGAAGAAATGCCTTTGTCTTTATTACTGGAAGTACTGCTCTTCGTAAAGTCAAAATATCTGTGGGTACAAGTAATTTTTCACTTTTTCATTAGACACAGAAATGAAATGCCTTTGAATCATGTCAGCCTTGATAGAAATGTCTCAGATGAATTTGTGGAGTGTCAGTTCAACACTAAGCTGTGTCCACTTGAATTGCTGCACTGCTGCACACAAGACTGTAGTACAACATAAGCATTCTCTTGGGGGAACTTTCTCATGCTGCCCCTTTGGCCGAAACATTACACACTGATGCGCAGTGCATAGCTGTGGTGCGGTCAAGTAGGTTCAATTCAATCAAAACACTCAGACTGGGGAGAAAAGTTGAAAGCAGAAGAGCTGGAAGGAAAAGTCCCACAAGAGCATATTCTCAGCCTTCTGGACACACTGAAGGTAAAAAAACAACCAAACAAAAGACTAAAAGAAGTATTTTATTTCAGTTGAACAAGTGCTACAACTAAATGTGAGACTGGAAAGTTTGGGACTTCCCTAAACAGTCTCAACTTTTCAAGTCACAGAGAAGAAAAATTAGAAGTATCAGAGTTTTTCACAGGATAAGAAATGATCTTAGGCCCACCCACAAGAATGACCTCAGGTTTTCTGCATTTAAGATGGATGTGGACAGGAAGTGAAAAAAGGAGAGTTTTCTTTCTCAGTATTAGTATTTCAATTTGTCAATGGTTCAGGAAGAACAGAGTCAACTGATAGACATTCAGAAGCAGCTTTTTCAAAATAAAAGTAGCCAACTTGTTTTTTTCTTAGATGAAAGAGTATATTTAGCAGAAAATAAAACAGAGGTATCCTGCAGTATGTATTTCTAGGAACTATAATTACAGTTCATCTCTTTTCAAAATAAATGAAATCCATGACTAACAATGCTTTTGCTTAGAATCAAAATGGTATTTAGACCATCCTATACCACAAACCCCTTTCTTATGTTGTGTACATTTCTAAAGATGAGACTCTTTCACATGTGAAAGATTCCTTGGAGGACATGTTTTTATAATTGAAGTGACAATGAGAAGTTGATGACATTCATGTTAATTTAACAAACAATGCAAAATCCTTTAACAGCAATTCTCTTTAATTATAAAATAAGAACATATTTTTGCTTTGATTTCAAAACAGCACAAATAGAGCTGTTGCTTTAAATTGATGCTTCAGGCAGTCTCACAGATTCCCTGAGCACCTTAACATTTCATATACGGGTGCCATGCATATTTACTTGCACTACGTGCCCAAGGGTGAAAGTATGGTGCAGGCTGCCCAATTGGAGTTATCAAATATTTATGCAGATTTATAACTCTGCTGGATATGCTTTAAGTGCCCCAATGCAAGAAACAAAATGTGTGTGGAGGAAAACAGTCTGCGCAGTACAAAGGCGATCCATATGCAACAGTTGCTGGGAACTTTGTTCAAATAATACTACCCACCTTCTGCTTTTTTTAACCCAGGCTGTCAAAGAAATGGTGCAACTGAAAAAAAATGCAAGTAGAAGATCGTGGATTTCTGCCTCAATTCACTCCTTTCTAAACATCTATACTCTTAAGTGGGAGTCCTTTTCTTCTAATTCCTACTGTTGCAACTTGATAAAGTGGTTGCACATACAGAGACAAGGTATTTAAAAGTGTACTGCCTTGATCATAGGTAACTTCATATGTCTTTCCAAAGGGCAATAGGTTTCCCCCTCTGGGATCCAAAGTCAGACATAGCTATTTCCAGATAATTTACGAAACGATTTTATACTCTCAGGTTCCCAAATTGAGGTGTAATGAGGTGGAGGAGATCTATTTGCTATCACAGCTTTTTGTGATAACTAGCCTTCAAAGGAGTATCAGATAAAATGGTCAGATATGTACTTTACTTGCAGTGTCTCTGGGATCTATCCCCAACTTCCCATGTCTGGAAGAAAGCAACAGGCAAATTACTTGTAAAACTTATTCAATGACAGAAATGAATGTCTGGCTAAGGGGCTTTCAAGGGGGACTTCATCATGTAGTGGCTTGCAGCCTGGGATCTGCAGACACTGCAAAGTATCTTCCCAAGGTGACCATGAGAAAAGGTTAAGGAAAACAAGACTGTTAATGAAAGAGGCTTATGTACCTCAGTACATCTACTGGAGGATGTGTCTGGGCCATTAAATCAGAGTCAAGATCCCTCAGCCTACTCTAAGTCAGTGTGTAGAACAATTCTATCTTATAAAGTAAAGTAGGAGGATTGCCTCCAAAAGATTTTTTTTTTTAAATGACATTTAATTACAGTTGTTTCTAACATATTCTCTGGAATAACATCGATCTAATCTTTCAGTTTGCATACCATTCATTGTACTGTCATCTTGCTGCTGTTTTCATTTCAGAATTAACTGTGCAAATTTACTCTTTGTCACAAGAAGCAATGGATGTTTAATTTTGGTGTATGGCTGTGAAGGTCAAGATTTTCACATAAGCGAGAGCCACAGATCCTTTTGACCTTGCACAGCTAAGTTTGTAATCAGTAGCTAGACATCTTTGTAACTACTGTGTCTGCCATAATCTTCAATATTACGACACCCACTTTATTTTGTAAAAGGCACAGTGACTGATCACTGGCTATATATTTAAAACCTCCCAGACCCTCATCAACTGAATAAATTTTCTGGGCTCTCTGCATACATGATTGAATTCTGCATCCCACTAATACAGCCCTTGAATTTTTGCTTACTTGTTTTCAAGGTCATTGCCCACCTGGCTGTCTGCAAGGAAATCCAAAAGCCTAGGGACACAGTGGCTCTGGTAGTTACCACTCCTGAGGAGCTGTGTTTGAGCAGGGTCTTTGCACCCTTCAGAACACCCTAGTTGGTGTGATCAGGTCAGAGGGGCAAAGCTCTGCTTGGGACTTCTCACAGCCACAGCTGGATGGAGCAGGGGACTGGTAAGGGATAGAAGCCTTCTTGCACATCATCTCTATTTTCCTTCTCTTTCATGGAGAGAAGAATGAGTATTGGTAACTAACAAGCCCAAAGTATCACTGAACAAGTATCACACCCAGCTCTGTGTAACCCACTTGTAATTTCTCCAGCTGGGTCTTGCACCAAAACTGGCTCTCATGTATGTCCATAGGACTTGTGCCTGAGAATCAGAACTGAAGTGCTGCACGTATCTTTCGGAAGAATCAACACTTGCCAGAGTATCCACAAATGTGTTTCTCTGCCAGAAGTTATACAGCACCAGGCTGAACCAAAAATTCCTTGTTGCTATGGTTGCCACTTGCTCTAAATCTTTTTACTGCTCCTTGTTGAAAAGCAGCAAAGGAGAATAAAAACATACACAACAATTGTAATTGCCTGGTGCATATTTTAACATTCCTCTTTGGTGGCTGCTTTAAATTATGCAGTAATATTGCTGGCATGTTTTTTCACTCCCTCTTCCCTAAGAGGATACATTTTACAGTGGTGAAATTGGACACTGGGTGTAAGAATCACACATTTGAATAATTTTTTCAGGAGTAGACGTGTCACACGTAATGTATTACAACTCAGGCTGTAAAAATTAAGTGGCATTTGCATTCATTAAGCATACATGAAATTTAATTCCATTAGGTCCAGCAGCATTAAGGTCTGTCTGTTGCTGCTGATGTTACAGCTTAAGGACATTATATCTTCTGGCTAGATTCTATTTCATAACCTAATAAAGCTGGGAATTACATGCTGGCTTGATGCCTTTGTAAATCCAGTCAGTGAACATACAACGTGAAAGCTGTTGATGTAAATTATTTATATTCATCATTGTCCAAAATATTAATTTATAAAAAAGGTTTAACAGATTAAGAAAACTACAGGCACCGTGCCCACAGCAGAACTAATTTAAAAGACAACCATATGATTTTCTCAAGACAAACTTCACATCTAATCTTCCCACTTTTTTACAGATACAATACAGAAAAACTGCGAACATTTCAATGAGACCATTAAAAGAATCAAAAGCTTACATTACATTTCAGTTAACTTCCCAGAAATTTTGATCAGCACAATCTCCCAGGAAAATCAGGGATACTTTACCTTTTAGATTTTGACATTCTTAGCTGACATAAAAATTAGGTAAAGAAAAGAAAGGAAAAATATGAAAATATTTCAATTGCAGCTCTTATAATTTGCTCTGCTAAAGAACATTTTGGATTTAGTACAAGCCCAAACATAGCAAATACACTTACAAGGACAAATCATTTTGGTCTGTATGAAGTTTCATAGAAGATATCATGGCTGGGAACACAGGACTGCCCTCCTAACTACTCCCAAATAAAATCTAAACATAAAAGAAATTTTTATTTGCAATTTATGTGAGATGAATACAGGTGCCAGTGCAAGTTTTCAATAACAGTCCTTAACTCCCAACTATCAAATTAACAAGGGTTTATGAAGTAAAAGTTCTTACCTTCCAGTCTTCGACTTCTTCTCTGATTGTTACTAGCACCGTCAAGCTAGTCCTCCTGGTCGAAGTACCAGCAAAATGTTTATTTCTAATTATCTGAATAACAAGCCTATTTCCATGGAGATGTGAGAAACAGGAAGTGTTTACTTAATTATGCCTTATTTTCCTGTAAGTCACTTTCCACTGGTCTGAGATGTTAATTTTTCAGAAATCAGACTGTTTGACTGTATCTACAACCTCATTTCAATGGCATAAATGTTTACCACAGACAAGAGATGATAATTTTTTCCTTTTCAAGGACATTTTGTGGTAAAAAAATCTGAAAGTATGCTTCGTATATAAAATGTATTTGCACACAGTTTTTTAATATATATAAAAATTAAAATATGAAATTAAACTAGACTCATGGCAGCTATACTTCCATTTCAAAACTATTCTGCCATCTCTTAAAAAAACATGTCTCAAGCTACCAAAATAGTCTTTGAAATTCTTCAGATCCAAGTCCCTAAGCTTTCTCCATAGTCAATGGAGAGAGATAAAAACCCTCAGAAAACAAATTTTATCTTAAAATAGGTGTCTTAGATAAAGGACCTAAGCCATTTTGGAGTTTGCCCTCTAGGCAAGTATGCACTGGACAGCTTAGATGAGTAACTCTTAGAAAGCTCAATTTAACTGAGATATCACTTGTTATCTACTTTAACTGGAATCCACTTGGAGAGCACAGTCTCAGCAATATGTTTTCTATTAATTTACTGCAATTTTAGGGGAAGAAGCTAAGAAGCTATATGTCTCTATTTATGAGTCAACATACACTATTTCATCCACAAGAAAAAAACACACGGGGGATGACTTAGTAACAAATGGTCCAGGCTGCATTGTATCCAGCTCCGGGAAAAAAGCCATAATGTTAAGTCTCAGGCCTACTAAAGAAGAAATAAATAAATTTTTATGAAGTTTAAAAAAAAAAAATCGGTATTTCATTTTGTTTTCTATTTGTCATGTTTTAACACTGGTGTCTGTCTGGAACTTGACAGACCACAAAATACGGATCTATTTCTCTGACACTTAAATCTGGAGAAATGTAAAAGGCTGCGATCAGAGGCTTTGCACAGAAGATACAAAACGTGCAGAAAAAGCCCTTCAGGGAAAGCTGATTTTCTTCCTGCCTACAGCTCCTCTGCATGGTTAATCTGCATCAGCTCATCCTGACCTTTTCTCCACAGCAGTCTGTGTCACACCTGCGTAAAAACATTCACCTCAGTGCAGTGACTCAGCTGGGAGACATTTTGGGCCAAGGTGGTAGTGGGGAGGAGGGTGATTTTTCATGAGTGCTCACAACTCAACTTACTTACAAAACTGCCCCTCGTTTACAGAGTGCACTTACCTTTCTTCTCCTTCCCTCTCTAGCCCAGCACAGAGCTCCTGTCGGCAACAAGTGAAGCATGTTTTATGTAAATCACTTCCCAGTGGAGTCACTCATTATTACTGTAGACAGCTCTAAAGAGAGAAACCCATGGCATTTACCAGCAAAAACTGTTAATGGAAATGTCATTAAATAAGTCAATCTGCAAGTCACAAAATGGCCTATTTACCTTTTCTCTTTTCCTGTCTTCCACTCTTCTGCATCTCTGGATACATTTCACTCAAGTCAATCTTTTTCAGCACCAAGTTACAGCTTTGTCTGGAGAGAGACACCCCTTTCTGGCAAAGTGGTCATATTTGAGGGGAGGTGGTATTTAAACATTGCAGAAATGTGTCAGAAACACACTGAGTAGGTATGGGACTGAACAGCAAGGCCAAGGAAGAGGAGACTACAATCACTGGCTGGTTGTAGTGAGGTAATTTCCAGCAGCACTGGTCTGGAAAGTACAGTGTAGCCCTTGCTTTGCTATGCATTTTGTAGAGTTCATGTCTGAGCCTCTCACTTAGAACTTGCAAGGTCCTCATGTTTGTAATTCATGTTGTTCACTGGAGTATCTTTCTGGTCACATGTACATCCTTAGGATCTACTTTGCTGATTCAAAAAGCCTAATCCAACAATTCTAAAAATTTCCCTACTCCGTCAGACCATTTATATCTTATCATAATGGACTATATTAACCCAAAGCAACTGTCTGATAAACTGACTCAGATTGGCAATAGTGTCCCTTTTTAACTTATTTCCTGAGGGGTTTCCATTCCCACATCTGAACATTGGGGGTTTTCCCTTGGAAAAAGCAGCTATTGGTATCAGGGGGAGGTCACTCTTGACTATGCACATGGCTCACATTCCTAAGTTATAAAGGAATTCACCTTTCTCCACAATTCTGAGGGCTATAAGGATCTGCATTGTAGAAATGTGTTTATACTAAGCCCAAAAAATTGTGTGGATAAAATCAGTTATCCACAGTCTTTTATTAAAATATCTACCATATTTCTAAAAATACCTAAGATTTTAGGTGCACAGAATGTGATGAAAGTATCTGTTCAAAGCTCTGGCCATTTTTTTTTAAACTACATTATTGGTCTAATAAAAAATAAAATCCTCTACACACAAGACTTTTCTCCCTTCTGACCTGAAAGAGTTATGGCTATAACAACCTGAAGTCCATAAACACAGGATCATAGAAGGGATGAGGTTGGAAGGGACCTCTGGAGGTCACCCAGTTCAAACTCCCTGCTCAGAGAGACCCATCTTGAACTGCTTGCCCAAGACCATGTCCAGATGGCTTTTGAATATCTTCAAGCATGGAGGCTCCACTACCTCCCTGGGCAACCTGTGCCCATGCTCAGTTATTCTCACATTAAAAAGTGTGTCCTGCTGTTCAGACAGAAACTCATATTTAAATATACTGTTTAAAGTGTACATTGACCCTTATTTGTGTTCAGTACACGCCATCCTGATTGGACAGTACATTCCTTTTCACATTAACTTGGAAACAGACTCAGACTTTCCCACTTTTGTATTACAGCCCAGCAGTAGCAAAAGGGAAAATTACAAATCCGTTTTTTCTTACCATAGAGCAGCAATTCAACATGATGTGGCAAAAAATGGCAAAAGAAAGAAGCATTGTTTCCCCATTCTGCAAAGAAGTGGAGGCACAGAGAGACTGCTACCAGCCTAAGCCTATTCCTCCTTCCCTGTTACTGTATTTGGCAAGAAGAAGGAAAGAGTACTGAAAATACTCACACCAGGCAATAACAGCCAGAGATGTGCAGGGAAAAGCAAAGCAAAGCTGTTTCTTGCTGAAGTGTTAAGAAAAAAAAAATAAAAGTCCAACAGATAGACAAAATGTAACCAGCATTTCAGGATACTGCTCCTTTTGCCTTTGAAACCTGCACCCAGTTTGGCAGAGGAGAAGGCCACTAGTACATCCTGACTGCTGTGGGATGCCCGTGGGACAGAGAGCAGTGCTGTGTGATAGCCACAGTGATTTGCCATGGACTGTCCCTGTATCCAGCTGCTATTTATTGTGCAGGACACATAAAACATTTTGCCTTGGTGGATGTACTTCACTGCCATGTTTGATCAAAAGTGTTGCCTTCGAGCAATCTTAGCTTGAGAGAACCCCAAGCAGTTTTATAAGCAAGAAGTCACCACAAGGTGACACTTGAGAGGAACAGCATTAAAGTGTGCTCATCTCTCTTGTGTCCCTGGCTACTTCAGAAGCTCACAAACAAAGCCTAGCTCTGCTAGCTAGTACTCAGAAGGGGAAAGGACCCTTATGCCCCTGTTCATGTTGTATCAGCACTTCCTAAGTAGAAAACTAACTAAAAATGCTGACTCTAGTCATGACCACTAGAGTTTTGAGTAAAGATAGCTAAGTAAAAGTAAGGATATTTAAGTAAAGAGAAAAATATGTAAGCTAGTGAGCTCACTTTCTCAAACCCAAGAAGACACCAACAGCACAGAAATGACACTTCAGTGCGATCTCAAGGCACAAAATAGTTTAGTTACGCACAGAACAGTCATATACCCATGAAAATATGCAAGCAATTCCCCTAAGCAATGCAAGCTGCAGTCCCCCAAAGATTTTCCTTCAACCCCAAGGAAATGCCAAGGTATGGAGCAGAGATGCCTGAGCTAGTGTCAGAGCAAGCAAAAGCACAGGGAGCACAGCCTCTGCTAAACCACCTGGCTGACACAAGCCAAGTGCACGTCTCCCACATGCAGGATTGAGGCACCATGCCACCTCTGCACCACCTGGCTGCTATTCAGCCCAGGGACAGTCTTAGTGTGGGGAGAAGGGAATGCTCTCCCCTGGAATCCACTGCATGAAGGCAGTCCTTCTGAAATACCCTTCTGGTTAGCACTGCTGAGACCACACTTCCTTGCTCCTTGATTCAGCCTGCCTGCATCCTCATTGTTCCACTTAAACTGATGTTTGCCCTCATTGGTACAGTGCCCACAAGCAGACAGGCAGATTAAATTCTCTTTATGCTTTCTCTTGCTAGGCTTATTCATAAAAGTAAGACTCAAGCAGCATCTTACAGCCCTCAGTCAGCTCTGTGTTGAAATCAAGAACACAAATCCCAATAATAGGCTGCAGCCAACAGCCAAGAATGGGTTAAGTGAGTCTCTTGAGCAAAATGAAAAATGCCACTTCTCAGTAACTGAGATACGATTTGTCTTGGGCAAAACCACTTGGGATGGGGCTGCCAGTGTTATTTATGTCCTCAATCTGACAAAGAGTTGAAGGGAAGGATTTGTTAAAGATTCATCAACCTTTCTCATTTGTTTAAGAGCTGGGAAATCCCAGAAAGGAGTCCTCTGAGGCAGAGAGCTCTTGGGGGAGAAAACAAGTGAGGCAGTTTGCTCAGGATCAAAAAGAGCTACACTTTTTCCCAACCAGGTCAGCTGAATTCCTGGTCTGTGTTGTGCCAGCGGTCACCATAGACACTAGAACAGCCTCTCTGCTTTTACAGTTGATGCAATTTTTCATCTGCTCACAAGAATCCCAGTAAAGACAAGAAAATTACCCTTTGTAATCAGCCAGCCCAAATGCTTCTTCGGCATCAAATACTCTATGAGATTTCTCTTAATTCACTCTATTAAAAAGGGAAGAAAATAGCTATTTCCTCTCATTTTTCATCCACACAGAAGTGTACATTTCTCATGCTTTAGAAATGTTGGTTTTTTACTACACAGTGCACCAGGGTCTTGTGTTCCAAAGTCCTCTGAAAAGCTATAATATCAAAAATGCATATCAAATACTAGCAAGCCATATAAAATGGACCAACCTGGAAAAAAAGGGTATTTGGAAATCTACCAATAGACTTTTTAGTCTAAAATACAGTAAAATTAATTTAATTTTTCTGAAAACTTTGAAACCCAATGTTGTCAAACACTTAGAGATAGTTCACAAAGCTTTTCAGTGAAATGTTTTTTCATCAGAAAAAGTGGCAAGTGACTGAAACAAGTGTGCATTCTGCAGGCAAACACAGCAGCATTGCCAAAACTTTTGTGAGAAAAGATTTTTCATCTCTAGAGTGTGATTTATGTTCAAAACCCAAGAGAGGCTTAGAATCAACAATAGCCTGAAGTCCTGGGCTCTCACAGACCTGAACCTAGGAGTCCTGTGTACTAGGCAGGTAGTATAAATCACCAAGTTATCAACTACCTACCAAAGCCAGCCTCTTACTTTGACAGGTTGGCACCATTCCATTTAGCATTAAAAAAAAAATTTAAAAAGGATAGATTTTGAAGGATATCCTTAATATTTCTGTGGTCAGAGAACATTTCTGGAATGTGGGAGGCTGGCAATGTTGAATCTTTTTCACCTAATGTGAGCTGATTAATGAACTGTTGGCTGTGCTAAGTGAGGATCTTTCTTTCTTCATTTTTTTTTTTTTCCATATAGAAGGAACTTGGTTTCAGCCCCATGTGGAACAAAAAAGGGCTTGGGGATTTTTTAAACCTCAAAGTTGTGAACAACTAGAAAATCCTCTCTCACCCATCTGTCAGAGATGACTCATCCATGTGAGATGGCCGTAATTTTCTTTTGGAAAACACAAAAGCTTCCAAGTGAGCAGCAACGCAGCACATAATGGACATGTCCTGAACTGGAGGGGCTTCAGAATCAAGGCCAGACTAAATGAACCTCCTTGGAGTTTGGGAAGAGAGATACACTTTTAACATGGACATAGAGGGAGAGAGCTGTATGAGCTGAGAAGTTGCAGGGTTTGTACTTAGTCTTTTTACCAGGGCTCTTCTGCTTCATGTGCAACAAAGATCTGGATTCAGGAACTGCTTTGGATATGGGCAATGAAGTGAAACATTTGTTGTAGAGCAAGCACACAGTTTTGCAGTTGGGGTGAATCTAGGTCCCATTTTAACTTTAAACGAACCTTGGGATATAACAGTTCATTCTAGTCCAGTGCCCCTGCTTTCACCTTACCACAGGTTAACCAGGGGCCATCATACAACCAGTTATTGTCTCATGTAACCTGCAGTAAAACTACCTGACTGGATCACTGAACACTTATATATCAATAATAGGACATGATTTAGGAGTCCTTGGTCCTGCTGTTTCAGATACGAAACTGCAATGAAGCATATCCACCATGTCAAAAGCTGCTCTTAGGGCCAGGATTTGGGCAAAGTGGCATTTACCCAGAAGATTCGAGCTTCATGTACCCAAACCAGCTGTTCCTGAGTTGTGCCATTGCAAATACAGTCTGCATACACACATATGTGCACATCCAGCTAAGTGATCTGGGAACAACTGCCTGCAGCCTGGAATTTTTACCTATGGGCAGGCCAGGATAGCTCAAGAGATGAGCAAAGAAGCAGATTACCTTCCATAGCTCATGGGCACCAAGGTATGTGTGCAGTCCAGTTTGCTGTGGCTTCCATCTAGAGCAGAGCTGGAGGACTGTGCAGCATTAAATTTCTCATAACTCTTCCCAGGTTATCTGAAATCTCCTCCTTCTCCTTAAGACCAGCGAACTTCTCCCCATCCAGGCCTTAAGCAAGATGCCTATGGTCAAGTCTCAGGTCCCCCCATCTCCATGAAGGAAATGTCACTTCTCTTGCAAGCACTCAGCAGGCATAAGGCCATTTCATACCTGGATGTATATTGTCACTCGTCTCCCTTTGCTCTTTTACACCTTTTACATTTTTCTCAAGCAGTCCAAGAAAAAAAAAAAAAGTAACTTTTTAAAAACTATATTAAAACTATCTGCTTTACCTGTAGCAGGAGTATATTCTACTGAGGATGTATTCCCTTTGCAGATTAAAAGTCAGCTGCACAGTTCTGTAGGATAGAATAAAACCAAGTCCCCTTCAAGCAAAAATGTATCTGGGCATCTAGGGATCTCCTGAAAATCTCCAGCTTATCGCAGCACTGAAATAGTTGGAGAGCTGATAAAAAACAGAATGAAAGTAGATGTTAATTTACCCTTCCCAGACAGTGCCCACCTACATCAGCCCCACAGAAGAGCATGGAGCTGTTCTAGCATTCCTCCAGCAAATACTTATCCTTTTCTTGAAGACTTCAAATGGCTGAAGGCACACACCAACCCCTTGAAAAGCTAGTGACAGTTGTCCTTCTCCTTTCATTCCTCCAAAATAATAGCTTTAGACTGGCTCCCTAAAACACAAACTACCATTTTTTCTTCTGAAAACTTCTAAATAACTCTTAAGACCTAGGAGTTCAGCAGAAATCTTCTGGGATGCAAATGGTGTGGCCTTTATTTCAGGTGTGCTGGCTAGCAGCTGACACATACAGACAGCAAATGTGAAATAATACAAGAAGGATTATTTGCACATACTGTTTAGCTTGTGGCCATTGCCACAGTAGGTAAAGATCTCACGTCCCATCTGGAGAGACAGGTAAATAGATTTCGCTTAAAATATGACTATCAAGAACCTGTAACATTTCCTGTGTGACAGATTGTATGTGGCTGTGCATATGTGTATGACAGACAGTGCTGGAATATTTTAAACACTAAACTGCTGCATCCAGTGATTGGTAAATTAAATAGTCATTCATCAGTTACCATAGTGATGCAGATGCAATCACAGCAAACAAAGAAGGAATGGGGTGCGACAGACACACACACCAAACAAATGCTGACAGGGACACAATCCTGCACTGATTTTTGTTAGCATACTTTTATCTATTAAATTCCCCTAGCTGCAAGATCTTTTTCTATATTCATTGCTGTTTCACCTGCCTGCAAAGGGAAGTGACACATGTTCTGATATAGCCTCATAGAGTCAAATCCCGAGCTGGAGCAAATCAGTGTAGCTCTATTGACTTTGGCAGAGAGCAGCCAGTTTACAACAGCTGGGGAATCTGGCAAAAAAAGAACACCTAATTGTCTTTAGCTTCTGCAGCAACTAAACACTACTGCCTCCTCTGCTACTTTATAACTTCTTACAGCAGGGCTCTCCAGTAAACAGACAGAGGGAAGCTGGCGTTCCCAAAGCCAGCTGGCAGGTTTAGGCGTGCAACTGTCACTGATTTCAGCTCTACAGCTCAGCCTTGAGAATCTCATCAATAATCCCTTTGCTGCTGATAAGAGACACAGCATGGGGTTAAGAATATCATAGAATCATAGAATGGTTTGGCTTGGACATGACCCTATAGATCATTTAGTTCCAACACTCCTACCATTGGCAGGGACACCTTTCCACTAGACCAGGCTGCGCAGAGCTCCATCCATCCTGTCCTTAAACTCTTCCCAGGAGGGGTATCCACAGCTCCTCTGTTCCAGTGCTTGCTCAGGTCAGGTTTAAGCAGATGGGCCACCTTGCCCAGGCCCTGAGTCCTCCTGCTCACAGGTAGAACTGCAGTCAGGTGTGTTTCCTGCAGCAGCCATGCAGGAAAGCTGAAGCATCTGTGTCTGTAGGAGGCTAAAGGAGAGAGAGAAAGGTGACTCTTCCTTCCTTTGGGTCACTGGCAAACATGCCCATGGTCAACTGCCTGATGACACTGCTAAGTGACCAGCCTTCTGAAAGGCCCATTAAAACCTCCCAGTTAATTTTTGCACATGTGTTTGGGTAGAAGAGAATGAACAAGTAGATTGAAACTGTGCTGAGGTTAATGTCAACACCTGGGCTAGAGGACAGGGTCTTCCCCAAACCAGGACAAACTGCTCCAGTCCTGCCCTTTGCATAAATCCCCTCATCCCAGCCAGTGGCAGTAGGCACTGAGCACGTGAGTAGATGAGCACCTGGCCTGCTGCCCTGCACAGGAAAGCAGCAGTGAATGGCAGTTCACACTGAAACACCAACAGCAGCACCTGATGTGGCTACAAATCTCTTGGTTTACTCTGCCACCACTTATTTGTTGATAATGTCCTGTGACAGAGGAATGAGGCTCATGACTGGGACAGTAACAGTTTGCTCAGATGAATCAAACACAAGGACACTATAGCTCGTGCCAGAAATGAAGTGGCCTTAGAACAAATCTCCATCACATCCTGAGTTTTTTGCATGAAGTTTGTTGGTATCTTGTCCAAAGCCAGTGTAAATCTCCCTAAAACTGTAACTAGAGTCAGCTTCTGGCTCGTGAAACAAAGTCCATGTAGAATGGGTGACCTACTGCAACCCTTTTTAGGAGATCAAATATATCTCCCACATATATCTCCCATAAGAAATGTTATGTAGATGGTCTAAGGAAAATCATTAACATCTTGGGGCAGAGGTGGAAGTAGGAAGCTGGGCAGCATTGTGCCCAGAAGTCTGCTTACAGTCCATCCTCACAATACCTTAATACTTCTATCTTAAGTGACTGTCAGTGACTACAGCATCAGCTGCCACTAACCATTAGGGCCAAATAAGCACATTGTGAGAATGAAGCTGGGCACCTGCCTCTGAGCAGCATTGTCCAGATCCCCACAGTGAGATCAGGCATTCTCCAAAATGTAGGAAGGAAGGAAGACAGGTTGAAATCCATTGTCCCAGGTATAATTCAGTGCTGTAAGGAAGGAAAGCCACAGAAGCATAAAGGAATCAAAATATCCAGTGCTATCTCTACTACCAATGGTTTTAGAAGCAGCTGCAAGTACCCTCATCATCCCCCAGCAGGCACTTGCAGACAAGCCCCAAGCCAGAGGTGTGAGATTCCACGCAGTTCAACAAAGGCTGTTGGAGTACAGCTAAGGAAAGGACACTATTTTCCAGCAGCATGAGCTAGACACTGAGAGCAAAGCAGTCTTGCTGCACTTTGGATATCAATTCAACACCTGTTCTTACTCTATTAGTCTAAGACATTTGCTCAGTAATGTCTTAAATCCCTCACCATCACACAGATTTCATTTAGAGACCCAGCATTCTCTAGCCCCTTAGGTAAGATATTAAATCTGCTTGGACATCTTAAATACATAAATAGTCACCATCTTTACACAGAAACTGTCTTGATGGGGTCTTATCCGGAGGTAAAAGAATAAGTATTTAGCTTTTTCCTCCTTCTACTTACTACTTGGAAAAAAATAACCATTGCAACGTTTTCAGCTGCAAGTAGACAAAATCAATGTTTACAAATCATACTTTTTGATACATTTTAAATTATTGTGAAGACTCTATATACAGTCAGAGTCCTGTAGGCAGACCCTTTGAAACCCAGTCTAAAGTCTGCATTTTTAAATTTCTGCTATATGTGTAAGTGGCTAACAGCCCCAAAACTACCTCTTTGCATTCACACACCCTGAAAAGCACAAAACCCTGAAAACATGGTTTGTCTCCTCACTCACTTCCACAGGTACTAACTGGCAGTAACACTGCTGAATCCAAGAGGAGAAAAATATCTCCTATATATGGCTGCAGCTGCTCTGCCCAAGCTGCCCTTTGGACATCATGCTGTCCTGTGGATATAGCCTTTTACTAGGATTCACACCTCTGGCAGAAAATCGTCCTTCGCCCACAGCAATTGGGCAGCAGCAGGTTAAGTGGCTCCCCGTTTCCCTTTGCAGCAAAGCAAGTGCCTCTCTACAGACAGGTTTCATCCATAGGACTTTGCTGTTCTCCTCAGGCACCAGCAAAGCTGGAACATTCCTCCTCCTCCTTTACGACGTGTCCTGTCCTCTAACCCTGCCGAGCTGGATAATGGAAGCGCATATGGGGAGCACACGGACCTTGTTATGGTTAATGATACAACCACAGAAAGCATTCTTTACACACACATGGATTAAAATAATTTTTCAAGAGAACAACATGAGCAACATATTAAAAATTGGCCTTCTGTGTGCTTCAGCAAGGTTGTTGTCACCATCCTGTCCAGGTAGCACACGATCTCTGATCCTGAGGGATGCAATGCTTTCCACAGAGACTCTCTGTACATAACTGTTGAGCACACATAAGACCAACACACGCTCCACAGCTGACTGCAAACCCCAAGGCACTGCTGGGTGTCCCCCCAGCAGCTTTGCAGCATGAAGGGAAGGGAGTGATGTGGTTTCAGCTACGAATGTGTCTTGCCTTTGACTTCCCAGCCAAATGGTGAACTACTGATTGCAGGTGTTTGGCAGCAAGAGGCCTTCACATGAACCAAGTGAGGCATTAACTACTGTAGCACCATGTGCTGAGGAGGCACAGAAAATAAAAAGTGACTAAAACAAGAGATTTCCCATTCATAACCCAAGGAAGGAGGGGGTAAGGTACTTTTTGACATCTTTACTTGTTAGTCCTGTTTCTGGATCTTTTCAGTAGCGGTCACTTTTTAATTTTTTTTTTTGTGATGAAAGACTTTGACAAGAGCATGTGTCACAAAAAGTGCAGTGGTGAGCCATGACTTTCATATATATGTTAACCAGCCTTTATAGCATCACAGAGCCTGGGTGACAGAAGAGTAATTCAGTTAAGCTGCAGCAAAGTACATGAATTCTGTACTGTAAGTCAGAAGGCAGAGGAGCATGGATCCAAAAGGTGAACAGCCATGGAACAGCCAGCTCCACAGTGTCCCACAGCACCCTGTTAATATGGAAAAGCCTCTGTTTGAAACACATGGGACACACGTTTTTGGGGATGGTGCTGCTGGGACCACTGTGTTGGGAAAGCATGCTGTGAAGAAAAGCCTTTCCAGCCAGACAAGTGTTTATGCACAACTTAATGGTGAAATGAGAAATTGGGACAGCTTGGGGAACTGAAGACTATCAAGTTTCTGCTGCAGACAGCCAAATTTGCCCACAAGCAAAATTCACTTGGATACATATACGAAGTGAATTTGCCTATCCTTCTGATAAGGTCCTTCCCCCTGTCCCCTCCCACTCCATGTAAGAGGAATCTCTGAATGGTGTAAATCATGCCTCTAAACTCCTCAGAAGATGTTTTGAAAATCTTTCTTAAGAAGTCCTGGTATTCACCAAGATAACAGTTGTCTTATTTGAAAATGGCAATATACACAGTATCTGTCTACATTTGCGGTCTCTAAGAAGAGCTACTGAATAAATGCAAGCATTCTGCCTTAGTTTTTTTAGTTTAGTGCTTTCTATAGTGGCTTAAAAAGAATCATCTACTCTAAAATGGAATTTTGAGATCAACAGAATAGAACAATATAAAATCAAACACTTATGAATAGAGCCATTTATTCGACTTCTATTTCTAGGCCTCAATTAGGGTAACATAATTTGTAAAATGGTGAACAGGTAATCCAATTGCAATCAACAAATTTTCTTAAAAAAAAAACTGAGAGAAAAGATTTAAACAATAAGCATTACAGATAGGAGAAGAAAACCAAATTCATATCTACAGCCCCATGGGAAAATGTACATGTAATCAATTCAGGGTAAAATTTAATTAAAACACTGAGCAATGGGATGGGTGACAAAATTCAGGCATATAGGAAATCTTTGAGAAATACTTCTGTGAGAACACAGTAAGATCATTATTATTCTGCTCATACAGCTGTAAGTAATCTGTATACATGCATCATATCACTAATGGGGAGAAAAATAATTTTATCCCACTACCCAAGCAACTCCCAGCTTAGAGGTGTTAAAAGAGCATCAAGTTATCAAAAACTTGTTGATAACATTCCAAATATTTCTGCGACTATCCCCAAAATAGTAGCTGGTTTATCAGTTCTGCTTTATTTAAATCTTATCTCCTCACTGTCTTGCCACATAATTTTGGTTGAAAACAACCTGGAACTTATAATAACAATTACAAAAGAGAGGGAGAAAGATAATGGACACTCAAGGCTTTCTTAAACTAAAACTTGCTGTTGAGTTCCATGGAATGAAAACTGATTCAGTAAGGCACATAATTCATTACTAAAGAAAATCTTGTAACTCATAAGGAACATTAAGTTAATGTGCAGTACAAATAGCAAGCTATGTAAAACTGCATCAAAACTTATATACCTATAATAATCCTAAGATTTTACAGTTCTCACAGAAAACACTTGGGAAATGCCAGCCATTGAAAGATAGTGTGAGGAAAAGACATGAAACATAACAAAAATGGGAAAGAGTCTGATGTCATCCAGAAACTGTTAGATTTTATTTGAAAAGCATGCAAAAATCAAGCATAAAATACCAAGCAATAAACTACTCAAACCCTTCATTGCAAAGCACAGATTACATACTGCAATTCATTTATTGGACTCCTTCTGCCAGGACACTGCAGCACATGATGGTCCAGATCCTCAGCCAGTAAGAGTTGTTACAAGCCTGTGACTCAGCTCAAATACTGGCACTGCACACAGGAATCCTAAGAGTGATAAACAAACAACACATAAACAGCCCTACATCAAGAGCATGTGGAGCAGGTACAAAAGGAACCTGGCAGATGGGACAGACACCTCCAGCCATCTGAAAAGAGCACACATCACCTTTGAGGCCATGTTCCAAGTTCAGAGGATGGCCAAGTAAAAAAAAAAATTATGTTTCAAATTTTCACCTGAGCAAAAAACATTTTGTCAAGGGAGTACACGTACATTTTGTCACTTGTAGTAGAGAGTGAGAATATGCAGGAAGATTTTCACAAGGCTGGTTGGTTCTGCCAACTGTGTGAAGTCACTCACAACATGCTACTCTCTGAGGACTCTTCCAGATCAGAAACAAGTACAGCCAGTGGTCTCAGGCCTCTACAGAGTGGACTTCTGTGGTCACTGCCCAAAATATAAACAGCTCCTATCCATCACTACCACTCCTGCAGATTACTAACTCCTCAGTATATGACTTTCCTATCCTCTCTTGGTATGTCTGTGTCTTTACAGAGGCCTCCAAATCACGTTGTAGCGTGCAGTTGCAGGAGGAGGGAATTTATGCATGAATTTATCCCTGCCTACATCAAACCCATTTTCCAAATAACTAAAGAGCTGTTTCAAGAGTAGCCACCAAGATTTTCAGATAAACTAGAAACAAAATAAATCCCAACCCTAATTTCAAAACAGCTTTGGTGCTGCACAGCTGTGATTCCTGCACATGTACTGCAGCTCTACACCTCTATGATTAAAACTGGCCTGTGCCCTTTCTGTACAAGGCAGGGAACTTGCTGATGAGCTGGGGGCAAACCTTGAGGCTAGGTAGTGAGAAAGCTGTCAGAAAGAGACAGTAAAAGTGGAAAACAAAGAGAAATCTATCTCCCTAAACTCTCAGTGAGTTCCATGCCATCCTTGTAACACTAGGAGGTAAAACATTTCAGGCAGAAACGTAGCTTTTTAAGTTGAGAATGTTCCTTCAAAACTGTGTTACAATGATAAGAAGTTGTGTTTTCTTGGCAAAGGCTTCCAACATTCAGAAGGGAAATGAGAGGATTTGCAGAAGACCAATGAAAATGTCTCTCATTGATAGATGCAAGGAAGGCATTGTTCTGTTTTGTTAAAATGGCCTCTATAAAATGTTCATTGCCCATCAACTGATGTATTAATTATTGATAGGGGAAAACCAGCAGGCAGCACTGCACTCAGTTTGACTGAGGGTGGGCAAACATCCTGGCTTGTAACACCAAATGCAGCAAGTGGCTGATTCACAGGAAGCTGTCCCAAATGCAAAATCATTTTTAAGGGGAAATTTCTACATGAAAGGATTACACTTGTAAGAATAAACCCTGCAGCTCTATCACTCCCACTTTCTCTGAGTAAGTGTGTATGCTAAAGGGCTTTCACTTCAGCTGAAATGGTGTATCACATTAGCATGCTTTTAAAGCTTGTATTCTAACTGCTAGGAAAACACAAGCAAAAAGTTAAAAACAATAAAAAAAAAAGAACAGCAAAAACTTTAACAGTTAACAAGAGTTCTATTAAAAAGCAGAAGAAATACAAATCCAGTATAAATATATAAAATATTTGCTGGAAGCTAGCTGGAATTATGGATGTGGTGGAAAACCCACCGTCAGATTTTGCTTGAAATCAGATGACAGTTCAGTTATGGGTTGTGTGTTACAGAAACCTCTTAAGAATTTAGGCCTAAATATAAAAAACTGATGACACCCGCTATGCATTAGAAATTTCATCAGTGTGGCAAGAAGTTCAGCTGAATAAAAAGTTGAGGTGTATGCTCTGTGCATGCTGGATAACCAGTGCACATTGCTCGAACTGAGGTGTGCTTTGAAGTTCACTCCCGAAGACAACACTGGGGGTGGTGGTTTTCCCAACCTTGAAACTCCTATCGGTTTTCTTCTTCCATTTAAAGAAATCACTCATCTACCACATTTCAAAGGAAAGGGTCCATCCTGCAAAAACTCTTGGTTTTCTGCTATTGCTTTTTCCTGGGTCTCAGTAGGGGTGCAACTACACACTTGAATGTGTATACAGCAGACCAGCACTCTGCTCACCCACTGTAGAAACAAAATCCTGGCTGGCAGGCAGGCAGGCTGATCTTACTGCTAACAGCCATTGCAGAATAAAATATTCCCAAGGGCTAATGAAAGCCCTGCTGAAGAAACCAAAGAACTTTTCAGACCCTATTAGAAAGTAATCTGTAATCAGATGTATAATTACACATCAGGGTTCACTTAAGGAGTCCTACCAACCTCTGGCCTTCCTGTCCTTTTCACGCTAAAATCTTTCTTTTTTTTTTTTTTCTTTCTCTTTTCTTCTTTTCCTACACAAATTGTGCTCTTGGCCCTTTGAGTAGATTTGCAAGATCTACTCCTGACCTACTTTTCCACTGTTAGTGCTGCAGCTCTTGTCAAGAAACTTGGCAGAACCAAAAGGTTTCATAGCAAAGCAGCGAAATCCCCTAACGAGCTACACCAGTGAGCAAACCTTCCCTAGCCTCACCCTGCCCCTGTTTCGGTTCCGTTGTTATTCAGGTCAGGAGCAAACTCTCAAGGGAAGAAGCCTGATCTCTCTCATGGAGTAAAGACTCCAGAACTAAGCTCTTAAATTTAACCAGAATAGCAGTCCAAAGAGGACCCTAGGAGCAAGCAAGGACATTTTTAACTTTTAGAGAAGAAATCAAGCTCATTTGTCTCATTTGGAGACTTACTGCTTTGAGGAGAAATGTCTGATTTAGAAGCTGATAACATGACATAGCTGATAACCTAACAATAAATATGAAGATACAAATACAGTCAAGGACAAGAAGACCAAAGACCAAAGAAGACAAAAGACCAAAATGTGGCTGTTTTTGAAAGAGGTACCAAGAAAGTGACAAAGGAAATGTGTTGTTCTGGATTTTCTTCTACTCATTTACTTTTTGCATCTGGCAGAATTCTGTTGCTTTTCACTCTTTCAACTCTCAGCTGTTCTCCATCCCTTCAAGATAACCCATACATCAGGTACACACATGTGCATACAGCTCTCCTGGACTCTGACGGGCCTGTACACCAGCACAAAGAAGCACCCCATCAGCCAGCAGGCAGGATTTGCAGCATGATTATTATGTTTCACCCTTGATGAAAAGGTCTTTTACAAAGCTCCACTGACCTCTACCATTCCTAACTAATAAAGGGAGGAAGAAGAACTAAGAAACTGAAAGGAATTTTAACAAAAGAAGTCAGTGCATGCTCTTGTTTTACAGGGTGTTATACTAGACATGGAAGTCTTGTCTAAAAAGCAGCTAAATAGGAGGCATAACCAGCATCAACACGTTTCACACTGGGGAAGCTTCAGCTCCAGATCCACAGCTTTACTCTGTTTCTAGCCTTCACACACCCCAAAACAGCATCAGGACTCTAGAAGGTGCAACCACTGGCACAATAAAAAGAAAAGTTTTGATTGTCTGGGCAAAGTGGACCTTTCCAGCCTCCCTGGTATTCCTGCTAGGTTACAATTTTAGATACTATTCGGGAAAGAGAAGCCCTTTATTATGAACTGTACAGCACTGCTTATTTTCTTTAAGCAAACACAGAGTATGGGTAAGTGGATGAAATTATTGCTGTAAAAGCTGAAGTATATTTTCATCCACAGTATAAGTAGAGTCACTGACACCATATCCAGCTGTTGGTATCTAAATTATACTATTAGGTATCTTGACCCTTGACACAAAAGGAGCACCTGTCAGTGACACACAGAATTTTTGGCCAGAAGTGTCTATTATGATAATTTAGCTTGGTCTCCTAAACAGTGCTGGCAATGTCCATTCATCCTTTCAAGAATACTAGCAAAGGAACCAATTTTTGTTTGTGGTAGAAGTGGCTGCAGAATGGCACCTCTTAACTACTAACAACTTCAGCAGCCCCCCTTCTCTGGGGCCGAGCCCTTCAAGCCCTTCTTTCCCTGGTGCCAAAAAAAAGCCTTTGGATACAAGTGATGGAACTACAAAGCCACACACAAACCTGTGAACAATAGCTGAAAATCTCTGTAGGTAATTACTGGTTCCCTGTGTGATCCAACATGTTAGATCCAACATGATAGAAAATCATAGCAAACATGTTTTCTCTTAGCTGGCTCTAAGTACCTGCAAAGCGTGATTTGCTATTCTAGTAATAACACATATTCATGGAGCTGTTAAGCTGATAGCATCTTTTATTTAAGCTAATATTGTCTCCTTTTTGCCTGTGTGATTTCGGAGGAGTTTCCAACACACCTCACCACACCTATATAAATATCCTGCCACAAATTATATTGATAATATATTATCCAGCTTGCAGATCAGATGAGATCACAGCAAATTGTTTAAAGATCTGCCTTTGTATGTTATAGAGTGACTGTGCCAATCTGCATTACATTGCAAAGCAAAGCCTGTGTTTATTAAAGAAAAATAACCTCCTACTGAAGATCTTTTGTACACAGGAAATCATAGGAGTAAAATTAGATCAGTATAGTTTAATAACTAAGGCTGGCATTTTTCCTGAACAATATGCTTTTTCCTGATCCCCTTTATCTTTTTTTTTAACAGAAATTTACGACAGAGGATTTTACTTCATGTTGTGTCAGTTAAGGCTATAAACATGGTCACTGAGAGATGCAAGGTTCATCAGTGTTCCTTGAGGTATCAGCATCCATCCCCTGTCTGTGCTTGTTTGTATGCACAGGGCTGAGCTAATCACCAGATTTGGAACTGGGAAGCAACCCCCTTTCACATTAGCTCAACAGGGACTGCTGGGTTTTGTTTATCTTTCTCTGCAGCACAGTGCGGGGTCCAGAGGCATCTGCAAATGTCACCCAGCAAATCTCCTGCTAGTCGGGAGGACTTAGAAGTGCCCTTGATCTCTCCTGTTCTCCTCCTGTGACACAATTATTGTGGCATTTTGTCTTCCAGCACAGACTTGGAGTCTGTTGTGAGCAGCCTGGAAATGTACAGCATCCCGGGGTGATATGAGCTACAGAGCACATGACTGCGCATCTGCAGCGTGCCTTTCTGCATTTGGAGAGGCACTGACTGGACAACTTGGGTGGTGCCATTCAGTCCTTTGTCTCCAGTTTATCTCTGTGGCTGATCCCTGGCTCTGGAAAGACTGCCATAGAGAGACCTCTGCAGGGAATGGTGAATGCAATCCTAGATGCACATAACTACCCCTGAGCTATTGGCTATGGGTTCATTTATAGTGTAACAAGTGAAACAGAATCTTTTGGGGTTCATCTCTATTCATCTCTATGTTCAGCCTGCATTTGGTCAGGTAAGCTCCACCTGAAATAACAGTACCATTTCAGGTTCCATCTCTAACTCTCAGCATCAGTGTTCTTGGATTTGCTTTACTACCTCATTATGAAAAATACTCTTAAAATCTAGTGCAAGAAAAATAAAACAACTGATCACTCTGTTTGTCCGCCAGCCTCACCAAAGATCAAAGTTTAGCATTCAAAGTCACCCCACTCAATTGCAGATATTTAACCAAGGCAGCTAAACACATCTTGGTTCCTGTACAACCACCACGCAGCAGAAGGCTACTCAGAGAGGCAGTCTGCCAATCTGAAGACCTGACACTTCTGGAAGAGCCTCTCATCCCTTTCAGCAGAGAGCCAACGTGGCCAGGTTGCCTCCACTAAGTAAGATGAATGCAGGCCTAAGTAGGATGAATGCAGAACGGAGATGAACAAATGGGGTAGACATGCAAATGAGAGGAGCAGAGAGTGAAATGAAAGCTACTGCAAAGTTGACATGTTTTTTGCAGTGTTTTCCACACACAGATTAGAGGTGAAGGAGTTTCAGCCTGCTCACCTCTTGCTGAGAATTACACACAGCCATCCCCTCTCTTGTTGTCCCACCACAGCCAGGCACACCCATGCCATTACAGGTCATGGCACCACCTGCTCAGTGCATTTAGCAGAATGAGTCTTTTTCCTGTTTAAGATCAGCCTACAGAAGCATAGCTGAGTTTTCAGAAAGTGTTTTACCCACTGCCTGCTTGCAATGATACAGACAGCCTTCAACAGAAGTGAGAAGGTAATAGGGGGAAGGAATCTTCCTCTGAGAATTTCCAGTGTTAAGGCCTTCATGAAAGATGTCATTATAAGGAAACGAATAAATGCATTTGCCAGCCTCTGAGGGGTCTCAGAGTGGCTCCTATTTTTATCTCTTCTTACTCCTTGAAGGAACTGAGAACTAATATTTGTGATGCCTCACTGAGGATATTAATGTTTTTAAAAGCTGCTATTCCTTCCAGTGCAGGAAAGAGAGTAACATCTTAGGGTTTTTCACTGGTTTGCCTCTTGAGATGAAATTTTGGTGACTATGTTTCTAGTAAGACGTGTCTTTATAACCATCCAAACCTATTCTCGTATTGAATCTTAACAAATCTGAATGATGTATGATCAGCTGTACGTGTACAAAATACACTTGTTTTTCCTTTCTTGAAGTATTTTTGCTATGCACTACCATTCAGTCTGAACTTACAGAGCCCAGAGAACACAGGTTCATGTAAAATCATGATTTGTCTTTACTGAAGCTAAAAGGCTGAGTGGGGAAGAAGAAAAAAAAAGAGTGTTAAAAGGATGCTTTCAGAACAGAAAAATCTCATGGGTAACTGTTATATTGGTACTATACCCTCTGAGTGTAATGATCTGCCTGCCTGGAGCAGAAACATTTTTATCTGTAGTCAGCACAGTGAGAAATCATTAGTCCAGTTACCAGCACATTCACGCCTTGAACAAGTGTCTGCAAATATCAGAAGGCTTTTTGAAAAACCTTCAGCCACCACTGCAAAACTGGATGAGACTTATCTAAAAGATTGTTGATGTTGCATTTGATGAAGCAGATGGGTCACTGCTGAGCACACACTATTACCTTGCCAGAGGCTGGGTTATTGTCAGAGCAACACTTTTGGCCTTCATTGGCCCAAACAGCAAACAATCAGTGCAGAAATCGAGACTGGAGATTCCATCAAAAGGAGATGGCAAAGAGCTTGCTTCATAAGGTTATATTCTACGGAACAAAGATTTCATATGTATTTTCATTCACTGCATTCCAAATTTCCCTCTTCACTTGAAACCACTACCAGCCTAGTCACATGTTCACTGTCTCAGGATTTAGCATGGAGAAGGGAACAAGTAACTGCACTCCTGAGTGACCTAGAACAGAAACAGAGCAGGCCTGCATTTTTCAGAACTTTTTCTTCTCGATTATTTCCCCTGAAAAATTAAAATAAGCAATTTAAAGGCAAATTTAAATTAGCATATTGAGGACAGTTTATTATTTATGAGATGGAAATCAGGATCTTGGATGACTGAACTCATTAAAGACTCTTTGGAACAGTTCCCATGTATTTCTTCCATGGTACCCACACAACAAACAATTCACACAGTAATTAATGCCACGTCTTCCCAAACAATACATGCTTCCGACAGGAACTGTTCAAATAGGAAATGCAAGAAACTGCACAAAAATAGCAATAAGCTTAAAATACATCCCAGGAGAACCAGGAAGTTTTGTGTAGTGGCAATATAGATGCTTTAGCTAAACTTACTGGGCCAAAGACATCCCTGAATTAGCTCACAAAAGGTCAGTGGAGGTAGCAAGGAGGAGTTTGGCCAGCCAGGCCTCTGCACTGGCACAGCTTTTGCCTGACCTTGTGTCATGGCCTTACAACAGACAGCATTCTGTCATTCTGTCACACAGACTACACAATGTAGCACAAGAGAAATCAGTCTATTTTCCTCCCTAGCAAAGGGAGGAAATAGTCCCACAGGACTATTTGCATCACAGTGAATTAAATACTTTTCCAGCATTGTGACTACCTGTAAAAGTTCCTACAGACACAGCTACACTCTTCAACGGAGCACAGCCCTCGGAGTGCCGTGCCCAGACCAGCCCTTGCAGGAGCTGGGGAAATAATTAGCTCAGGCAGGCTGCCACATTTCCAGTGCCTAAGAGCCCTGCATGGCAACACAGGGAATGATGCACTGGCCTCTCAGTGGCTCCCCTTGTGCTGCAGTGCCACTTCCAAAATGTGGGACAGAGCTGAGAGGGTCTTGCAATAAGGAATTGCTCACTTCCAGCTGCTTTCTGCCATTAGTGAAGGGCTGGTGGCCTCACCACTGTGCTGTGGTGTACTGTCTTTCAGGGGCAAGCGAAACAATCCAGATGATAGCCACTTGTCATCACTCCCCAGGGAAAGGGGGCTGTGGGGTGGCAGGGATGCTGTGTTCTCAGCAAATCCAGCATTTATTCCCTTCCAGGGAAGAGAACAAATCTTGCAACTCATAAAGAACACTAAGTTAATATACAGTACAAATAGCAAGCTATGTAAAACTGCATCAACTCTTATATACCTATTATATTCCTAAGATTTTACAGATTTCATAGAAAACACTTGGGAACTGCCAGCCATTGAAACACAGTGTGAGGAAAAGACACTTATTCCACTCAGCAGCTCTGTGAAACACTGGTCATGTCTTCTAAGACTAATGCAAGCACAGAGAAACTAAATCTTCCCAAGGAGATCTATGTCAAAAGAGTAAATTGAAACTAGATCTACAGATTCCCACATTTATCATCCTAAAATACAGTCTATTCTTTCTTTCTAATCAATAAAACAATCTAATGGGCCATGATTTTTCCCTCTCCATACATTTAAGTTTCACATCGCAGTCACTGCCATGACGAGAAAGAGTCAACAAGTTACCGACACTAGCAGGACACCAGTGGGAAGTACTCCACACTTGCTGCCTGGCAGAGCGGGAGTAAGGACAGAAGCTAGAAGGGATGAAGCACAAGGGAGGGACACCATCGTTGAGATCCCTGGACCATTAGGCAAGAAAAGGACCTCACCTTTTGACTGGAAATCCAAATGTCAGGCGAGCCAGGGACAAACATTCACGAAAGAGCCATTTCTCTCACAACCCACCTTACTGAACCACGGGATTTCCATCACGTCTCCTTGGAAAACAAGAAGGGAGATGAAAAATACAAGGCTGTCTTGGGTTGCAATGCAAGATGTAACCAAAAGTATGTATTATATTGCCATCTGTTGAAACCATTTGGGGAGGTGTTTTACCTCTTCCATGACCCATCCTCCATCCAGGGCAATGGATGTCTTCTGTTAATGGGCCATTAAGGCTCACTGCAGGACTGATAAAATTACATCATCCCATTGGGAGATGCTCCACCCAGCAGGAGGAGCCAAGCATTCCTACCTGGATAAAAACTGAGAGTCAGAACACTAAGGCAGCCTGTTTCCACTGGATTCCCAGAGGAAGACCAGACCCATCTCACCACCACTAGACCTTCAGAGGAAAACTACACCCTTCTACAGGATCATCTCTGCTCCAACAGAACCACATCTGTCACTCCAGGAGGACTTAGTTGGACTGCTACCAACACCCTGACCAACAGAGTGTCCAATTGTATTCTGACTCTGTCAGTGTCTTCTTTTCTGTTTGTTTGGGTTTTCTTTTCTGTTTGGTTTTTTTTTGGCTACCTTTTTATTTTTAATATTCCTTGTAAAGGACTGTTATTCCTATTCCCATATCTTTGCCTGAAAGCCCCTTAATTTCAAATTTATAGGAATTCAGAGGGAAGGGGTTTACATTCTCCACTCCAAGGGAAGCTCCAGCTTTCCCTGGCAGACACCTGTCTTTCCAAACCAAGACAAAGGCTTATTGTTCTTCTTTCTGCAACTTCAAAAAGCAACTTCAAAAGTCCAATTCACTAAGTGGGATGGAATTTTTCTGCCCCCTTCCTACCAGGCACAGGCACCTGAATATAACTCAGCCTCATGCCCATCCAGTGAGGAGGATCTGGTCCAGCACTGCACAGCAACGTGCCTGTCTCTTTTTATTTTTCTCTCTCTAAAGGAGAGCTCTCAAAACAGTCAAATTGGTTTTAAAGTTGTTTTTTAAAGGGAAAAGGAGAAACATCAGTGGTTGAAAATGCGCAGCAAACAAAACAGCTGTACTGTAAAAAAAACCCTGAAAAAACATATTTACAATGGTAATTATGATGGATTAAACAATGAGTGTCATCCATGTGATGGTACAAAGCACACAGTACTGTTTCCTACTCAAATATTTGCAGACATCTCTGATTTTTTATTTTAATGAAATCTCATCTAACTATTGAATTGATTTTAAGAAACATCCTGAGGCTCACAAGAGCTTTCGCTGTCAGAAGCCCTGACAGATATTTGAACTGCAATTTGCCCCCAGTGGTTCCCAGCTTGAGGTATAGAAGTGCTGTAAACATATCCTTTTAGGAGGTGACGAGTCTGAAAAATCACTGCCTGCAAAGACAACGTCTCTGAGAGGAGCGGAGGACCTCTCCGGCCGTACAGTTACCAGAATTTTAAGGATCCCCATACCTTGACAAAAACTTTTGCTGCAGGTTTTCTGTGCTTCTCAAACATATCCAGGAACTGCTCTGTTGTGTGATTAAGCTGTCCTCTTCGGATGGCTAAGCACCTGGAATCCTCTCCTCATTCACTACATATGTGCATGACAAGTATGGGCTGCAACCATGAAGCCAAAGAAAATAAATCAAATCCTTTTGAGGACTTTTGAGAGCTATTGGATGGGAAGTAGCACAGTTTAAACAATGATACATTAATAAATTATAAATGACAGCATGTTAACCTATGGAATTTCTGTTAATACCAAATGCGTTTGTGATGACTTATATAAAATAAGAAACTGATAGAAAAGCCTCCATGTGCTAATAACACCCAGAAATTTAAGGAAATTGGCTTGAATGTTGCTGGGCATTATACAAAGAATATTCGATGAGCTGAATCCTGAGGCTGACCCTTCACTATTGTTTTGTTTTAAGCAAAAATGTCTATTTGCTTTAATAAGAACTCTTTTCAAATAAAGGTTTTCTTTTCACTTCAGATGTGGCCTTTATGGATATATCTCACCATCATATTCAATATAGTTGCCTGAACTCCTGTATTTGTGACAACCTGCTTCCTATTGGCTCTCACAGTATTTGGCAGATTTTTCCTTGTTTCCTTTAGCTTTCTACTTGGACTGAGTTTTGCTGCATCTAAGAAAGATGATGATGACTGCTCAGTACAGAAGGAGAAGCTGTGCTTTGCCGCAGTCCCATTAATCCCTGAAGAAATTTGGAATCAGAAGACAACCTGGCATGGGTTGTATTTCTAAGCTGGCTGTGAAAACCACATGCATCTCAAAGGCAAACCATTTCCCCCACCAATCCTGTGTCCCACCCCTGTTGACTTGGAAGAAGTAGCTCTGCCATAAGCCCCAGCTCTCACCACTCTGAAAAAGTAAAATACCAAGGAAAGCAATGAAATCATTAAAAAGACAGGAAACAGACGAGTGTTTGCCAAATGGAGAAGGGCCACATGACTAGGCAAAGAATGTTTATTTTAGCACTCCCAAAGTCTGCTAAACATAGTAGAGAGTGAAAATAAACGTGAGAGGTATCACACTGAAGTAAGAGGAGTTCACAAGCATCTCAAGGGTAGCAAGACAAGGGAGGAATTTTGGAGCTGTATATGTGAGTAGGTTCTGTACCAGCTGCTCTGACCACCCAAACAATGGGGCACTTTGTGGACAGGAAGGTACACCTTCACCCTGAGAAGTGGGGCGAAACCACAGTTTCCTTCATTTTGATGGATAACGGAATGCCTGTGCCAATAATACCATTGCAACGGTTCCTACACTGCTCCTTACATCACTAGATATGGGTCAGCATGAAATTAAAGATCATGTAGTAGAATCTGGACACAGAAAACAGCAAAGTTCCCTACAAGACTCTCCACAATATACCCAAACATATGCAAACAGCAATTTCTGAATAGATTCAGCTTTCTTATTTGACCTTATTCCTTTTCAAAACTTCTTCTAGATTCTTCGAGAGAGAAACCTAAATAAATTGCAAAAACCTCAAATGCTTTGCTCATGTATTTTATAAATTTTCGTATTTTTTTCTCTACTGATGAAGAGAGTTACTGAAGACTGCCATGCTAATTCCTGAATTTCTTCCTATTTATTGCCCTTTCACAAGTGGCTGACTCAACAGACAACTGAGAAAAGACTAAATAAGTTTTCTCTGGGTGGCATTTTAAGCTGGAGTATTTTAAGAACTGCTATTATGTTGCAGCTGAATATTCCAGCAGACTGTCTGACTCCTTTCTGAATCAGAGTGCCACCAGGCTAAATATTTGCACAAATTCCATGCATTGCCCTGTACATTCTGCACAGAGAAGTGCAATTTTATATGCAGGTAAAAGTGGCTCTTTATGCCAGCATTTGATCTCTAAAAAATGCAGTCTTTAGAACAACACCAGAATAGGCAGATTCAATTGTGAATCTAGCAAAATCCATGCTTTCTCAAGATTTTTTTTTAAGTGTCGTATGTCTCAATCCATGAACAAACATACAACTGTATAGACAGATCTCTTTGTGTAGAGAAATCGATGAATCTGAAATTGTGCAGGAATTAAGGGCAAAAAGAAGACATTTCAAAGCCTTCAAAAGATAGATTTGAACCAAAGTTGCTGAGTTGCTGTTAATGATACCAATTGTGTGGGTTGGAATTTTTTGAGATAGAAAGTTGGTACTTCAAACATACAAACAAGGTCAGCGAAAGATTTCACTGAATCAGCAAAATTCCTCAGTCTTGCAGTCTTTTAGAAAAAAAGCCAGAAAATTTGAAGTCTATTTTTAAGAAAGGAGGACTGAGAAGAAGCAGAGCTATTTTAAAAAGATTACTAAATGTAACTAATGTAGATCTGAATATGTACCTGCAGTATTTGGAGTGGTAGAGGTAACGAAACCTGGCTCCATAACCCTACTTCTGAAGCATGACTGTTTTCTAAATCACTCTCCAGTGATATGCAATCTAAAGAAATCTTATCACAAGTCTTCTTTAAATAGTGGTGAGTAGAAACTAAGACTATTAGAAGGAAAATCACTTTTTTTTTCTCCTAACTTGCAACTCGAAACCAAAATGTTGTTTTCTGTTTATTTTGAAGAGAAATATGCCCTCTTGACTAGAGGATTGACTTAATAAAACACACCAACTGGAACAAACTTAAAATTCCTTACTATTTAAATAGTTTTTTAACTAGCTTGCTTATCTTACACAGCTTATTAACACCTATAGTTTTCATAAGTATTTAGTGCTTTTTATTTATATTGTCAGTGCAGAACAAAACACAGGAATTGTCTGATTTTCACTCTGAAAACTTCAGCATGCAGAGGCTCAGCATCTTAAAACAAGAATATGGTTCCTCCATATTACATCCCCTAACCCCACTTGCAGTTTACCACACAGAATGATGAATATTCCTCTATAAAGATTGGAAATTTCAAATATAAGACAACAGAAATCATGGACTAAACCTCATAGCCACAGTAATGTCCATCTACAAAATAGGCAAAATGCTGATCCATTGTCTTGTCAAGGGCAACCTTAAGAGTGACTGTGAAATCTGTGTCATTTTCAGCGTAACAAGAAGTTTTTCTTCTGCCATTTCTCCTTTATGGAGAATGTCTGCTACACTGCCAGGCCCTCCTGATGTGGGAACTGGTTGGAGGAAAAGGAAACACAAGGAGAATAGATGACAGATGGCAGGACATGGAGGCAATAGTGAAACAGACTGGCCATTTGTCTTGTCTGCCACAATGCCAGTACAATGCCACATGTGAACACTGGCAGCCTCAATGGCAGAGGACATGTAGCTCTTAGACTCACGTGCTTAGAACAGTGGCAGCAGAGGAACTGAGAACTCAATTACACAATTTGTAAGTCCTGATCACAACACAGAAGTCAAACTCCTTAACTTTCTTCTCAGACATAACAGCTAATGAAAGGTATCATTTAAATAACAATCAAGAGACCTGACCAACAGTGAAGAGTTGGATTCTTTGACCAGCTCCTGTTGGTTTCTACTTGTTTAAAAAATTGTGAATTGATAGCTGAAGGATGGTGGAAAAAAACTAGGAAATAACCAGAAAGAGAAAGGGAATTGGTCTTTCTTTTAGTTACTTTCCTGCAGGTAAAAGGTGAGGGTGTAATGTAATTTTAACCCAAAACCCTCAGGTTAGGAGACATTGTTTTAGAGTCAATTTACTGATTGAAGAAAACAACACAGTTTTCTTTCTAGCTCAGCAAGCATTCATTGTGCCTGTGGCAAAGAGACTGTGGTGTAAGACTGTGATGGCCAGAGAGGGAAGGGCACTCTCCTTGCCACGCAGCAGGCTGAAGAGTGAAATTCTTCATTTCAACTCCAACTTTACATTCAGACACGACAGAAAATATGAGTTTATCAATGCATACCCAAGATACTGTGGAGAGACTCTTCAGTATACAGCTCTTGATCCCCATGTTTCTCTTGGAGTATGAACAGGCTGCCACTATGGATGGGACAAGAGGATACAGTCTCGAGCTGCACAAAAAGGGGTTTAGACGGACATTAGGAAGAATTTCTTCACAGAAAGGGTGATTAGATATTGGGACAGACTGCCCAGGAAGGTGATGGGCACCATCCCTGGAGGTGTTTAAGGCATGACTGGACATGGCACTGAGTGCCATGGTCTGGTTGAAATGATGGTGTTTAGTCAAAGGCTGGACTTAATGATCTCAGAAGTCTTTTCCAACCCAACTGACTCACTGAGCCTGTGAATGTGAAAACAGCTTAGGATCTTTCAATGCCTCCACAAACTCCTGCTGCCTGATGGAGCACAGGGCCCATACCCCGCCCTTGCCACGACACACCAGGCGCTCGTGAGCGGACGCCAGGGAGCACCTGCTTTCCGTGGGCTGCGACCGCTGCCCCCACCCAGCCACCAGGGCAGGCGGCCAACATGGCTCCCGGAGACACACTGGAGCGGCTGGAAGCACACCCCCGCCCGTGGGACGCGGGGCCGAGCACCCTCAGGGCCCCAGCCCGAGCTCCCTGGCGCTGCAGGCTGGGAGGCTGCGGCTCCCGGGATGCGCCGCACCGGCAGCGGTGCCGGGGTGCGACTCTCGCGAGAGCGCGGCCCCCGCCGCCTGCGCCCCGCACGCACAGCCGGGCCTCTCGCGAGA
>VWYP01032106.1:620644-678970 GCA_013400435.1 Pycnonotus jocosus
GCCGCTTCGCGCTGCGGGACACCGCCGGCCGCCCCGTCGGGGAGCTGCTCCTGGGCTACCGCCTGAGCAGCCTGGAGGCCGGGGGGGCGAGTCCTGCCAGCCCCCGCGCTGCCACACCGCCTGCCACCACCCCTGAACCGCGAGACGACGAGGAGGAGGAGAAGGAGGAGGAGGAGGAGGAGGAGGGTGAGGAGATGGAAGGCAACGTCTTTTGCCCTCCGCTGCTCTATTACAGCCGTGAGCCAGCCGAGCCTCGGCGGCCGCCAGCAACAGTGGAGCAATGGGAACATGTCGAGCCCCAGAGACCACAGGAGAAGGATAAGGGCCACAGCCCACCACGTCCCAGTGCTGGGCCCTCGCTGCTGCACCCCGCCAGCCCTCGACAGCCCCACAATACCCTGATGCAGCTGCCGCTACTCAGTGCCTTGCTGGCCGAGCTGTCGGTGCTCACCCGCAGCGCTGTGCCTGCTGCCGCTGTCCACCCCCATCTAGCCTGGCTCTACCAGGCCCCAGGGAGTGGGGACACGGTCTCACAGCCCCCTAGTCCCTCCACTGCCCTCAGGCCTGCAGAGACACCTGTGAGGCCTGGCAGGAGCAGTGAAGCCACGAGCCCGCAGTTCAAACAAAGCTGTCAAAAGGCCACTTCCCCAGGGTCTTCTGGGGTTGGGAGAAGAACCAAGAAAGCTGTGCCCCAGGGACAGCCAGCCTGTGAAAGGAACTGCAAAGCTAAGGAGAATAGACCTCCCAGAAAGAAATTGTTGTATGGGCTGACAAATACACTGAGGCTACGGCTGCAGCAGACCAACCCGGATAAGCTGATAATTCATGAAAGGAGGGAGCAGTATAGAAAAAAGCAAATGGGGATGCTGAAAGAAAGAAGCCCCTTACCCAAGAGAAAGCCGGTCAGAAATACTGAAGAACAGCATGTGGTGTCTTGCAGGCATTGTAGCAGAGGAGGCAATTCAAAGCGGAATAATCAGTTGGATAAAACTGTTCAGACTTCATTAGAAAACACTGCTCTCTCGGAGTCCATTTCTGTGACAGGAGATGTGTCCCCTGGCCTGCAGAAACAGTCTGTTGCAAGTGTGTCCAGGAATGATTCAATTGCAAGAAAGGAATGTCCTTATGAAATAACTACAGCCCCCTTACCAGAGCAAACTCTGTTAAAGTCTGCTGATGAGAAAAAGAATGCAAAAGCTCGACTCCCAGCAGTGTTACCATCAGATATTAATACAAAAGGAAGTTACAACGATGCAATACACTTAATCCGTAATAAAACCACAGAGCTTGATGATGTGTCTCTTGTAAGTGCTCATAAACTAAGCCTCAGCAGGAGTGTTGAAAACAACTCTGAATTCATATACTCTGATGACTTTGTCACTAGTCCAGAGAACACAGTTTATTCAGAAGATTTCACCAGTGCTGAGCGTGCAGGCAGAGAGTCGAAAGTTCTTGACAGCAGTCCTGAACCTCTGGGGGTTGAACGACCAAAGCAAGATAGGTCAGATGCAGAGCCAGAATCCAGCAGGTCCAGAATTTCAAAGACAAGTCAGAGAGCTCAGAGTACTTCAGATCTTGTGCCAGTTCCTTCAGCTTCATCTCCAGTCCAGTCTTTGAGGAGAAACTGTGACTTTAAAACCAGCATGGGAATTAGTGCTGAATCTGCTGATTCACTTAACCTTGCTGAGATGGAGGCATTATTAGATGAAGAGCAGAAAGCCCAACAGATGAGTAAAGAGGAGAATAGGGGTGATCAACATATTAAAGAAATACCTACACCAAAAAGCAAACAAGTTAAATCTGATACTGATCTGAATATAGGAAGTGGCCAGACCTCTACAGGACAAAAGCAGTTAGTAACTGAAGTTAGCTCTTACTTGCCATCTAACATGTCTGATCTTGAACTTAGTGTCCTGGAAAACAGTGTGTCAGACAAAGAAGATGATTTTCTGGAAAAACTACATGGTCCTAATCAGTACAAAGACATGAGTGAACTTGTAATAAACAAGCTCCCAGGATACACAATGTAATTATAAGTTTTCACTGTCTGGTTTAAGATACAATATTTAAACTTTGTAAATCCTGTTACATTTAGTTGCACTATGTGCAAGCTAATTTAAGATTTTATCATGCACATTTATTACATCAGTGAACTTAGTTACAAGATTTTTTAAATAAACTACTATTTGAATCTCTAACAAATGGTGTCTACAGCCTGACTTCAGTATCAGTATCTTAACACAAAAGTAATCCAAACAGCACATGAAACCAAACTTACTGTCAAAGCAGAAACAAAGACAGGAGCAGCAAAAGCAGTTCCCACAAAAGTAGTCCAGGGCAGAAGTAATAACATGCTACCAGAACAGCCAAATACAAAATTAATTCCTAACCAAAAGGAAGGTTTTATTCATCCTGAAAATTTCCAAGCTTCTTTTTAATTAGAAATAGTTACTTAAAACATACAGTCACAGCCAGTAGCAACACAGAATTTTATCAACTATTCAGTATAATGATGTGTTAGTTTCCCTTTTCCATCACTAAATACAGTGACTGGAGCTGGATGAGCGCTTATAGAGTTTCTTAGGTTGAAGTTTCATTTGAGTCAGATTTTCACAATTTATTGTAGAATAGTGTAAGAATTATTGGTGATAGTAAATCTGTATAATCTGGGAAAGCTTTAAGAGGTGGATGGAAGTTACTTGACCTTGAAGACTAAGGGTGTGCAAGGAGTAGGGAAGAGCACAGTAAATCTTCAACACTTCACAACTCCGTGATTGCATTCTCTGACTCTGGGGAAAGATGTGGGGTCAGCACCCACAGTCCAGAAACTTGGAACAAACGAGCATATTATGTCATGATGTAAAGATGCGAGGTAATGAGAAATTTGCCATGTCTCCTTTGCCATTAAGATAGTTGAACTGATGTTTGCTTTTGATTTCAGGTTTGCTTTTTATGGCTTCCAGTTTGATCATTGAACTTAATGTCTTCTGTTTAACTTTGGATGTTTTTCTGGAGTCCATATGCTGATCACAAATTTCAGAGATGTTTTTTGACTTGAGTTCCTGCCTTAGTTTTTTGTCTCATGTACCCTCCTTTCCCTTCTCTTTGAGTAGTTCATCTCCTATGTCAGTTTTACATTCCTAACTATCTAATCAATTAGGACAGTTATCATTGGGGTTAAATGGCAGATTTATCCACTCCCCTTTTCCTTATAATTTACAATCTTTTCCCTACATCTTTTTCATTTCTCACTGTAATTTTCCATGTACTTTAGTGCAAGAGCCTGTGTTTACACTTTAACATCTTGAAGGAGTCTTTTTTCTTTCTCTCCTACTATGTGTTTATTTTGTAGGAATTACTACTTCTCCTATTAAAAGCATGAACATCTGTGAGAATTACTGGGGTATCTAGTGTTGACTTATTAAAACACCACTACTAATATTTTTAATCTAAAGGTAAGCAGCTGAAGTTACCTATGTACCAAAGGAGTCTCTGGCCAGAGCAATTCCTAAATATTATTAAGGGTTTCTTTCCTCAGCTACAATTTTAGAGCAATTTTTTTTTCCTTTTTTCTTCCAATGCCATGGACTTCTCTGATACACATGGATTCAGACTGTCCTTTATACATGGCAGTTATTCTGATTTCATTGGTGGAGTAATCTCCTGCACGCCTCATGAGCAAAACGATTATTAAAATAAATTGCTGACCAACCATTTTTACAGTGTGGCTATTTAAATGAGTTGCTGATGCTACAAGCACATAATTTGAAGAACATTATTTAAGAAAATTTTATTTCAAAAATAAAAGTTTATTTTCAACTACAAGTGGGTTGAAACTCAAGGGCAAATTTCCAGTCTTTTTTCTATCCCCTAGTCCATCTTCACTTTTCAATTTCCAGAAGCAAATATGGTAGGAGCAATATTTCTTTTGTTTAAATAATGAAACTAATCTCTTCAGCTAATTTTATTTGGAATAACATTTCTAATGTTTACTGTGTAATAGCATTTATAATTTTATTAGGAGAATGATGAAAATGACAAAAAACTGCATACTAGGAAGACAACAGGAGACATTACACTAGAACAAAATTGCAACATCATGCTTGCATGGCTTAGCTTGTTTTTGTCTTTTCAAATATATACTCCAGGTAGTGATTGCATGGAGAGGTTAGCAGATAGTTTCTACCCCCAGGGATAATAGTCTTTTCAGATATTTCTATCTTGTGAGAGTAAATGAATTTTTACTTAACATTCTAACAGCAACTCTCAGTCAACAAAAATGGGAAAGAACTTTATTATTGAAAACTTGTAAACCAACATATTGGCAAGAAATAGCTGCTAGTGACAAGAGGATTCTGTGTCAACACAACAGAACAAATATATTTACTACCAATATAAAATATTTTTAAAATGGCCACAGCAAACTCGCTTTTGTACAATTCCTGTAACCATCTACATTATACTAGCTAGCCAGTTTTGTCAATATAACTTGCATCTTGTACCCCTGTTGTCAAGTAGCTAAGATCAGAGGTTTTATAAGAGATTTCTCTAATGGAAGTATTAAACCATTCTTTCATAAAGACATCATTTCAAAACTGTAAGTGCTGAATTGCATGGATGATATTTGTGCAGGGGACATGACAATATGCTGGGAGAAGCAAATAATAGTAGTCTGCACACTATTAAACAGGAAACTATAGTTACTTCAAGTTTTATATTGTTGTAAATTTTAAACTTTACTACAACAAAATTAAAAGGTGAAAAGTAATTACTTAAACTTATAGGTCCTCACTAAACAAAGCCACCTAACTTCTTACTTTAGACTTGTTACTTTATCAGGATTGCTTTATATCTGTATGATATTTTAGAAGTAAGTTAGATGGGTGTTCAAAAACATAGTTTCATTTTTTAAGTTTAGGGTGGTTAAATCTGCCCAAATAAAATTGAACTTCATGTTTTACAACAAGACCCAAAACAAGAGATAAGCTCTTAGATCTACACATTAATTCAGATTTTATGACTGTTGCTGTAACTGTTTTTAAAATAGTAATTTCAGCATACTGTTTACTAAAGTAAATTTAGATATCCAGTACCATGTAACTGATGATGCAATGTGAAGAGCAGGATACTGATACTGATAGTTTCTGGCACTCTTCCCCTTCTATTGTAATATTTTCCTGCTGCTAAGTACTTCTTGAAAGTCTTATTACTTGATGGCCAAGAACAGTGCTAAGAAATCCTGGCCAAGTAAGTTTCCTCTACTTCATTTTTTATTCCTCAGCACTCTGATTAGATGATACAGTTTCTTCTCTGTAATTTCTCTCATGACAGTTCCTACCACCTATTTTACTACTGGTAATCCCTTCGTCATTTTGGAAATCCTTTCCCTCAGTTTTCTGAAATTCCATCCAGCCTTGGTAACTGTGTGATTGAACTTTTGACTCATTCTTACTACTTTTATTTTTCTAGGTTCCATTATTTTCCTGGTATTGTAATAATTTTGTTCCTGTTTGTGTAAGTGCTGCTCAGAGTTAAGTGCTAGTCATTATTTTGAAATCTCTGTGACTTTGCTTTCCTTTTCTCAGCATCTGTCACCTGCTACTTTACTACTTGCTCATCTTTGACTGTCTAAAAAGAAGTCAAATCATTAAATCCTGTATTTACACCCTTAAAAGGTTTTGTTGACTTCTATAAGCAGGACCTTCACCAGCTGCTGTGTAACACCACTCCTTCAGAGCTGTAGAATGACCGTCCAGGACCATCAACATTTGCCCATAGTTATAATTTGCCATGGCAGACATCAGGCTTCTCTACCTCTACCAAACCCTGCCTTTAATCCTTTTCTAAAGTTTTGATTTCCAAATTAACTTTTAAGATGACTGAGGCCAGCTCTGTGAGAACAGATGTTGGCTTTAATTTAACACGCATTTAGAGCTAATGGCAATCACATCTGCTATAGCTAATGTTTGCTACCAGATAGCTACTTGCATTTTCCATCCTCTCTTTCACTCAGTATACTGCTTGATTTTAATTTCAGTTTTGTTCACGTTGAGGTTCTTCCCTCATGTTTAATCCCTTGTATGCACACAGTTCTGTTATGTTAAAGTCAGCCAGACAAGCTGCAACTTCACAGTTGTCTTTTTCTTGTTTGGCATTGACATTCACCTGCATTAAACTGTTTTTGCTTTGGTTTGGCTTTTATGATTTCACTTGCCTGAATTTTATATGGCAGTGGTAATGTAAACTTCCCCTGACTTTACAGAATTGCTTGCATATTCCCAGAAATGTATTCAGTGTTCTCTGTTGTTTTCTAGAGGATAAATTTGAGTGTCTCGTGCTGGAGAAAACAGTATTAATCTTCAATTCTGCAGAGACCTCTGCAAGTGATTCATTTACCAATTGTTTAAAATAACATGGCTTGGTAGAGGAAGTGATTAAATAACATCTGAGATACATATTACTCCTAACTAAATGAATGTTTAAAGATTGATTTAGGTACATAGAATAAAAAACCCCAAAGCCAAACAAACCCACCTTCCCTCCTGAAACAAGGAGAAAACCCGTAAAACTAAAATGTTAACTAAAACAACTTCAGATGTCTATTATATATTTTTATTCTAATCATAAACATTTTACAAACATTTTGGGTATTAGCCTAAAAATTTCCTTCATGCCTTCATGTTCTCTGTATTTATTAACAGAAGGTAGCAGGTTTTTAAAAGGAAGTAAAGGCATTTATATTGTTAAATCCCCTGAAATTCCATGAGAATTAATCATTTCAAAAATGGTTGTGGAATGGAAACCCATGCAGAGGACTCTAACCGTATTATCGCTTGGAATGCAAAAATGTTTTTGGAAGAAGATAAATCATGCTTCAACAAATATTTTCAGAGGCATTTGGACAGTTTAGTGGTATCATGATTGAAAGAAACTCCCTTGGTGTCAAGGATATTCCAGCCCTTTTTCTCTTGTCTTTAACTGTTGGCAGATTCAGTATTTTTCCTGTCCCTTATGCTTATGTAGAGAGTACTTAACCTTTGACTCCTCCCTAAATTACCATGCCATCAGGATATCCAGATCCTTATTTCAGAGACATCTCCCCCTGCCTGCCCTGTTATGACTTCATCTTGATGGCTTGCCTGTTCCAGTTTCTCATCACGTATTTCATGCCATCTTTAGAATTCATCTTGCCCTACTTACCATTCAGAAAAACTCCTAACACTTCCCAGACACTTTCACTGACTTGTTCTCATCTTTGATATCAAACTAAAGTTCTGACCGTTGTCTGCTGGGCTCTGCATGGTTTATGCCCTTCCTGCCTCTATGAACCTTCTCTGTACCCATTTCTGTGTAACTCCTTCATCCATTAAAAAAAAAAAAAAAAAGTAACTTCTGCCTCCATTAAAAAAAAAAGGAAGTTGCTGTGTATCTGTGTTTCTTTCCTTCACATCAGCCCTAATCATCCTCTCTGTGGGTACTTCTATTGCCTAGAGTTCTTGTCCACAGGAACATGCCAGACATAAAAGTTTAGATAGAAATCATCAGATCACATCTGATCTTCTCTACATTGCAGTCCTTAACATTTTGTGTGCTTACTCCTGACAGCTGGTGTCAATACAAGGATGAGACTAAGGTAATGATCAAAATTTAATAGCATATGTAGTGAAGGAAACTCTTCAGGATGTATTGTCAAACCTTGCTAACATCAAACACAATATGAGGGAAGCTCTGATGTACCATGGGATGCAGTTTTAATTTTCTTATCTATAACTCTAACAAGACTTAGCAATAGAATTACTGTGTGTATGAAAATCTGTTTGTTAACAGTCTTTTGATTGCTGCAGGTCTCTCATCTCCTGCTGCTTCTGCAGTGTTACTCTACAGCCCTCCAAACATTGTGTGGCTTTATTTGTAAAGTGGAGTACTACATGTATAGGGTTTCTTCAAAACAACCTTCAACAGAGTTCAGGATCCTTCAACAAAAAGGCAAGAACACAAATTCAAATGTTCTTCAGTACATTTCCTACATACCCACTTTTAATAACAAAATATTGGAGGACATTCACCATTATCAAAACCTTTCATCAACAGAAGACTTGGTTCATTTTTAATGAGAGCAGCAGATTTGCTAACCTGATGTTTCCTTGGTATTCATCAGTGTTACAACACCACTTTTTAATTGTATCCTTTTTTCAAATTTTTAGCCATTTATTAAATTCTGTTAAATTACACATGTGCCATGTGAATTTAGCATGGCTTAATACAGTCAAGGTCTGCATCAAGGAAAGCACTAATTGCAACAGAGTCCTAACTGGAATTTGTTTTTTGTTTTTCTGAAACCTTATAGCAGCACAGTAGTCAGACAAAGAAGCATCCCTTGTCAGCTACTGATCACATTTATATGTCCAGAATATATGTCCAGAATAGTGAGTCATGGCCAAACTTAAAGAAGTGTGTTAAGCTGGGGGCTAAGTTCCAGATGTTGCTCTGAAATTTTCTTTGCTTCTTTTGAAGTCTTAAAATGGAACTGAAATTTTGTTCCCCCAGCCTCTGTGAGACTTCTAACAAACAAAAGGAGAGACAAAACTAATGTTCTAGTAACTGTCCCTATCTTCTTAAACACACACCAAACCTAGATACAGGAAAGTTATTCAAGGAATGTTTACAGAAACTATTTGAGAAATATTTCCAAGCACTTTCCCATTCCACTTAACATCCCAAATAATTTGAGAACAGCGTCCTTCACTGTACTTATTATTTCTACTTCTGATCTCAATAGGAAGAACTGTGAAGATACACATTCTGTTTTGGTTTGAGTTTTGCAATAGTGTAGATCCCAGCAATCCTGCTTTTACTGGAGCCATTTCACACAGACCTGCTAACAGTTCCACAACTGGAGTAAATACCAAAGTTATGGAAAACAGAAAGCAGACTAAAGCCGTACTGATGCAATAGTAACAAGAGTTTGATCTCTGCACTCCAGGTCAAAGAAAGTATGTGTTTCTGGAACAGCTCCACAGGCCTTGCATTTTGACCCATGAGACATTAAAATGAAGACAAACAATAAAAAGAAGGAGGAAGTAAGTTTTATAGGGATGAGTCCCTCTTGGATGGAACCATTTGCTTCTCCCTTGGCTAACTTAAGCATCTCAACTGGTGTCTCAGTTAGCTTCCAGATTGTACAAGGAAGAATTTGTCTTTTAAGACAATCTGAATAAAAATTGTTAATATATGAGAAATGACATTTTGATTATTCCTGCATAACACACCACAACTTGCTTGTCTTTTCTTTCTTTTCAGTCTCGGAGTTGTAAAAACAAGCAGTACACGCAGAAACACACATATCACCACATACCCTTTGATACCTCAATTTAAGACAATAGAGTAAAGCAAAATCAACCAAAGAAGCAAAAAAGAAAGCCCTGCCACTCGAAGTTTAGAAACTGCTGGAAAGTCACTGGTGGTGACAGAGATTCCTTGTTCTTTCTTTTTTCATCATTTTCCTGACAGCTTTGTGGAATATCAGCAAGAGTTTCAGGCACATCTAGAGGTTAAGTGCTAAAAATCTCTCTTGAAGCAAATATATCAGCTAGGAAATCTCCTGTCCCCACTCACGGAAGGGGTCAGGAAATCCATCAATCACCACATCATCTGTTATTACACTCTATTCTCCAAAAAGCTGTCTTTGTGATTGTCCTCAGTTCCCATGTCAAAGAGGGTACCTGGTTCTGTCGTTCAGTATCATGCTTGTTACTCCTGAAGAGACCAAAATAATTTTGTCCATTTCTGCATGAGAGCTCCCTCTTGCCATTTACTCAGAGCAGCCCATGTCTGCTCTTACCAGAATCTTCTGCAATCGCTTTATCTTCTCCTCCTTCATTATCCCACATACAGTCACAGAACCAGTTACAAGAAAAAAGGCCAACCTGCCACTTCTTCATATGTGCAACCAAAAGGGAGAAGAGCTCCAAGGACACAAGCAGGCAGGGAAGCAGTTCCAATCCATGCCTGCAACTTTACCAGGCTTTAGTGATCATCCTCCCTTTCTGCCAAGGATAGGCCTAGAGCTCAGGACACACTCTTCTAAGCCCAGCACGGTGAGTGTATTTCCAGGCCCAAAAGGTCCTGAGGAAGAGTTCCAGAAGTATGAAGTGTATTGATGCACATCCTCTCAGTGTGTATCCTTCCTTACCTTTCATAAACCTGCTATACTCAGCAGATTTCCTTCATTTGTTTGTCCTGTTAACATCTACTCTAACTTCCCAGTTTGGGTATCCTATCCCATATTGTGGAAATCATTTGCCTCAGGACAATTGTTACTTCTATTACACATACGGATATGATGAGACAGCGTGACTTGAATTACCACTCTGACTGGATTATAGTTTTTAAAGTCTCTGAAATTCTCATTTTTTGATAAGGACCCACTGGTTTATTGAAGTTAAAAATTATTTGGGTCTCATGGAAATTTATTACTTTACATGGAATAATACTGAAGTGATTCTTTTTACATTATTTAAACACTAAGTTATGCATATTAAACATTTGCAAAGTACATATAGCAATTATTCCAGTAACATTAGCACAAACATTGTCTGCTGCAATTCAGCACAAAATATGTGGACATAACTATTAGGAACCATCTGGTGACCTGGCACTTGCTGGTACAGGCATGAAATTTTAATTAAGTTTTATTATCAGAAAGTGTAAGTGACAGCTCCCACTTGAAACCTCAGAGCCAGTAAACTGTCCACATAAAGAGAAGGATGTCACCCAGTTAATGGTTTGGATCACGCTGCTTGATTACATACTTTGTAAGTAATGTGCTCCTTCCCCATGTTCTTCAGCATAAATTGCTTGTGCAGTTGGAATTTTAAGAACTTACCATATGGCAGGTAAATTGGGAATCCCACTGCAATTTACTGAGAACAAGGCAATACAGTAGATGAATCACTCATTCCCCAGGTTTGGCGTGCCAGGATTGCATCTTGTGCAAGATAAAAGCCCAAAGGAAAGACTGTATTGTAACGGTAAGACTATTCCAGCTACCACTGCACCTGCATTTGAGTTTACCTGGAGCAGTGAAACAAAGCTCAGAAGTGTAAGAAAACTTCTCTCCTGCCCCAGCACTCACCTCACTATCAGACAGTGATTCATTCAGGTGTTGGTCTTCAGGGTCCCGAATAGCAGCCCATCAGCATCAGATGAACAAGCCCTAGATTTCCTGTCTTCTCTCAGCCATTGGTAACTATTACTGCTATCTTTAATATTTAGTATATAACACTAAGAGTCTATTAAAAAAAAAGTCTCCTCATCCAAAAATGGTTCATCTTTTCTACATTACAGTTGAGTTATATTTCTAGTTCCACTAAAGGCATCAGCTCTGCAGGTACTGACCCATGAAAGTTATTAAAGATCTCAGTTTTGCAGTCAATAAACCAATTTGTGATTCATTCACAAGCACCTGAAGAAGGTCTGGTCTGCTTCTACCATCTCCAGTTGTCTAAACCAGAATCAGAATTTGCAAATTAGAAAATTAAATCCAGATTGTGACCCTTTGCACTTTGTGTTAATCCAAGAAAATTCCACAGATCCACACTGCTGAAGAGATTTACAGTTTCAATCTTTGGAGAATTTCTCCAGTGCACTTTCACAAATATGCAGATACACATGACTTTGCAACATTAACCTTGAAGTGTCCATCAGACTAAGAAGTAGATGATTTCTCTTCATTCATTTTTAAAGCTTCAGCAATTCTCTTTTAGCAAGTGACTGCACAGACAGAAATCACTGCCATCCTCTGCAAAACCAAATAATCACAGCCTTTAGATTAAGCTTCTTGCACAAATATAGTGTTGGTTAGTGTTTATATTTATGGTTTTGGGGCATTTTATGTTAAATAATGTATTTTTCACTCATAAAATTATTTATTTTAGGCCCTATGCTTAGTAAGGCAGCAAGCTTTGTCCAAACAGAAACTATTGTCAATGTTGAAAAACCTTAACATAAATTTACTCTACTCTTAAATTCAAGCAAACATCAGTAGCATAATCCTTTTCTCAGGGTAAGCTCTGCTTGGAAACTAAATGGCCAAAGTGCTCCCAAGGGCAGCAATTAGTATTTTAGCCAGTGGAATCATTTGAGAAGACTTGTAAATTTAATGAATTCCCCAGTAGTGAATCCATCATAGTCACTAATATCCTGGCAATCTTGCTACTGATAATGTTGCCAATACATTATAAACCCTCATTTATTGCCTTAAATTTTAATTCAATGAATTCTGCATGTGAACTCTTCTCAGACAGTGATACTTTGTGCTAATGCAATCATAGATGGGCCGTTTGGGAGCATAACAATACTGAACTCGGTATACTTGGCAGGACATCACTGGGAAGGCAGGACATTTCTCACCCAAGATTCTTTATCTCTTACCTCCCTCATACTTGTGCCTCTGAACTAAAACGTAATTAGATCTACCCCTTCTGGGCTTCATTTTATGTATTAGAGGAAAGCACAGGGGAGAGGTCTGAGTGAAAACTCAGGCTCCCTATATATTCAGCCAGCTTTTAGACATGAATATGGAAGTGCTGAATTCAGCAGTGACATACAGAACTACAGGCAATAATGCTTGAAGAAATCAAGAATTCATCTAACCCATCCCCTTGCCCTAAACAAAAATCAACTTGTAACTATATCAGTCCTGACAGATTTTTGTCTAGCTTTTTAGGAAAAAAAAAGAAAAATCAGTAAGAGAGATTTTGCATCTTCCCCAGGCAGCATGTTCTTGTGCTTAATTATCCTGAATGTTAAAAGGTTTTCCCAGTGTCAGTGTCCTCTGATAAAATTTAAGTCCATTATTTTCCCTCTTATAAGCCACAGGCAAAAAGAGTAATTTTTTCCCTTCCTCTTTAAGACAGCTTTCTGCATACTTAGGACTCATCTTTCCTCTTGGTTTTTTTCCTCTGGACCAAGCAACCACAGTTCTTTCAGCCTTCCCTCACAGGCCGTTCCTGTTGCTTCCCAATAAGTGCCATACACAACTTCCTTGGGATACAGGATCCTAAGCCATGCACTGACACTCCAGTGTAAGTTTCTCTAGGACCTCATACACCTTTCAGTCTCTCCCTGTTTAGTATTACCTGCAAGTATAACACCCATCCTCCCTCTTCTATCAATTCATTTCTAATGAAAAGATTGAGTATGCCCAGAGCCATAACAGACCCTTACAATGCCTCACTACTGCTTACCACCATTTGATCAGTGACCCATGGAGAACTATGCACTAAGAACACAAAACCAGCCACATGAGAAATTTCACATCCAGAGCATGTTTCCCCAGCTTATCTGCAGGAATTTGAGAGCATTCTAATGTCAAGGCTCGTGACATCTATTGATTCTCCCCATCAAAACAGCCTGTCTATATGGTCATAGAAAAAAATAGATTAATCTGATATCATTTCTTCTTGACAGATCCATGCTGGCTATTATTCCTTTCCTTGTCAACTTTCAAGCACTAATACAATGTTTATGTGATTATTTGTTACAGCATTTTCCCTCCTGGGTTTCCAAAGGGAAACAGGCAGCATGCAGGTAATTGGTAGTAAGGGCATACTGTCCAGAAAAACAAATTGTGAATAAGGGAACAAAACATATCTCAGTGGCTTATGTCTATAAGCAAACAAAGTGCATTTGAATGGGAAAAAAACCCCAAACCTGTAAATGAAACAGAAGAAATCCTTTATGTTTCTTACTCAGCTTTAGTCATTGTTAAAATAGACTCACCAGAACACACAAAAAACTTAATAATGATAACATTAAACCAACCATAGCAGTATGATCAGACCCCTTCAAATCCCTGAACAACTTTGCCATAACAAGATAACTTAACTGCTATCAAACTACACTAACAAGACATGCAGTTCAAGAGGCTCTAAAGAGAAGTAAATAAAATAGCATTCCACTAAATAGAAAATGCATTTCTATGTAAACTGGAAATGACTCCCAGTACAGATTTCTTACCATCAATGTTTAGGAAGAAATTTCCTTCCAGATATAATCAGAAGAGCATCAAGCCACCTACTCTTGCAGGCAACTCAAATCAGAAAGGAATTCAAATGCTTACAGGGACATAGTACTTGGGCTATGTCAAAAATAAGAAACTAAGTAGGCTCAGAGCACAGACCTGTGCCCTGCTACATTTACAGCCAGGATGTTTAAGAGCCTGCAGCTGACCAGCTGGACTTTTGTTAAACCCAGCAGCTCCATCCCACATGTGCAGGCTTGGGCTGGGGGACAGCATGGGCTGGGGCCAGCTCCCAGGAAACACACCACATAAGACTGTCCCTGTCTAGAGAAAAAAGAATGTGAAGATGTTGAAATGATCACAAGCCTTCCACTTGACAATGGGCTGGAAGGTAAACACAGCCTACTGTATTTACTATTAAATATGTAGCCTTGCAGGCTAGACTGGAAACAGAAAAGGTTTCCCAAAGTGGTGTAAAACACCCTATTGAGAATCTGGGACAAGCTCAGAGCATGTATCTACCCAGTCTCTCAGTGCCATCTCAGTGCTGTATTTTTGGTTTAGCCTGGAAGTAGCTTTCTCTCTGCTTACCACATCAAAAGGCATCCAATGGTTCATACAGAAAGGGAGGAGAAAAGGACCAAATCTCAACAGGCATTGCCCACAGATCCTAGTGCATGCCTGTGTAGAGCTGCACGCTTCCCTTTTTTTCCCATTCAAGAACTGCATTTTCCTCTTCCCGTTATGGCAGGTTCCGGTCTGCAGTCTAGGAGGGATTGATATAAACCTGTTTTCCTTATGGAAAGGCATAATCTCAAAGTTATCTTTTCTCCCCAAAGGACAGGGCCCCTCCAAATCCTGACTTTTGTGGTAGAGAGTCTTGAATGTAGCTGGAAGGGCAGACATTGCAGCTCTTCACATGAACTTCAAAAATAAAGCAGAAATATTCATGCTTACAGGTCCCACTATCTCCACTCTTTACCTCTTTTTGGATCTGAGACCTCCAGAACTCCTCTTCATTCAATCCAGTAGAACCAAATCACTTAATCATAGAATTGAACCTCCCTCAGCTATTTATTTCCACTTGTATATCCCTTGAATACCTTTCACCTTCTTACCAACATTTAAGCATTCTATTTTCAAACCTGTAAAAGCTCTTTCACAGCTGGACTCAGGTTATATATTTCCCAAATAAAAAGCTGCAACATCCTTTCTTTCTTTAATTTTTAAATCTGCTTGGATTCAAGACACCACCGTGTCACATACTTCATGCAAAAGAGAAATAGCTTTGCAAAACTTTTGAGTTTTCCATTAATTCATTTTGACCATTCAGTTGACATTTTCATGCCTAGAAAATAATTCTTAAGGAGAACACTTTCAGTTTATCGTTATCTGAAAAACTATTGTGTATTGAGCACCTGTGAATATAGCTGAACGACAGCTTGATCAAAGTCAAAAGTTAGGTTTTATGTCTCAGCAAACACTGGTGGAATCTATAAAACTAAAACAAGATTGTAGAGAGTGCAAGAAGAGAGTATTCCAAGATTTTTTTTTTAATAAATGAACATTTAAACAATAATATTGTTAAGAAAAGCATATGGCATACAACAGATGGACTGACATTTGCATTTCAGCAAAGGAAGAGAGCTTTAAAAGTTAGGAACTTTAAAATCAGCAGCAGAATTTGCAAAGCTAGAACAGAGCTACAGCATGCCTTCCTTCATTGCTTATGCATGACTCCAGCTTTAGTGGGCTTAATAAATCATTCTGAGCCTTGTATTCACAGTGAATTTTTAAAAATATCTGTCAAATAGATACTTAACCTCTGCATTTAGAATCAATTTTGCTTTAACCATCCAAAATGTATCCTTTAAATACACACTTAAACATGTAATGATTGGAACAGGAACTGCAATTTTTGACTTTAAATTTGCCCCACAACAATTTCAGCCCATTCCTATTTCACAAGGGAAAAAGAGAGCAGCACCAATAAATGTATTTTGCATTTTGTGATTCAGTTTGACTTCACTGTTCATAGATAATCCTTGGATATGGTACAAGAACTTCTTGTGTTTTTTCTTAATATTTTCCCTATAGAAAGCTATTCCATAGTGACTGGGTTAGTACAGAATAGATTTGTGTGATATGCTCTTTTTTCTATAGCACATCATAAAAAATTCACTTTTGACTCTAAACTTGGTTTCTGTTCTCAAAAGAATAAAGTACAATGAGCCAAATCTGAAGCAGATTTGCTCAGATGGTTTGGGATTTCAGTAGCTATTGCTTTAAGTATGGATGTAGAGTTTATAATACAGTTCCTCTTACATTATTCAGGCTCAAATCTACTACAGAAAAAGTGAATTTTTAACTTGTAAACAAAAGATAAAAGAATTCTTTACTAACTCAGATTTCTCAAGCCCTTGGACTGGAGGCTTCTTGGCAACAAGAGCTCTGCCTTCTGTGTTACTCTCCCTTAGGCAAAAAGAAACGGGTTGCCTGCTTTTACAGAGTGGAGATACATGCATTTGATGTCAACTCTTAGCTGGAACTATCAGATTTAACAACAGAAGTAACTTTGAATTCCAGGAGCAAGCCCTTACTTAGTGCAAGCAAGAAGGTGGGGAGATGCAGATTAGGAACAATATGGAGAATCTGTCATCTCACTAATGCAGTTAATAAGCATATTTTTCAAGTCAGCTATTCTTAGATTAATTTCCTTTGGATGCACCACATTTAAAGGTGTTAGCGTACAAATTCAAGAGTAAGAAGCTGTAAATTATGGAACAGATTTCCCTTCAACAGAGAGCAAACTGGAGAAGTTATCACAGAGCCAGAGCACAATAAAGCCTGTCTTTCACAGATAAGCTGAAAAGACCTTTCCACTGGGAACTAACCACTTAGTAAAATAATGATAAGCCCTTTTTTAGAAGCCATTTCATCTAGGACTTTATAAAGTGGGCTGTACTGGGGGTAACTTAAGGTCCAGTAAAAACTCTAAGAAAAGGTCACATGTACAATAGCCCTTCCTCAGTGTCCTTGCAGCCTTTGCTGGATGCATTGGCCCAGTGATGTAACCCTGACAACATGCTGATGATCCCTGCAGTGCTAAAGCAATCATTTCAGCCAGCCGCACCCCCAACACCCCTGCTCCATCCTTTTTATCCTGTGGGAAAGCACTCATGGGATTCTCTCAGATCCTTCTGACTTCCTTTATTTTTGAAGGGCCTGTGGTGGAAACACAACCCTTCATACAAAAGAGAGATGGCAAAAGCAAAGAATGATTAACAACACACACTTTAGTTTTACTTTTGGAAAAGAAATCAGATCAGGCTAACTACATTTGAAGCACTGGAGATATTTTCAGGTTGACCTGATGGTTGAGATACCCCAGATCAACTCAGAAGGATAGTAAGTTTAAATTAGGTTCCTTTAAATTATAGCCATTGTTCCCAGCAATTGACACAAACCATTAGTCAGTATTTATTTCCAGCACTACTGTGGTGAACTTTGGGTCTTGAGATGAATGCTGGATTAACACAAAGAGAGGTTAGGAGCTTGTGAGTAGCATCCTTTTCTGTTTTCTGTGCTGAAAGAGTGGCACTCTGTCCACCTCTTGGGTGCCAAAAGCATTGGGTACTCAGTTAATGTTATTCTTCTGAATGACTGATTATTTTCCTAAGTTCCTACACTGTCAATGATGTACAAGCCAAAGGGAAAGTTGCTTCTCCACAAGCTCAGTTGAACATGCTGTCTTTAAAGCAAGAGGAGCTCATTTATATGGATGAGTTGAGCAAATGAAGAGATGAAGTTACTGACAGAGTGCTGGAAGAGCTCTGGTTTTGGAATAGCTGCTGGCAATGTGAAGGCTCAGTGATCAGGCACCTCCATCCCTACCCTCCCACAATGCCCCAACCTACTATTAGGTTGTGAAAGGCTGTGAAACCCTGCAGAACTACCTGAAGGGGAAAAGAGATCACTAGCCCTTTAAAATCTTCAGTAGTTTAGCACTGATTCTACAAGCAAGCAGAATATATATCTTCTGCCAGTCTCTTTTAGTCCTTTGAGAGTCTCTTTCTATAAAAAGACATTTATTTTTCCCTTAGATATCTCTGAGTTCAGAAACAATACAAGTTATTCATCATTGTCAAGTTTTGAACTTCTTCCTCTTCACAATAGATTTTTTAATAATAAATATTCATTTATTGACCTAGAAAATCTGACATTTTGCAGGTTTTTTTACTCATGGCAACACAATCAAATACTACATTTTCAGCTGCATATTCTCCACTCTCAAATACTCATCCTCCTCTAAAAATACTACAGGTAACAATAGTAATAATACAAAAGTAGTCTCAAAAATAATCCAAACCCTTGAGTAACTGCAACAAATCAAGGCTGAAGGGTTATTGTGGGAAAGGCATTAGACCATGAGGGACCAAAACCAGGGTGGTGAGATAAATTTCGTGGTCAAATATCCCACATTTGAGTTACATGTGTATATCTGTACAAATGTACACATTTGGTTACTGAGTCACAAGGGTTTAATTCTTAATTCATAATTTATATCTGGGAAAAAAAAATCATAGAGAATTTAGTCCTCAGGTAAGCAAAGCAGCAGAAACCAGACACTAATAAAGTTTTCTTAAACCCAACCCAGCCAAATAGCTGTGAGAGATCAGCTCCAGTCTAATTCCCTTAATTCTCCTCTAGTTCTCTCAGTAGGCAGAAATAGCCTAAGACCTACAGAAACATCCACTGAATCTCCACTCCAGTGGTGCATCATTCTACATTCACTCAAAGCAGTGACTTCTTCCCTGAACTCTGACTGTCACCACAGGGACAAGCTAGGACATGGGCCTACCTCAACAGGGTCATGCACTGCTGCAACATGACTACAGCAGGGACTGACAATTCCAAGGATTTAAAAGGAGCTCTGGATCATGGGCAGGGTGGTCCCAGGTAAGACTTACCAGCACCATTATGACCTGTGGGTGCCTCCAGGGCAATGCCACTGTTCTTCCACATACCTTTATCCAGTACAACATAGATCTTCCCACTGAAGGAAAAGCTGGTGTAAAATTCAAACCACATTTTGGTGTAGTTTTCCTACTGCCTTTCAGAATGAGATTGCTTAAAAGTCTCAGATGTTTAGCCCAGTCCACACAGCTCTTCCCAGTACAAGATGCCCTCAGTCATGAGATGAGGAGCAGTTATAGATAATTCTTCCCCATCCAAACCTACCTCTGGCTGCATTGACTCCTGGTCTTCCCTTGCTAGGACACAAATCCCCCTTAATTCCTCCCCCTTTGCCCAGGATAAAGTATGATGTGGCACATCAGCTACAGGCACTTGTAAATGTACAACAGTGCTGACCCTTGTAATAAACTGCCTGCAGATTAACACTCTGCTTCATCCCCACAGCATTTGGCATACTTTATCAAGCTCTTCTTTATTCCATAGCTTCCCACAAACCCAAGCAAGGGAACAGCAGTGACAGTAGCCATTTGCCATCTCATGGCACAGGGGGGTTTCCTGCAATAACAGTTTACCTAAATGCCATCTGCTCTCCCACACAGTCAGGAATGTTTTTCTTGGGTAAGGAGTTACCCTGGATCTAGCTTATGTAACCCTCTGAGGCATGTTAAGCCCAATGCCTAATTGTTTTTAGGATGAAGATATATTGTTGAGACAATCAGGGTCTAAAATGATGGCTCCTAAAGTCTAGTTGTGGTTAATTATAAAAAGGAGCAAGAAAAAAAACAAAACCAACAAAACCTCTTGTTTTCTTCTTTGCCTCTGACTGAACTCCCCCATTTTGTTTGTGCTAGCTCTCTTGTTTATAGCCAGCATGGATCTCACACTGGGCTGTCCCGAGATGCATTAATGGTTTCAAAGCACTCTGTTCCTCTGTGCATTCCTCACCCTTGCTGCAAGAGTATTATTAATCACCTACAAGCCCCGCATGTCTTCAAGCTGAAGAGCCCATCAGTCCCTCCAGAAGCATCTTCCTAAAGCTGCCCATCCTCCCTGTGCCTTCCTCTGCTCACCCCAGAGCACATACAAATTGTGCTGACTTTTCAAAGAAATGACTGCAGGTGCCTCCTTCTTTGTTTATTCTGGCAAGGCTGAAAATAGCAACTGCTAACAAATATTTTGCCCTTCACAAGGCTTCTCACAGAGATGCAGCTGTTATCTCATCTACTAGAAGTGCCAAACCTAAGGGTAAAACAGACACTTAATTAGGTTAGGATAAGCGTCAAAAAGGTGACTATCTAAAATTAGTATCCCTAATGCTGTGCGGGCTCAGATCCTTACACCAAATTCTCACTTGTGTGGGGTAGGAAAAAAATATTTCAAGCATTTTGTTTCCCGTATTTGTGTTTCATGGATTGATGGCTCTGTTTAATCACCAAAAGCAGCAAGTAAGAGGAAAAAGCATGGCTTTGTTGAGGTGGACAGACACCTGGGACATAACATTAAGCTTTCAGAGAATATATCAGCAAATATTTATGAAAAACATGTCAAGGCAAGGTGCATCCATGAGGAGTCCACTGCAGATTTTACAATGAGACCATTGTGTTATGCAGAGTTCTGGGATTTTTGTCTGCATCCTGTGAAAATCCACACAACAAATGGTGGAACCTGAGACATCTTTTCCCCAGTAAACTTTAGCACCCTAACACAAGGAACTTCCTGTAATTAGGGACACAGTAGTTAGTGCCAAATTTGCAAGGAATCAGGTCTGATTTTATTATTAATATACATTTCAAAATGTATTGGGCTTTGGACAAATAGCCCCCAAAGTGAGATAAGCGATTTTATTTTCTGAGCCTCTTCCATCCATACTAAATGGAAAAGTTGTTCAAGCACATTGCCATTTTTATAAAATAACACTTAAAATAATACCAATAGAGAACACAATTTGTTTTGGAAATTGAGCTCCACATGAGAGCCTCACCAAGGAACTTCTGTCTCACAGTTCTTCTGCAGCAGAGTCTAAAGGAAAAGTTCCAGGAGAGACTAAGCAAAAGGTCAAATCAGAACATTTATAATGGCTTAGTTTGAAGTATCACAAAGCTTCGGGTACAATCCTTAAATCCATTTTTGCAACATCCCATCATCCTTTTTTATATGTATTCAAGAAGAGAGTCGTGGGCCTTCTGACTTCTTTTTTCCATTATGCCTGCTCTGAAGGTTTGAAAGCTTGCCTCACAAGTTTAGGAGGACAGCTAGGGCAGCATGTCAAGATTATGTTTCCCTGCTCAGGTATATGAAACTATTTTTAAAAGGATGGGGTACTATAGCCTGGTTAAGAGGCAAAAGAGATTAAGCCTAATTTAAAACTAAACTATGTTTAATGTTTAAACAGAAATTGCTTTCCTGGGATTTCATACCACCTATGTCAGTTATATCTGTAGTTTCACGTAAGCATGTGACACATACACAGAATAACTTACTGCAATTAAAAATAAATACACTGAATCCTTGCATCAATCCTTAGAAAAGCAGATATAAAGAAGACTACAACCTGAAGTTCTGAGCTGCTAAGATAGTCTTTTTAATGCCTTTGACTATTATTGCATAGACAGAGAGATTCAAAAACCAAGCACTTACATCAAATAAGAAAAGACACCTCAATGTTTGTCTCCGACTTTTGACTGTCATCCTGTTATTCTTCAAGTTTGCAGACTTCTGTGCCTCAATGTTGCTCAAGAAATGCTTATTGTAATAAGGACTGAAATATTCCCCTGCAATTGCCCCATGCAGTGTAAAGAAATAAAAGAAATAGCCTTCTTTTCTCTGGATAGATTCCAGCCTCTGTACATTTTTATAGTTAAAAAAACAATAAACATTCAGGTCCCTCAATAAAATGAGTCATTAAAATCCTGCAGTTTCTCTTCTCTCACCAGGGGAAGAAAATCAGTCTGAAAATAGGCATTGTTATGGAAGATCCCTGGGTAAGTATAGTAGCTACTCACCCAGAAATTTTTTTTTAAATGCCCAGGGCCATGGTTCTGCATTTTCCACAAAAACCATACAGTAGAAAATGTGGGGACAAGCAGCCAGGATCTAGGGCCATTACAGCAGTATAATGTGCATCACAACTATCCTTTATGTAACAGTCATCATTAAGGAGGGCTGGAAGAAGCTGTGGCTCAGAATTCCCTCAGACCAAAAGCAACACCCATGGGTTGCTCTGTGGTCTTAGCCTATACTGGATAATAGCTCATGGAATAGGAGCTGTCTATCCCAGTTTCTATTGCTGTTACAGAGAGCAACCCACATGTGTTCCAGTTGCTCCACCTTATTCTCTTTACTTTGCTTCACAATGCTATGATTTCATGACTGATGGTATCCAGAGTTCCCACTTGTAATGGAGCCCAAAATAATGACCAAGAGCTGTTTCAGGGGTTCCTGACTGAGCTGGTTGGGCTCACTCAAACAGTTTTGTTTCAGAGCTTCAAGCAGGTCCATGATAAGCACACGAGGAGAGAACTCCATTGCTTCATGATACTCCCACAGCTGCAAAGGCTTCTGCACCCCAGGACAGACAGGAGCTGATGTTGCAACCCCTCAGAGAGCTAGGCAGGACACATCTGTTTCACTTTTCAAGGACATACCTTGAAGAAATCACTGTGTCATAGAATTTGAGAACTTCAGTATCAAGTATCAATAACTCAAAACCACTTATATTTACTTCTGTCAAATTTTGGGGGGCTAGAAAATTAGTAAAGAGAGCCTTTAAATGTTATTCAATACAGTAATCACTGCTAAATCTTGTTTGTAAAATATTCATTGCTGAGGTCAACGGACAGCTTTAGTCACAAACCTTACAGCCTTTTCCCAAAATCATATTAAATTTCAGACTTCTCAGTGAGAACAACTGAACTTTACCTGATACCTAGGTTTTGGCACATCTACTGAAGAGCTATTTAGAGGATCTTTTTATTTAGATGCAAATAATCATTCTTTCAAGACAAAAGGTATAACAAGTATAATCATTCATGTTGCTAAAGTACAGAAGGGGCTGGAGTTACACTGGGGAGCTGTCTGACCCACCATCTTCCAGCTTTAAATTAATTACATGAGGAAATTTACCATTTTTATATTTTACTTTTACAGGTCATTAAATACCAGTGTAATTGCTGCTCTGTTTCCTTTCTAGAACATGAATTCTAATTAATAGTATTGTAGTAAGTTAATGTAATATGGTAATGACTTCAGAATAGTTTAACTGCTGTCATTACAGAGCACCTGCAGATGTTCAGCCAGTTGGCTCATTCATTATCTGACCAGTCTCATGTATCCATATATTAAGAAAACTTTGCCTGCAGGAAGGGCAATGAAGTATTTCCAGCATTACTACTGGAAAAAGCATGGCTTTTTCTAAGGGTGAAATGTCTAAGGGGAAAGGAGGAGGTTGTGGCTACATAAAAGGGGTTTTTGACATCACTGACATTTTAGGAAATTGAACTATCTCTCAATGTCTGTAACCAGAACATCCTGTCCTATACTGCCTTCCACCTGCAGCTATTATAATTGTTTAAATTCAGCTTCACATTGCAAATTCCCACAAGCTCCATGTACATTAAGACTGGACTGGTTCTACACCATTTCAAGCAAATTTCCATGTGGACATGATTCAGAATAACCAGATGGCATTATTTTTGCTCCACTTAGTGGTGCTTATCTAGATGTAAACAGAATTGTTTCTGGAGACCTAAAAGGGGGAAAATTGACAAATATACTCTAAAATTTCTATCAAGAAGAAAATTTCTATCATCAAAACCCCTCTATTTTTAAGGTGTTACAGCAGTGTCAGGATATTTGAACTACTGGCCTGCATTTTTTCAGTATTTGCCTTCCTAAAGACTGGCATTTTCTTTATGGTTTGTATACATTCAAGCATAGCCTGGAATGAAAAAAAAGTCAATAAAAATGAAGGACATAAGCTTCATGCAAATAAAATACTACTTCCAATATGGAGGTAAGGAAGCAGAGAGAAACAGAGTGAAGTGACTTTCCACAGTCACTTCAGTTAGAAATAACATAAGTAGCAACCTGGAATAAAAGGAAAAATTGAGGTATGGAGCTTATCTCATGCAACATTCCACTCCCCGCAGGGATACCTTCAAAGGCATAGCATGTTGCTCAGACACTTGTCCAGTCAAGCAAGGCTGACTGGTCTGGATCCAAGCATGGAGACCCTTCACTTTCCCTGGACAATGGGTCCCCATGCTGCATCCCCCCAGCTGTGATAGTTTTGTCCCTGTATCAAGCCAATGTTTCTCACTGCAGTGCGTGACTGATGCCACTGCGTGCCTGCCTGTGCCCCTCTGGGAAGAGCCTGGCTCCATCTCCTCACCCCTTCTAGCTCCAAGCAGCAAGCAGATCTCCCTGAGTTTCCTCCAGGGTTAACAAAGTCCCTTCATCTTACCAGGCACTGAAATTGTTTCCATTCAGAAGTGAGTGTGCTTTTATTCTTGGCTAGAGATTTACAGATTTGCCTGTCCTTGTTTCCACATCAGGGTTGGTAGCTTTTCAGGACTGGCATGCAAGACTGTACTCTGCTTTCCTAAATTAGAGACTCTGCATGCTGGTAGGAAGCCAGCAAGAGATGCTTCCTTCTCAGCGGGTGACAGTGCCAATCAACCTACAAGGAGTACCAGGCATCTGTGTGAACGTGTGGCTCCTGGCAAGTGTAGGTCCTGGGGCTCCTTCATTCCCAAATGCTGTCTTTCCCAAAATGCTGCAGGCCCCAACTCTTCTCTGCTTGGAAACCTGCTTGCAGCTAGTGCTGCCTGAGCTGCCTCGGTCATGAGGACTGAAATAGATGTAACCTTGTTTCCAAAGCATTCTGCAGTTACGTAAAGCATAAAAGGACTGTTCATCTCTTTGTGAAAAGCAGTGGGAGTTCTTTACAATTTATTCTGGTTCTCGCTCTGCAAGTTAAAACTTACAATGTTAATAGAGGCTCTTCCCTGACAGCCTTTAAATGAGAAGGAGGACAGATGACCTTTGTGGCATCTGCTCTAGGTTTCTGTAGCACAAGAAACATTACAGCACCATTTTTGGGAGAGAAGAGACGAATTTCTGGCAAAGGAGCACAACTGAGTGAAACAAGCTGCATATGCCTTGCAACATCCCCTCCTCAGTAGCTGAGATCTGATTTTGCTCTTAGATTTATTAAAATACAGTAAAGTAACAGCAGAATTTAACAAAGAATGGACCCTTAATTCACAGTAAGATAAATGTGCCCTTTATTCTGCTTCAATATAGATCATCCTTATCTATATATTTGACATCCAGGTTCACTTAGTCCAGGGACTATTGTGCAGCAGAACTATAAAAGAACATTCATTCTGATTTAGTTTTGTAATTAATCTGAGGCCGTTGGATCTAATTCAAGGCCATCTCAGTGTCTAAGTTTTTAGAAGAGTTGTTCTTATTTTATACCAGCATGTGTTAAAGAAAATATTGGCCTCTTTTCCTGGAGCTGGACTTGTGCAATGCTTACATGTAAAAATAATCCCACTGAGACCCCCCCCCCAGCTGCTTTGATTGCAAAAAGCCAAATGTTCCTATCTACTATACAGCAAGAAAAGGAGCAAAGGGCTCTGCAAACTGGAAGAAAGGACAAGACAAAAGCACAGATGAGATGGAAAAGAGCTTTGCCCCATATTCTTGGTAAGTTTGCAGAATTTCTTCCATATTTGCACTGCAGTTTGAAATCTGTTCAGAGAAGCCAGCCAGCAGCCAGCCAGCCCTGGAAAAAGAATTACCTTTAACAACCAGCACGTTTTTCAGTCAAAGTTAATGCTTCTTGCAGCAATGTCACCAGCACGTAGGTGCAGCTGCAATTGCCCACTGCAGCACAGAGCAATAGCAAAGCAGCTCTGGCAGGCAGGGTTTTCAAGGGCAGGGCTACCACTCCTTGGAACATTGAGCAAGAGTAAACCAGTGCCACTGCCATGATGGACTGCCACAGCCCTCTGGCTGGAACAGGGCCCTCGAGCTCTTGTGCCAGGCTCCAGGGCTGTGGGGAGGTGAAGCTGAAGTCTGCTGAGCAGCCATAGTACACACTGCTTGCCCCAGCCTTTCCTTTCTTGCTGCTGGGAAGTCTCAGATTTGCAGCCTGCACAGGCTCCATAACACTCATGCTATCACAAACCTCTTCTCACTCCAGGGAAGTGCTTTGGGTTTATGTCAGTATGCAGAGCATTTCAGATAGCTTCTCCTTTCTACAAAAGTAGAAAGGTAGGAGGCATTTCACCAAGATGAGCAGAAACTAGCACAGAAGCAGAGAAATGACTCCTCACAGCTTCACGGGTGCTAAAGTCTGACTAGCTTTTGACTGACAGCTAGGGAAAAAATGAGAGAGATGTACTTTCTTTGCCCCCTTTTGCTCTCAGGAAGGATCTTGAAAGAGCTAACTTCAATAAGACTAAAAAATGGGAGAAAAGAGACAAGGAAGGTAGAATAGAGATGACCTCAAACTGACTGTTCACTCTCTCCTCTGTGATTCATTCCAACTCACCCACCTGACCTGCAGACAACTCCTTCCAGCAAGGGGGGAGAATATCTTTTAGGGATGTCACCATAGTGCTAATAATGCCAAGGTTGTGGGTTCAATTCCCATACGGGCCGTTCACTTAAGAGCGGGACTCGATGAGCCTCCCAACTACAAATATCCTGTGCTTCTGTGATTTTTCTCTGAATTAAGAATGCTCAGTCATCTACAGTTTCCTCCCTCAGAGATTGCAGTCCAGAATGGAAACAGGACACCTGTCATGGCAGTGATGGTGAATAGGGAAGTTATTGGCTACTGAAACAAATGGTGTAAAAAAACCCCAATACAACAAAAAAAGAAAAAAACAGAGAGAGAGAGAGAGAGAGAGAGAGAGAATCTGCCAGATCAGACATAAACACAAGAGTCCTTACTTCACTGAGAAAAACTACCTGTATTCTATCTGCTGTCTCAGTGATGTCTGAACTATCTCAAAAACAAAGGAGTTTTAGTATGCAAACAAGAAAAGAAGAAAAAAAACTAGTGAAGTTTTGTGTGACAGAAATTGGAAACTCAGACTTTTGTGGAAACACAAAGTAGTGACAGTCCTTTGCAATTGCCCTATTTGACATCAGCCCCTCGGTGTGCTCTGTACTGTGTCATCAGTACCTCACTGATCATGAAGGGTGCCAGTTTGACAGCCAGCCAGAGGACCTCCACTATAGTGGCCTTTCAGGATTGGCTGGAGCTGGAATGCATAAAAGTGGAACTACTTTTCATTTTTAATTTAAAAAATAATCCCCTCCCTTCTCTGGATCTGGGAAGAGACAAAGGTAAAATAAAGTCTGGATCATAAGGATAACAAAATGTCAGCTTCAATGAATTATCACTATCATGAATGTCATTATTTTTACTTAATGATGCATCTCAAAGAAACTACTAAATGTGCATATTACTTTCTGTTAGTGCACATTAGTGCATGGTAGAAGGTAGGGAGAATCTAACCAGTCTCCCTTAAATTTAGAATTCTTGTATTTGGAAAACCTTGCAATACTCTGAACTTCTATATGCAATTGTAACTTTATTGTACCTTACTATATTTTGCTCCATCTTAATACAGTTCTGCAGCAGTCAGCAAAGAGTCTATTCTGAGTTCTTCCCAGTTACAAATTTTCCAAAGGAAATTCATTTTCCAGGGTCATTTTAAATATATATTATATTCCAAGCTGTTAGCGGATACTTTTCTTTGAACTGCTTTCAATCTTTGTTCTCCAGCAGCCAATCCACGTGCAAAGAGTAGTTCCATGGCTTGTTATTCACATGCAAGATCCCAGCAACCCTACAGAACTCACTGAAGATGTGTGATATGGAATCACTCCCTCAGCAGACTGATCCTGCCTCCATAAACTTGCCACTAAAGGTAATTACCTACATCCCCCATCTAGAAGTCTGTACAAAGAGGGAACACTAACTTTGAAGGCTCTCCATTTTATTCTCTGGGAATGTTTGAGCAATTCCTATTTGCTCAGCACTAAAGGGCCTATGGAAAGATGTGTACATAGCTTAAGTAACTGATCAAGAGCTAAGACTACTTCTTTTCATTCTCCAGTCAGTTCTCAGACACCTCTAGGTGATGAAAATAGAGTTAACCCTTGGGATTTAGAATTGTACCACATGCTGCAGATTCAGCTAAAAATGCTTTAGCTGCTGGAGCACAATGTCATATTAAGCACATGCCAATTCCCCGAACCACTGCCCAACCCTCAGACAGGCCATTTGTTTTTCTAACCATCAGAACTGACTATGGGTAGTGGGTGATTCATGAGGAGAGCAGTAAGCACTGCATCCTGCCAGTGAGAAGACTAAACCTGTTCATTCCATGGCTGAATTTGTCCCTTCCTGCTATCTGCCAAGGGTGACAGATGAAACATTGCGTTAACCTGATGTAATTAAAAGATAGACCTAGCAGGAGACAGAACAAGCAACAGCTGTCAAAACATAGTTCAGGCACAACATTTAAGCGTCTCTTATCAGTGTTTATTCATTCATAGGTTGGACTAATAGAGAAGAGCTTGTGGGCAACTGCAAATGGATGTGTGTACTTGGGAAGCAAGCAGTCCTTGCAGGTTTCTCATGGAGCTGTGCAACACTGGTGCTGATTGTTAACACATCAGCTCAGTACTTTGTATTTAAGACTAGCTCTAGACAGTGTCTTGTATTTGCAGTGTCACACATTACAGAAGTGGATCCCAATGATTCTTTGCTCAGCAGTCCTGTTTCTCCATCTCAGTGATAATCAGTGGACTTCTCTCAGCAGAAATTGTCCCTTTGGATATCTTCAGCTTAGACCATTTCTGGCTGGACACTGCTGCCTTTGTAGTTAAATACAAGTACTACAAATGAGGAGTGTTTGGCTAGATTTTACTCTTTGTAGCAGGGATGGTCAAGAAAACCACTGCCCTGTCTTACAATGGTAGCTTGGGTGACTACTTGGCTGCCTTCAACTGGCAGCAGCATTCACCTCAGTTCTTCAAGCTCAGTTTCTTAAGGAGAACTGTAGGATTCAATCCAAATTGAAAATGAGTCTTCCACACTTCAGTCTGAGGAATGAATTTTAGTGTCTGAGCCATTTCTCTGGCTCCAGTCACAGGGAATGCTTCCAAGTACCCTACACAGCCCAATACGTGCTCCCCTTGCAGACCACACGTGACATAGCAACACAGGTTTGCCATTTCTGGTACTGTTCCACTCTGTCCCAAAAAAGCCAAAGGTTATGCTTGGATGGATGAAGCTAAATGTCACACTAACCTACAGAAACACATTCAAAGAAATTTCTAAAACTTCTACTTTGTGACATGCTGTTAAGGGAAGATCTGAATTAATGCACCCATTTTTGATAGCCCACTTCAAGGAAGAGATCTAAAGAACAGGAGTTTAGGATCAAAGGAATGGGGGAGATTTAATCTGGAAAAGAGAAGGCAGAGGGAAAACTGTAAGCTCCATGTACATAAAATGCTACTGTAAAGCAGGGAACTCTTCCCAATGCCTGTTGCAGTAGAACAGAACTAATGGCTTTGATTGCACAAGGGAGATGCAAATTTGACATAATGAAAAGCTTTCTAGTGGGATAGTTAGTTTAGCACTCAAAGATTTTGTGTGGAAAATGTGGAACCTCCATCAGTGGAGGTTTTTAAGAGGAGATTAGAAAATCATCTGGTCAGAACAGTGAAAGGATTCAAGAAGCTCTCACAGTTTCTATTGATCCTATATTTACAATCCTAGGAAAGATTTTTTGGGTTGTTTTAGTGGCAGTGGTCTGGTTCAGACTCTGCTGGCGGGGATGACATTCAAGAAAAGTGATGGGTGAAACACCACAAAATGGATGTTTCTACATTTGCTTGGATACAACTGTGATGACTGAAATTCCTCAAACTTTCATGTGTTAACCCACCAAAACAGCGCTTTATGTTTTTGTTTCAAAACGTGTAGGGCTGTAAGTGGAAGAAGGTATGGGTGTTGGGCACAATGAAACCTCAGTTCTAGAAGCCTCAATCCTAGAAGCTCCTGAGTGGTTTCCTTTTTGATTTTATGATCCCAATAAGGTTTAGATACATATACACACACACAAATATGAAATAGAAGGAATTAAGGATATGTTTTTATAACACAAAAACTTAATTTGAGCACACAGGATGTACTCACAATGATCTCAGTTCCACAAGCCTCACTCATGCAGGTAATCCCCTGAAACTTGAAGGTACAGAATCCACAAAGAAACATGACAGCTCATCAAAACAGGAGTCAGGACTATGAGACTTACAAGGCCAAGGCACCAGTTCATAGCAGTAAGCTACTACTCTTGCATGACATTCTTGTAACTACTGGCAGCTGGAAAAAGGAAGATGCTATCTGGAACGAAAATCAGAGATTAGGCAAGATTTATTTTGCTGCTGCCAATGAAAACACCAACACAGGAGGCCAGATTTTAAAAAAGAACATGTGTCAATATGTGGATATGCATGTGTTATCTTTTAACGCTGGGTGTTCCCTACTGCTCTATGTAATTTAAAGATCTGCTGCCATCAATAACTTATGTATCCAGTTTTGTGCTCCATTGTTACATCTTACTGTTCTTATTTTCAAGGACAGTTTCACATTTTGAGACATATTTTCGTAAGGGAAATCCCTGCTGTACTTTTCCTGTAGTGCTTTATTTTCTTCTGAACTTTTGACCTAACTATAAATGGATTTTAGGTTACAGTATTTAATGCATGTATCAACACAAGGTCTCATCTGAAATTTCCCCATCATTCCTTTCCCACACCTCCTCCCCTAGGCTTCACACTAGATTTCAGGATTTAATTTTTTTTACCTGATAGTACAAAGTGAGTCACTCTTTGGAAACTCTTCTTGCAGTGAAAAAGGAGTTTTAGTGGTAGTCTGACATGCCTTCACAAAGCACAGACCAAAAGCATCACTGTTTTATGACTCCCATTTGCCCATGCAGCACACATTTCATTACACATCACATGCTCAGCAAGGGATCATCTGGTCTCAAAGTATTATTCCCACTGTGGGCATTAAATGAAATTAGCAGGGGGCAAGAAGTTCAAAGCAAATGAGAGATTCTTGATGATACAATACGTGATTAAGCTGCAAAACATCTTAGCAGGACTAGGTGTAAAAGTGTGTATATGTTCAAAACTGGAAAATTCACAATGAAAATCTGTCAAGGATTCCTGAATACAAAGTCACCACCATTGTCTTTAGGGAGTACCTGAGCCATAAATCCCTGGATTTTGGGGGAGTATTCTGTGGAGGGATCACTAGAGGCTTGCCATGTTCTTACATCCTCTCCAGTCTTCCCCAGCTGGCTATCACCAGTAACAGGATAGTGGATAGATGAACCTTTCTCCTGTCTTTGGGTGGCTCTTTGCATTTTCTTACACAGAACTGCTTGTAGGTGATAGAAGGTGGATTCTGCCCCATTTGTTCCCATTTCATGCAAGCAGATTAGTCTCACCCACAAAGTGGACAATAATGCAGGTCCCAGCCAATCCCAGGTACGGAGCACAGGACCTGCTCCTTGCCGCGGGAGCAGCCTCTCCCGTGCTTGCAGCACAGCAACACATCCGCCTCGGAGTGCCCCACAGTGCATCCAGCCAGCCTCGAGGGCAATGCCTCTCCATCCGCCATGGAATCATAGAACTAGAGCTTTGGGCTTGGCTTGGAATGGACCTTAAAGACTAGCTAGTTCCAACTCTCCTGTCCTGTCTTTGGGGTTGGAACTATGCAGTACTGTGCATGAGGAGGCCCTGGAGCAGCAGGGACATGCATTGCAGCATGGGAGGTATCTTGGTAGGGGACATTGCTCAGGAAAGGCATCCAGCAGTCAAAGGCAGGCTCCCAGCTGCAGCCTACCACGTGTCCCCACCTTACCATATCAACAGTGTGACTGTTCTGAAACCCCTTAGGTACAGAATCTGTGCCTCAGTTTCCCCTGAAAGTAATGTAGGAACAAATAATTCATAATATCACATCTTGAGCTTGACATACTTTCAAAAACACTCAAAAAACAAAAAAACCCTCTTGTCATAGCAATTACCCCATTGTTAAGCCAAAGCTGAGGCTTTTAAAATCCATGGTTTTGGGTAATTTGCCCTGGTTCTAGAAGTACTGTGATTCCTACTGATTCTAGCCACACGCCTTAATTCAAAGTCATGCACAGTCCATACATGGGGGGTAGAAATAACCAAGAGAAGAAGGTGTCCACTAAGGAAACTACCAAACCATTGCTTCAGTGAGCTGCAATGGGCCTGCCTCACACAGTGTAACTGCAGGCAGACAGACAGGTCTCTCCACACCTGTTTAAAACCTACCTACCAGCCTACCCTGCAGCCTAAGCTGCTTTTTTTTTTTTTTTTTTTTTTTTCTGGATCTGAAGTATTTACCAGGGGGAGTATTTCAGGGACAGGGTAGCTGGGGTCAGAGCCAGCACNCTTCTCTTCTCTCTTATACAATGAACACTGTGGAACAAAAAGTGCAGCCAAAGCAAACATCACTTAGACCAAGAGTTTGACGCTGGACAGTTGAAAGTGAAGCTCCCAAATTCACAAGGAAACACCCACCAGAGCTCTCTTCAAGAGCACTATTGGGGTGATGATTTTTGCCTCAGCCAATAAAGAAGGAACAAGCATCACCATCAGAGTTACAAGTAGCCCAGTCTTGAGATGAGGAAGCTGGTCCCCATCAGTGGGTCTATACTGCATCACTTCCTTAGACCAGCAGTGGAGAGCATGAGCATCTGATGGCTCTCACTAGAGAATATATATGAGCCCCAAATTACTAACTCAAGAGATGGAAGTCAGTGAAAACAGTTAATGCAAGCCTCTGTGATGTAAGTTGCCTGTATTGCATTAGGGGAATTAATTAGTCATATTATTCTGGGGATACTGTATCAGGTTGTGTTCAGCCTCAGAGCTCTGAGCCCTCATCAAAATATGCTATTTGGAAAAGCCAATTTCAAACCATTTCCTAAAGAATAAACTCTTATTTGTGCATATTTGCCCAAACAGATTTAAATGAATTCCCAAGACTTTGCAGACTTCACACAATTCATCAATTTCTCATGATCAGTCTGGGGAGGTGCAGAGAAGGCTCATGGTACTTTCATGTTTTCTCATTAAAAAACACCCATTGGTACATTAATAAGACAAGAGCATCTCAGCAGGACATGTAGCTATGTGACATTTCAAGCCTTTTGAAGAAAATGCACAGAAAGGAAATGAACCCCAGCAGCTACAGCCAGCAAGACAACAAGTAAATGAGCTTTTCGTGTGGAGAACAAAGAGACAGGGTGCCAGGGATGGATGAAGTGAAGATATGACAGAAGAAGGGAGATCATTCTGCCTGAGACCCTCATTAGTATCAACAGACTGGAAAGAATAAAAGACTTCAGAGGTCAAGCTGTCCTGATGAGTCCATCTCACTTAGGCTAGGATAAAAGACACCAAAAAACCACAGTTTTGTTCTTGTGGATGTATCACACCCACTACTGAGCCCCATTCTGAAAGGGCTAAACAAACTGTTTACATTTATTGAGTGTATGTACTACACTCTGTTTATTATTAAAGTTTTAGCTTCAGAGTAGCCCTGCTAGTCTGGATAGTGCAGGGTAGGGTAGGACAAAGACAGAGTAAACCCTGTATCATGGTAGGATTCTAGAAACCAGTATTCCTTGAATTTGTTATGTATCTCAATTTTTTTGCAGACATGCCTCTCTATTTGGGCCTATCCATCTACATGGGCCTGTTCTTCCCTTCTTTCAAACAAACTTTGTCTGAAACCACACAAACCATGCCTACACAGCTATCAGCAGTAAATCCCCCACTTTGATGCCACTGCCATACTGACCAGCACTTCTCCACTGGGAGCAGCTGTTAAGCCCCACCAGACTGTGAGAGTGAAAATCATCTGCAAATATTCCCTACAAGTCTAAATACTGACTCACCTGCTCTGGAGCATGTGCAGCTGCTGGCAGTTAAAGGAAATAAATGCATGCTTTCCAGAAATATTTCCTAGTAGAAAAAATTTGTTTCAAAACATAGATTCAGTTCTTCAAGACTGCCTTTCTATAAACCCCCCAGTTTGAGAAATACAAGTTTAGTGTGTACCTGGGCGAATACATTCCCCACCTTGCTGAACTTCCTTCACCTTTATTTGAAGAGTATATCCCTCCAGCAAAAAGAAAGCAGAAGCTTTTAATGTATTCAATAGTTTTCACTTATTCCCATGTGCTTGGCAGCCATCCTTCCAAGTAGCCTCCATACTTTGTTAACATCCTGGATTTATTAATCCCATTTTACAGTTTGCTGAACTTTCCCTCTGACTCTTCTCTTTGACCAAGAAATTCAAATTTTACAGTCAAAGGTAGAGAAACAGTTTAATATCTTATATTTCCCATCATATGCCCCCAGGCCTTTTAGAAATATTTGCATATTTTTGGAATATAACTTTTTTTGGTAGTGCCTATAAACACATCATACTTTTGTGTTTGTTTGGGTTTTTTTAAAAAACCTTTTTTCTTTCCATGTAGGAAAAAAATACTCTCACAGAATGCCACATAGCATAACCAAAGCTTCCAATTTGTTGTACTGTTTGGGAAATTTCCACTCAACAAACTGGAGAGTACCTGTTTTAGCTGCCTTAGAAATGCTGAAGTACAATCGTATAACACACATTTCCAAACATTTTCCTCCTGATAAAAAAATTTCCACATTTAGTTTCTAACAAGGGACATGCTTGCATGCCTTGGTCAAATTGCCTTCATATTTTTAAAAAAGATTTTAAAATGCTTCAATTAATGTTAAAAAGGCTTCAGTACTATAGTCTTATAAAACATACCTCAATTTTCAATATAGGTGGATACATTTTTTCAAACATTGCAAACCAGACAGTGAAATTGCTGGAACTTGCCATAAAAACAAAATCAAAACCAATACTAACAAAACAAAAAAAAACCCCACAACCCCAACAGCAACAACAAAACCCCTACATTGTAAAACGTAAAAATACAGAAATTTTCATTAAAGATTTGTTTTTCACCTCAAAGAAAATTCCTACATAGTTTTGGGACTTGTGACTTTTTATGGTTGTTTGCTTTTCATGAAAATCAAGCATTTTCATGAGGAAAATAAGCAATTCCCTGACCAGTTCTTTGAAGCCTCTTGGATTATCTCTCCATATTTGTCACATACAAGAAAAGAATCAAGATGTCCTACAGATGGCTTCTTACATAGTGACTGTAGTATTAGCAGTCAGATGCAAATAATTAATTAATGAGCTGATATTTATTGTCTTTTCAAAGTGATTAGGAATGTGTGTATGAAGTAGTGGAACTTACTAGCTTTAAGGAATCTTTTAGCACACCCAGCCCAAAGCATAGCACTCATGTCCAGAAAACCCAAAGACAACTAACAGAAAAAAGTACATGGATGGGAGGCATTTGGAAACAGTATTCCTATATCAAAGTTAAGTTGTAAGAAAATAAATACTGGCTTATATTTTGGTATGACATTCAGAAACAAACGTGATTTTTAACACAAAGTGCTTCAAGTTAACCCTTTGCTATTAAACTGCAAATAAACTTTCAGTAAGAACTCCCACAAATCCAGTATTATATTTGCAATAGTGCTGATAGTCATCAGAGCAGCAGTTTCTAGTATGTTGGAATGGCAGACAAGAGCTACTTATATAATAAAGATAATAAAGGAAATGCATTTCCAGAAAACTATAACCTGCAAAAAGAATTGTTTAGGTCATATCTAAGCTTGTTTTCCTTAGGTGCACAATCAGAAAATACTATTTCCTTTGCCAACTCCTAGAAAAGAATCATTCACATTTTTCTTCCTCAGTTATAATAATCAGGTAATAAATGTGTAAATAATAATGTTCTTCTTACAAAATTCTGATTTGCTGCATTCTCACCAGAAATTCTCTATAGATACCAAACATGCCATTGGTTTTGATGAGTAATCAAACTAAAAAGTCCACTGAATTATTTTTTCCATTAAAAAAGAAGTGACTTTTGGGATAGTTTAAGGAAAATGACAGACCATTTCTACTCTAAGGTACAATATGAGCAGCTTCCACACCTCTGGTTAAGGGCAATAAGTGCTTCTACTTCTAAGCAGAGAGACTGAATGAAAAAAATTGCCTACTAGATGCCAGGCTGTGGAGGAACTTCTGGTAGATCTGACATTTAAACTAACACTTCCAAATTGTTCCCCATCTAGAACTGAATGGAACTATTTGGATAATAAATTGGAATCCAAAGCACATCTATTTTCCTTCCACTAGTCGGAACTGTTTATAATAACCCCCTTCAGACACTGAAAGCAGACATCACTTCCTACAAGAAGCCACACCAAATACACATTATTCAAATACCTGTGAATTATCCTTGTAGCAATTTGAAATGGCTGCAGGGAAAGGTCTAGAGAAGAGATATAATGAAGCTGGTTAAAAACAAGGAAGACAAACACTGCACAACACCACACCACCTGCTCTAGACAGCAGCACCTCTGGGAGGAGCTCTATCATGTTGAACCTACAAGCTGCAATAGCAGTATGGTGCTGTCCCAAGAGATAACACATCAAACAGCAAGAAGCGAAACATGGTACCAAATTATACTAGTCTCAACTGCTGTGTGCTAAGAGTACTGCCTCTCTCTAAACCACACTCTTCTGAAGAAACATTTTATGACTATTTCCCTATTTTTGCTATTTATTCTTTAACAGTTGACACATGGGAAGTTTGAACTATCCACTGCCAGTTTCAAGAGACATCTAGTTCACATTTGAATCAGGCTTTCTATGTGTATCTTATGTATGTCCTCTACATATCTTTTTAAAACCTTTAATTTAAACAATTAATTAACAATTAACAAGGACAATTTAAACAAAATTTGATATAGATGCTAACAAATAAAACACGCCACTGGGTAAGTGAAGAAGACCACCAAGAGTGTGACATTATACTGGTTTTTTCCTAAGTATATTCTTGCTGTCTAAAATAGCACAAGTCTGTCCCACAGTTTTTTTATTTTTCTGGTGGAGACACTAATAAGGGGTCTCTCTCCCTCCTCCTTGGCTTCTTCCTGAAGCTTGTGGGATCATTACATCCCTGAGATCAATGCCCTCCTGCCAATCTGCCTGAACATATTAGTCCACCTCAAAAGTTGTTCATGGAGCAAGTAGACATGATCCCAAAAACCTGCTTGACTTATGAAAAATGCTGTAAGAAGACAAGACAGCTGTGTAAAGATAGAAGATACTCTTGTACCCCTTCACATTGCACTGAGAGAGATGTAAAGAAAATCCAGCACCAGAAATACTTTCAAAATCCAGTCTAAGAAAACAGCATGACACAGCACTTGTGTCCCCAGATAAAGAAACCCCCACAGATTTTTCTACAGTCACACTCTCCATGGGATTTGTGGTTGTGTTTTGTGGCTGCTGTGAGATAGCAAGGAGCCAGAACCAGCAAACCATCTCACAGAGTCACCCTCAGCCTAAACCAAATAGACTTTTATAGCAGGACTGAATTGCTATTTCTCAGTTAGGGGCACGGCTTGCAATTTCTATAATTTGTCTGACTTTCTCCTTGCTGTGTACAGGCACCAATCTTTCCTTTTACTTAAATAGTATCTTCCTTGAATGAAGGGGCAGGAAAATTTCTTAACAATCTACATCACCCTGTTCTTCAAAAGTTTGCTAGTGCAATAAAAAATGAACTCTAACTGGTCGGTATTAAATGAATTTGCAGAAGGTCTCTAAAGCACAACACAGTAAATCAGTATGTACTGTGTGACAGTGTGACAGAGACCTCACAACTGTGGAAAACTCAGAAAGTATTGTCGGAACTTTCTGACAGCTGCATGCTATGCAAGGATTTTTTGTCTGTGGAGCCAGAAAAACAAATTATAAATGCACTTCCTTCACAGACCTAAGACAGTGAGAACAAGTTAGTGTAAATCCTCTGTACCAGAATAGGGAAGATAAGTTGTTAGTTTTTTTTCACACCCTCACCCCACAAGAAAAAACATGTAATATTTTAAGTAGATTTGTAGGCCTCTGTGGATAACACATACTGGTTTGAGGACAGTCAGTCTCTATTAATGGGAGTGAACTCACAGCCAAGCAGAGACAGCTGTATGTAGTGCTCTGTGGTGCTGGCCTTTGAGGAACACTGACAAAAGGCTGGGGACAATCCATAGCTGTGGATGCCTGAAAGAACAGGAGAAGGAGAGTTCTGAAGAGCTAATGTTTCAGTTTATGAGCCCTGACAGGTCATCAGCAATACTGTTGCTTTAACTTGTGGTTTTCTATAACAAAATCAGACCTCAAGGTAGTCAGGCCACATGTCCACAACACACATTGGGAGTCAGGGGCAGGCCTCACATGCTCTGTATCCACATGCAGTACAACTAAGGTCAGCACTGCAAAGTATCTTCCTGCAGCTTGGAGCCTTGTTGCAATACAAAGACTGTGCTGCTTCTCCCTTCTGGAACTATGATTTGCACATGGACAAACCTAGAACAGATAATACCAAGTCAGGTCATTTATAGCTTTGGCATCTCTACTGCAATTGTAGAGATGCATTCCCTGAGAACTGCTCAGTTCTCAGACAGGATCAGCCCAGGATTGAACAGTGGGGAGAGAAGAGCAGGACTTTCAAGCACAGAAGCCACCATCCTTCAACTGCAGCTAGGACCACGGAAGGCAGAGACATAAATAATTTAGAAACCACAAAGTAAGTCACTACCTCCATGAAGCTGAATGGATGGTTTTCTCCTCTTCTGCATAACAGAATATTCTGGGTTGGAGGGAACCCAAAAGGAACATCAAACCCAGCTCTTAAGTGAATGGCCCATGAGGGGCTTGAACCTGCAACCCTGGCATTATTAGCACCAAGCTCTAATCAACCGAGCTGATCTCAGGGTCTGCATGATCACCTTACTCTTGAAGCATGACTAACATGTGAACTGAACATAACACTGAACAGGACTATTAAAAAGAAGGACAGGAGTCTCTTTGAGACTCTTTCTCTGAGCCCACTCATTCAAAATGTTCAAAGGGAAAAAGTGACTTCTTTTACTGCACCACTCTCTTGGGTATTCTGGGCAGCCTGGGGAAGGTACTCACACTGCTTTGAGAATTAATACATCTTCCCTTGTTGGGGACTTTACCAGAAACTATTTCCTCCAAACCAAACTGACTGAAAAACACTGGTTTTACAACCCAAACAAACAAAAACCTTGCTGTGATGAGCCACCAGCAAGTTAGTCCAGAAACCACAATATTAAAAGATTTATGCTACAATAGTGACTCATAAAAGTAGGAGAGATTACTCTGACAGGGAGTAAAGTATTTAGCTAAAATTACAGATAATAAAATCATTCCCTTCAGAGGTATTTTTTTTCTGTGAGATGGAACAAATGCAGCTAAAGCTGCTACAATAATGGATGATTTGGTATTTTTAGATGACTGTTTCAGCCAGGTCAGATTCAAGCTGCTTCTGGATCCTACCAGAACTTTTTCTGTGCCCATTGCATTGATGAGAGGCTTTCTTGGGGATGGCATCTCTTCAGCATAGCAGGCAGAAATGAAGCAGAGAGTACAAGTCAAAACAAGGCAGTGGGGAGGGGAGGGAGGAGGAGAAAAAATGAGAAGTGGAGGAGACAGCAGTAGCCCCTGTGAGACACACTCCTTCTTGCAAAATTAAACATGATTTTTATTTTCCTGGAGCTCCCTCTTGCATTATTGAGAAAACAGTATCACAGGATATTCTGAGTTAGAAGGGACCCACAAGAATCATTGAGTCCAACTCCTGGTCCTGCACAGCCCCAAGAGTGACACCATGTGACCAAGAGTATCATCCAAACTCTTCTTGAACTTTTTCAGGCTTAGTGCTGTGACCACTTCCTTGGGGAGCCTGTTCCAGTGCCCAATCACCCTCTGGGTAAAGAACCCTTTTCTAATATCCAAAACAGCTTCATGCCATTCCCTCATGTCCTGTCCCTGGTCACCACAGAAGAGATCAGTGCCGGCCCTTCCACTTCCCCTCAGGAGGAAGCTGTAACTGCAATGAGGTTTCCCCGCCAGGCTGAACAGATCAAGTGACCTCAGCCACTCCTCAAATGCCTTCCCCTCAAGGCCCTTCACCATCTTCACTGCCCTCCTTTGGACGCTCTCTAACAGTTCAAGGTCTTTGTTACACTGTGGCACCCAAAACTGCCCCCAACACTGGAGGTGAGGCTGTCCCAGCTCAGAGCAGAGCAGGACAATCCCCTCCCTTGCCTGGCTGTGATGCTGTGCTTGATGCCCCCCAGAACAGGGTTGGCCCTTCTGGCTGCCAGGGCACTGCTGGCTCTTGTTCAACTTGTCACTGACCAGAATCCCCAGGTCCCTTTCCATGGAGCTGCTCTCCAGCATCCCATTCCCCAGTCTGTCTGTAGATCCAGGGTTGCCCCATCCCAGGTGCAGAGTGCAGCACTTTCCCTGGTTGAACATCATATGGTGATTGCCCGGCCCTCTGATTTGTCAAGGCCTCTCTGCAGGGCCTCCCTGCCCTCAAGGGAGTCAACAGCTCCTCCCAGCTTTGTATCATTTGTGAACTTGCTCAGTATCCCTTCCAGTCCTGCATCCAAGTCATTTATGAAGATGCTGAAGAGCACAGGGCTGAGGATGGAGCCCTGTGGAATCCCACTAGTGACAGGTCCCCAGTCTGATGTCACCCCATTCACTGCAACCCTTTATGCCTGACCCTTTGGACCAGCTGCTCACCCATCTCATGTGTTTATGCAGCTGTGTGCTGAACATTTAGTGCAGAAGGATCCTGTAAGAGACAGTATCAAAATCTTTACTGAAATAAAAAAAGATTACATTCTCTTGATCAATTTGGTGGGTTACCCTGTTATATAAGGAAATCAGGCTTGACAAGCAGGACTTCCCTCTCTCATGAAGCCATGCTGGCTGTGAAACAGGTCACTCATCAAATACAAGCCTATCTGTGGGAAGAACAGCACAGAATATAATGTCACCTCACATCAGCAGAATCACATGTATGTAACAAGGTTATCATAGAGCAGAATGTGTCCCACAGACATCCATCTCTTTGGGGAGGAAATGGGTTACTTCCCCTTACTACTGCAAGTTCATGTTGCTGAAGCAACTGCAGGATTTGCTTTCAGTTTGTTATAGCCAGCTTTGAAAGTATTATACTTTTACACTGAACGTAAATGGCTTGAAACCAACAACTACATAAGATCTGAAGAATGAGAAGAACCATAACAATCCCTGAGTAGTACAGAAATGCTGAACAACCTTTCCCAAATTAGCAGCATCAAATTCTTTTTAACCTCTTTTGAGAGGTTTGGATTTGATCTCCAATCTATTACATTACAAGTAGCATGGCAGTATTCCGTGGAATTTGCAGGACTCTCCACAAGGGCTAAAAAACAGTCCAGGGAATCACTCTCAAGAGTTGCTGAAAAAGAGTAGCAAGAACTTGGTGATCTGCTAGGTCTCACTGGAGATCCACTGAGGACATAGGTGATCAGGATGAGCAGAGACCACTCTAAAAAAAATAATGCTGCCTTGAGAGATGAACCACAATGAGGGAGAATGTTTCTCTTCATTCCAACACAGTGGAAGTATTCCAGGGATTTGCAGTTTTAAAGGTGATTTGTACTTTCAGTAAAATTGAACCTTGGAATTTTTTGTCGACTAGAAATGTACATCAACTACAAGTAAGTTAAAAACAGAAAACACTCATCTAGCCAGAGCAGATACTCTCACACAACAATTCCCAAGTCACTTTAATAAGCAGCAGTCAAAACTAATTGTATGGAGAAGTGCACAATCAGATTTAAGGTCCTGGAAGTGATGGAAAATCCATCATGACTGCTACGACCCAGGAGCTAATTACCATCCCATTATAAAATCTGGCACTCTATTTCTAATATGAATTGGTCCAATTCCCCTATTACAGCTCATTAAAACTGCCATACTACAAATCTTCCTGTGTATATTAAGATTGATATGTCACCTTAAGTCACCTCAATGAGTAAATCTGAGAGCTTACCTTTTATTCTGGGAGACTTAATGAGTTTTCTACAATACTTTTCTCGTCTCTTCCCTCCTAAGTGTATTAACACCAGCACAGGATAAGGAACCCAGTAACAGGCTGCATAATGGTGGAATGTGCTTTTCTATCCCTGCTCTGGATTCCCTCTGCTACACTGCCTACAAGGACTGTGATAGCTACTCGGCCTCAGCACAAAACTAGGAGTAGATGTTCAACCAACTACCCTTCGACCTCCGGCCCTTCCTTGTTGTTCCTGAAGCTTTCTTTCTCAAGATGCAGCCCCCACTATGTAAGTGGGATCAACATCTTTGTGCTTCTGAAACACCAAGCTTTCATTTTTCATATGCAAGTGCTCCTAGTTTATAATGCAGCACCTTCTTCATTTATTTTATCCCACCAATTTTATCATCTCCAAACTTCCATGCAATGCCTTATATTTTCTTCATGCTACAGAGGGAAACTAATTCTGTAGATGAGAGAATTACTTAATCTTCCTTAATCTCAAAAAACTGCAAGCAAGACTGGTACATTTTCTGTACAAAAGATGGCCAGCAGCATAAAGGAAATCAGTGTTGCTATTGATGGATGTGCCACAGTTCCACCAAGATATCAAACACAGGCAAAAGGCTATTCCTTCATTCACTCCTCATAGGTTATTTCAACTGATTTTGTTTTAAAGAAACAACTCAAACCTCACAGTTCTTCTTTAACTGAGGACACTGCCAAAAGTGATATTTGGTGGTTACAATGTGCAAAAAGCATATAAAATTCATAGCTAATTTTAATCATAAAGAGCTTAATTTTGGAGTTATGTATGCTCTGGTATTTACTAGGACCATAGGATATCTAGGAAAGAAGTAAGAGGAGAAAAATTACTATCACCTTTACTATGAACAATGCCCTGAAACAGCTTTTTTATAAATACAGACTTGGCAAAATCAATGAGCTTTTAAAAAAAGAGGAATGTTACTGCTTCTGAAGAGCTTTTGTTGTGGTTGGGTTTTGCTTGTTTCTTTTAATGCCATTTAGGAAATCCTTTTGACAGAAAGTTCCTTGGCAAAGTCCGAGTTGGTCTTCTACCACATCTGTATTTTTTATGATAGGAAAATACAAAGAAATGTATAGAATTCATTGTCTGTCTGCTACTATTTCAAGTGTATCTTGCCACCAGTTCTCTTTCAAACTCTGTTCCACAACACATGAAGAAGACTGAAGGAATAGAATGAAAGAAATGGATTACCCTGAACAAAAATTTTCACTGATTTGCATTCAATTTGAATGTTTCAAGCAGATTATTTTTCTAAAGTCTGCTTCTCTCAAGATAATTATTTTCCTTACATGCCTCTTAAATAATTCTTCTCCAGAGTCAAGGACAGCACTCTCTTTTCTAGACAGTTCTAGACATTTTGTTAGCAACTCAGCCAGTCTGTTATCAGGATCCTCCAAACCTGGACAAATACTGTAGTTCCTGCTGACTCACTGCTTTCCAGTTTTCCTGGGCACTCCAGTGTATGTTCACATTCGACATCCTCCTACATTGGTGCGGCTTCAATGCAGAGCAAGAGGCAGCACAGCAGCTGAGATGATCCCTACTGTGTGACTCTAAGTGCCCAATGTGTCAGATTGGCAAAGGCAGGGAGAGACAGAAATTGGGATACAATCTTGGAGGTCCTCTGTCTGCCTAAATCTGCCCCTCCATCTCACAGGACAAAATATATAGAAGAGAGGTTCTTACAATTCTACATGAATAAAAGGCAGGGAATGGAAGATGATTTTCTGCCATCCTGTCAGAACACAGACAAACTTCTGCTCAGTTTCTCTCCAGAGGCCACATTCTGTCTCTTATTTTTGGCTTTAGTGATGCTGTAAAACGCACTGTAAAATGCATAGTCTATTGCCAGACATATGAGAAGGAAGAAATTGTAAAATTGATTCTGTGTGAAAAGAACAAAGAGAAACCTAAGAAACCAACTTTTCACACACCGTAATTATTCCAGAATTCCACATACATCCAGTGCCCCATAAGCTGTAATTGTGGGATAAACTATAATTCATGGCTTCTTTAATTTCTAAGCACAGGAAATTCTCTTTCCTTGTACCCTGTCCTCTCCTTGCCTTGCTTCTACTCTTGGCTGGGAGAAGCAATTCAACATAGGAAGCATCAAAGGAATAAGAAGTCAGAGTTCAGTGGTTTCTACAAGATAATCAGTGCCTCACACTTGCTAGAAACAAAGATGAGAGGATTAAAAAAACCCCCAAATCCATAGTTTTGAAGCAGTAAGCAGTTCAGAAAAAGTTGCTTTGTGGAGACAGAAAATCATTTGGAAATCTTCTTCCCATGGGTTTTATTGCATGTTTTTGGGTTCAGCATCTTACTGAGAAGCCTTTATGACAAGCAAATCAATACCTACAAGAAACAGGAAGATACATCTAAAACTTTGGGTACAAAATTGAAGATTGCACTTTCCAGTAAGAATAATACAGCAATCCAGCAAGTTTTAACAGTGCAAGTGGTGAAAGACTGCTTACAGTAAGTGGCACTGTGCTTGTGCACTACTCATAACCTCTGTAACTGTTTAAGTATGTGCAATACTTAGGGATTATTCTGGCAAAACAGCAAAAGCCTCAGTAACACCTACAGACTCCTTTTTAATTCCTCTTGATGTCCATGAAAGTAAATTGAATAATGAACAGTGTTCACCACGCTGTGATCTCTGCTGGATTCAGCCCAATTTATATGTCATTGTGAATTACTGACACACTGTAGCAGTAATTTTCTGTGTATGATAAAGATAAAACACAACATGTAATTTGTTGACTCATTCTCAAAAATCAATTAATCTTCTTAAATGCTCTTAAATGCTGTTTGCTTTGGGGAAAAAGTAACAAGCAAAAGGAATAACGTCATGATGATGTTATTCAAGTATTAGTGTCACCATTAAGGAAAAAAAGTGGTCAAAATACATTGCCTAATACTCACATTTGTGAGAAAGTGCACTTAGAGCCATGAAACTTGACAGGCTAGAGACACTGTTACAAGGTTAAAAAATTCTAAACATTCAAGGAAATAATTTAGAATCTGCACTGGTGGCTCCGTCCTGACCTGCAAACCTCTGACTCTGTACACTGAATGTCTCAGCTGAAAAAAAGAAGACTCTTCATTAGAAAGTGAACTTTCCTAATACTGACCTGGATAACCAAGAAAGGTTTAAAATAATTTGTTATCCCAGGAAAAAGAAGGAACTGAATTTAATATGATTTGAGTGGGGAGAGACAACTGGAAGAGTGGCCTATGGATGTTGTGTGCAGTTTGTTCATTGCTCAATGATGTTTTGAGCATCAATGTTTACATTGTTTACATCCATAAGTGGGGCAGATATAAGAAGATCCAAGGTCTACATGCTGAGAACTACTAAGAATATGACATATGGAGTGGAGAGCACTGAACTTGTTTCCATTTTATTTCACTCAATTACACGATATGGCTATCTGTGTTCTTTCCCTTAAATGTTCCTTTTCCACTTCAAGGAAAACCCTCCAACCTTTTGAACTGTAATACGCCTATGCAGATAATTATATTCAGCATATTAGGGAAGTCTTCTCCTACTGACAAGATAATCCTCATCAAATCAAACTGTTTTTATGGATTCCACAAGCCAAATAGGATGTCACATTGAAGTCAGACTTCTTAAGGGTAACAGAAACCTTTCAATCTACCAATATTTCCATTATGCTTCACCATATAAAAGCAACTTGAGCCACACACTGCAAACAAGAGTTAAATTAATTGGGGGATTTACTTAGACTGGTAAAGAAAAATTTTTAAACTGTAAACAGACATCTGTTTTGATACTGACAACCATTCATTAGCCTTGGTGTTTGCCAGCATAGAGCAGCAGATGTTATTTTCTTGTTATATGTTTTCATAAGATGTGGTCATTGTTTGAGCTACATTCTAACAAGGACGCAGAATTAAATTGAAGCAGTTAAATTAAAAATGGAATGTTATTCTCCAGTGTGAGTTAATTACAATGACACATTGAAGTGAGAAGAAATAATTCATGTTCTGCAAATAGCTGCAAAATGGTTGCAATGTTAACCTTTGGCTGATCTTTATGCACAAGTGGAAATAAGAACATACTGATAATGTTTGTTATTGTGTCTCAGCATTCTCTTATAACCTAGATGTGTGGATAAATAATGTGTATTTGACAGAAGCACACACATCTGTGCATATATAAACACAGTCAGGTATTTAAATTTTGGATTTTTGTACAAGTCAACATATTTAGTGGGAAAGAACAAAATAATGCAAATAAACAGGAAATCTCTGGCTTTGCTCTGTCTCTCTAAACTGACATGCAGTCCAGATTCAGACACCTTCCAATTTCTGTTCTGATACAACAAATGGTGAGATGTAATTAAGAAATTTATCCTCATATTATTTCATTTTAACAGTGCAGATTGGTAAACCTACATAAGATCTCTCTAGATTTGACTGGTCCAACTGATAACAATCTGAAGTGCTGGATGCTCATTTGGACTGAATTTTAAATCCCTGAAGGTTCATCTATCACCAGCTTATAGGCTGCAAGAACAAGAACATTATTTACTTTATATTTTGTTTTTCTTATCTTTCCTTTTTTCCCCCTGAATTTGCTACTTGTGAAAGGCCCAAAATTACTGTAACTGGAGACTAGACAGGATAAATCACCAGATAAATCTCTATCACCAGAAAAACTGCCTTACCTTGTCCTCTCAACACAACTTCAGTCTGAAACTTAAAACCAGCTGCCACATTCTAACTACAAACATGTCTTTAATCATTGTGCTTTTAATAGAAACTTTATGGCCCAGTTTGAGAGTCCCTCTTCAGCATTCAAGGAACACAAAATATGAAAAGAATTCTACAGCTAAGGACAAGACAAAGCTTGTATGTCAATGTAACTTATTTTATTAGACCAAGAGGTACAGCTTTTTGAAAGACTTGAATAAGCTTTTGGATATGCAATCCCTTCTTGGGGTATGAAATATATAATAGAAGCAGCCTATTTAAGAACTGTATAACAACAAGGAAACCTGAGAACAGCGACAATTGCAGCAAATCATCACAAGACTATTGAAGACACTAAATTGTGCTATTTGAAATTAAGGCTAGGCAAGATAATGGCAGCAGCCAAGTTAATCATGACATCTCTTCCCCAAGAGACCACAGAGACACTGCTATTAGCCCTACAGTGAAAAAGCACATGACTAAATTCTAGTTCATGTGCCAGGCTGTGCAACTATGCTATTCTGTTACTATCTGTAAAACTGTAGTATCAACTTTCTACCTGTTCCACCAGGCCAGGATCACCTCAATTACTTTAATCTGTAAAATTTGTGCTGAAAGGAAAGCACTGTAAAATACAAAGGATTGTATAATGAATAGGACTTGAAAGAAAAGCATAAAGAACATACAGTGTTAATATCCACAAATTATCCCAAATATCCACAATTATCCGACCATCAAGTTTTGCCTCCAGCCAGAGTTCTGAACAAAAATTTAGAAGAAAACAGTGGAAGCAGAAATCATGGATGACATAATAGGAACGGACCTGAACACCATTTCATTTACTGAGGTCAGTGGACTACAAGACCTGAGCAAGTACAGGTGAGAAGGGGAGAGAGCACACTTGTAGTCTAAAGAACTCCTTCCCTTCCAAGGCTAAAAACCCTCTCAGCCTGTTTGGAGGACTCAGGGGTCAGACCTGCAGGCTCAGGGGCAGCAGCAAGCCTGCTGTCTCACACTGATGGGATGTAACCACTGTCATCCAGAGTTTCCAGCCCTTGAGGCAGGAAGCCTGAGTGTAAGGTAAAGCCCATCTTTTGTTTGGATTGCGGTTGCCAGGAAGGAATGACTTTACAGCAGCATTAATTATGAGGCAGGAAGGAACAACAACAGCAAAAACTCCCTGAGAATAAAAATTTTTAAAATGCAGAAGAGGGTAATAAGAGTCAAGAGACAAGAAGTTAGTAAAAGGACAACATGCAGGATATATAGGTGTGTGTGTCAGTGCCTGTGCACTACCAGCACTTCCCATAAGACATAGCTATTTGCCAGAACTTGGCTTACTATTGATCACAGTAACTTGAGACATCAGTGACTGGTATTCTTAGGGAACATTTAGTAGCACTGCTCACTAGGCATGATTCCATCCCTTGAGGAATTATATGCCAAACTTAAGATGCAAATTGCTTTAAGCATTGATATATTCTTTGTATGCTGCTTTGATTGATACAGGTATTGTAACAGCTAATAGCACCTACTGTAAAAGGTGCTGTGACCAGCTTATGCTGAAGAATGGTTAGTTGTGTGAGTCAGGATTCTCGGTTTTTGCACTTTAAATAAAACTCCAAAGCATTAGGATGAAAGAGCAGGAAAAGCACTGAAGAACTAGCGCTAGGAAAGAGTGTCAGAAGTATATTTAAGACTCTCCAAGCAGCATTCTGTTTTTTATAGCAGTCATGATAATGATCTTGCACTTATGGAGAATCTTTCATCTGGAAGGATTCATTTATGGCCTTTGTGCATACCATGGGAATAAGTGTCTTCTCTTCTGCCAGCTTACAGTGGGAAAAGCTGCTTACACTTCTGGAGGAAGATGTTGTGCTATGAGCATTTCTACATCCCAAACAAAATGGCTTAGAACAGCAAATGGCAAGTGCTAAAATAGTTAAGTACAAAACATAGTGGGGAATTTGAAGAAACAGCACATAAATAATCAAAATCATGTTCTAGTCAGGATGCTGAGACTAACACAGTAACTTCCAAAATGTATCATGGTATCAGTCATCCAATTTGTTTTTAAATCCCCATTGGACCTTTTGGCTCTCCCTTAGTTTTTCTCAATGTATACTCATACAGGCTGCTCTCTAAAACATTAGCAACCATGAACTTGACAGCACTGTTTCCAGGTAAGTTACACTACAAAGTTGGTAACTGCTAGCTTTTTAATGCTACCAAATGTAAAACAAGAAGATTTTAAATCAAATAACATGAACAAAAAGCATTTATAGAATAACATTTGTATTTTAAATGCATTTGCATAATTCTCACTAGGTTCAACTACCGTCTTTAATTCGATTTGTGTCTTGGTCCCATCATCCTAACTTACGTAAGCTGTTTTTTCCCATAAAGGTGGAAAAGAACAGAACTGCCCATAGAGACAACAGAAGCAAACTCAGAACTTCTGCTGAGTCCTGAACAGAAGGAAAAAAAAAAAAGGTAATATGAAAATTATACACCACCACACCAACTGACCTATCTACCTATAAAGGTGCTACCCTTCAGTTCAGGTTGGGAACTCAGGAAAAGCGCATGGAAAGAATGGTTCTTGCTATTCATTCAGCACAACACTAATCTGATGTTTTCATTTGTTGGTAAACAGACTTTTGACTGAGGGGAAAAAGGAGTATCTTAATGAGCTTTAACTGTTTCCCTCATGTCCGTGTTTTCTTCCTCTCATGGTCTCCCTAATTAAGAAAGGTACTTTTGTCACATAATCTCCCATTAACTCAACAAGTCAGATCAGTCAGCCCTGCTTTCAACACCATAATGCTGAGGTGATCTGTAGATGTTACTTTCCAAAATTTAATTTCCAACAATTTGACTTAATTCAAGGTTAACACTGATTTCCCCCCTATGGAACATAAAAAATAATAAATGGGGAGAAGTTTCCTAGCATGAAGTTTAGGTAGTTTCAAATTAAATTAAAAGGAAGGAGCCTTCCACCACCCATAGGAACAGGCCATGACATTGCTGGTTCATGAACACACATAACAGTGGCAAGGCTGAGAATACAAACCTAAGTGCTTGCAGAATGATGGCCAACCTCTGATGCAAGGTCATGAGGCAGAGATCCACCCTTTATTACATTTTAAATGTTAAATGCATTGCCTTGCTAAATTTACCCACTATCCACTCGCTTCACTCATGAAAGATTTCTACTTGAAAAACACCTAAGCTACAAATGGACTCCAAATATCAGTCAGGCACACAAAGCACATATTATAAACAAGTAAATAACAAGCTTTTCTTCTGGGAAGAAAACAAATCATTAGTTCCTGGCAAGGAAGAAAATCACTGTTTCCAGCAACCAAGACTTCAGAACAACAATCTAAAACTGATGAATCAGAATTTGTAATGACACAAACAGAATTATACAGAGCCCTCTACAAGGGTTTATAGGAGAAATTAAACTTAACTACATTATCAGCAACATGACAAATGCAGCTATGCTAAAAACACACGATTAAAGAAATAGAAACTAAAGAAAATTGTAACCATGAAGATGGTTTTATCATTTAAAAAATTAATTTCATCCGTCTGATTGCCCAAATTACACTTTTTCTCAGTAATATTGAGCTGAATTGGCTATTCAGAAATGTCAATACCATTAACTGCTAATGCTGAAATAGGGTTTTGTTTTTCACACCAAGCAACACATGATTGACAGCTGTGTCAGAGATTGCATAGATTTTAGCACAGGAGAGACTGTTTGTTTACTCTCTGTGACTTTCTTCTTTGTGGCAGAGCAAAAACATAGGTGGCACTAGAAGGAATTTATTCAGCTGGCAAATTTCCTTCCCTTGTTCTTTTCTAGGTAGAAAAAGAAGAAATAGAAAAGTAAATACAAGAGACTTAATTGTCTTGGAAAAATGTTATAATAAGCGCACGGGTACAGGATGTCCATTTTAACACCACAGGTGAGGAGGAAGATGCAACAAAAGAAATATACAAGCATTTTTTATAATGACACAAATGTAAGTAAACATAGCATCAGATTAGTAGAACAGCATCAAGTTCCTGGAGCAAACAAAGACATAACAAGATTCACTGGCTGAAATCCAAAGCTAGAAAAATATGACCAGGAAGAAAAATGCAAATTTTAAATGAAGGTAATAAACTACTGGGCTATTTGATTGAAATGTATTGGCAGATTCCTCAGCATCCCACTTGGACCCTCAAACAACCACAATGCATTAGACTTCACACAGAATAAATGGGTACTATTTCCTGGCATCTGATATAACACAGATATGAGTACATATCCATAATGGTCTCTGCTGACCCTGAATGATCAAAAGCTTTAATCCAAACTGAATATACAAAAGAACAAGAGAACTATTTATGGCAGCTTTTTATGTAGCTTTCTGACAGCTTCATTTATGCTGATTAGTATTTTACTGGATAATAAAATCTAACTTGAAGTAATTTCAAGGTATCACTAGTGCGAATAAGGCTGGAAAAATTGGAAACTTCCTGTTTTAGGGAAATTAGATTTTGTAGTTATACTGTCTCTCCATTTCTTCAGACTTTATAACTTTTGAAAGTAATAACTAATTTTAAAAACAAATGGGATACTAAGTGTCTGAGAAATTAAATTCTTGAAGCTGATGGCCCAGGCATATAATCTACTTTTCCTCACTGCCTGCAAGAATTATTCTATTGACATATCCATGTCTGGAGACTTACTCCAATAATGTGGTGTCTGATCCTGACAAGAAACCAGTCATGTTTCACAGATCTCCCAGATTGTATTAGAGCATATGGAAATAGATAATCAGAATGAAAAAGTTCATTTGGGTTTCCACCAGGCCTTTGAAAGGCCACTCACCAAAGGCCATAGAAGAGCCAAACTGCCATGGAATAATCTTACTATGGATAAATAATTGCATAAAATACAAGAAAGAAAATGTAGGGGCAACTGGACTTTTTCATAATGATGAAGTTCATCACCAGATGTCCATCCACACTAAGGGCTCTTTTATTCAACTTCATCACAAATTATATAGAGAAGAGTAGACAGCAAAGTGACAAAGATTGCAACTGATGCTAAATTATTCAGAATAGAAGAAAAGCTGAATAGCAAATTACTGATTCATAGAATTGTTAAGGTTGGAATAGACCTTTAAGAGCAACTCCAACCACCAACCTAGCACAACCACAATGTTCACCATTAAAACATGTCCTCAGATTCCATAACCAAGTTTTTTCAACTTGATGACTCCACCATTTCCTTAGGAAGTCTGTTCCAATACTTGGCAACTCTTTCTGTGAAGAAATTTTTTCAACTATCCAACCTAAACTTCCCCTAGTGCAACTTGAGGTCATTTCCTCCTGTTCTATCGCTTGTTGCCTGGGAGAAGAGACCAACCTCCACCTGGCCATCCAGCCAATCTTCTACTCAGCAAAGAGTACACCCATCCACACACACCATGGGAAGCCACTTTCTCCGTGAGAATGCCATGGAAGACATTATCAAAGGCTTTACTAAAGTCTAGGCAGACAACATCCACAGGCTTTCTCTCATCCAATAAGTGGGTCACCTGGCCACAGGAGTAGATCAGGTTGGTCAAATAGGACCTGCCTTTCATAAATTCATACTGGCTGGGCCTGATCCTCTGGCTATTCTGTTCATGTTGCATGAAATGGACGTGGATGAATCCATATTGTGTGTGTATATGTGTATATATATATATATATTGCTGGTTTTGGACAGGACAGGGTTGATTTTTGCAGCAGCCAGGAGGGATGTGGCTGAGGGGCATGGCCAGGACCCTGATGTTATTCTGTACCACCTCACCTCATTGCCAGCCACAGGAAAGGAACTCTCTTGCTCTTCTGGGGACAAGGGGTTCCTACCTGTTGAAAAAATGTGCCGGGGAAGCTCTCCCATATTGTTCATTGTCCTGAGGTCTGTGGTGAGCATTTCTGCATGTGAATCTTTCTCTCTCTCTGTATACTTTTGTTACTGTTGCTGTTACTGTTGATTTTCTTATCTCACTGCTGTTTCCAGTAAAGTGTTCTTATCTCAATCCATGACCTTAGCCTTTTGTGCCTCCAATTCTCACCTCCATCCTACTGCAGGGAGAAGGTGGGGGGGACATGGGGGAGTGAGAGAGAGCAGCAGTGTGGTTTGGAGAGTCTCAGAATTGGGGAGTACCATTCCTAAGCCACGGCAATGTATATACAGGTATGCACATCGTCTATTAAAGGACTTTCACGCTGATCAGCCAGGGAGGGGAACAGGGTGAATCCACTGCTATTGTTTATGCTGTGTTTCCTCTTGTGTTGATCAGCATGGCCAATCACTCATGTGTGTAACAGGTACACTGTGTGTGGCTGTGTGTCTGCTGGGGGTATGTGCTCAGTCTCACTACTGGCTGAACGAGGAAACATGGAGCTACAGCACTTTCCTCTCACAAGCTACCAGACTCAGCAACTACTAACAGCCTACATGATCACTTCTACACATCCCTCCTCCATGTAGGTGCCAAAGACATGAAGGCCTTCCTCAAACATCCTTACACTTGTCTGTCAGTGTACTGCAGGGCTCTGCATCCTTTAGCTATAAAAGCTGTTACCCAAAAAAGGAGTAGAAATCTGAAAATTATATTCTTCTAAATACACATATTTATTCTCAGCTTGTCAAACTGGCTTAACTTTTCCTTGTATTTTCTCAGCCCCAATGGGAGATTATTTGCTTCACTTTCTCATGATATTTGAATTCACTTTATCCTATGGTTTCTCTGAACTGTCTTGTAGGAACTCCTGCCTTAATGCCCTTTTTAGTAAAGCAGTTTGTACTCTGCCAACTGTCACTCAAAGTAGTATAGAAATTCACTTATGTTCCTGCCTGTTTAAATCAACAACCACAAGAATGACATTTGCTTGACAAAACTGTTACACCTTAAAAAACAGCAATGAAAAATTTAGCAATACAATTAAATTTACTCTCTTTTGCAATGTTCTTCCTCAGTTACAGAGTGTTCCATTGACATCTGACAGAATTCAGATGAAATTTGAAATTTTCAGGTCAGTATCCCTGTCATAATAACAGATTATCACAGTAAATCTGGTTTTATCATCCCATAACAAACCAAGCTGCATTTTTTTTTTCAAAGTGAATGCATCTTGCTATTTCTAGTAAAAAATGTAAGAATACCATACAAAATGTCACACAGTTTCAGGGAGGCTCTTATCTTTTTCAAGGAGTAGGAGGTGGGAGATTAGAAGAGCAAACCAGCAAGGTATTTCATTGAGAATGGAAACAATGAAACTTGGTTTCCTATGGATTTGTGCTATGGATTGAGCTCGACATGACTTCTCTCCTGCCTGTTTATGCTGCATAGTTCATTAAAAGTTCATTCATTAAATTCTTCCTCTTATATCCGGACATGTATGTTTTTAAAAATGTACAGCAACTTAATGGATTTTTTACTTTTCTCCCTCTGTCTGCAATTGCCCAGAGGGTTCAACATGCTGTACTGGGAGAGACAGAGGACTACATTCTTTCAATGTTGGTTGCTCTTTGTTGCTTACAATAGTAAACTCAATTTCACAAATACTCCCCAACAACCATATACTTATTTATAACATTTGATATATGTATCTCTATTATTTATTTCTTCTGTTTTGGGGGACACAACCATTGATGGAGTGAACATAAAGGATTTCTACTGCATGACCCACACAAAAAAAGCTGTATAGGTAAATCCCTGATAGAAGGAAGACCACAGTTTTCATCTAGAGGAAACTCTGGATGTAGCTAAGGGCTTATCTCTCTGGTAAGTTCAAGATTAAAGACAGTCTGTAGATTCTCAGTGCTTTCTCTCAGACATCTGCTGATGCTATGATTGCTCCACAGGCCAAACAAAAGTCAACTCTGAAATATCATCACTAATGTGATTATATGGCCAGTGGTGTACAGCCAAACCCACTATCTGTGAGCAGGAGAATTCTCTGCAGGGGAGAACAAGGAACTCTCTGATGTAAAGTGTTATTCTTTTAAAAAGCATACTTCCCTATGATGCAAGCAAAATGCTGTACCAATCAGGTACTGTGAATCAAGAAGACAAGTTCTATTGGAGAGAAAAAAAAAGGGCTCCAACTTAACCGTCCTCTCTTCCATGAAGGTAAAAACTCCAAAACCTAACACCAGATAAACCAAGGGCTGAAACTGCAACGAGGTACTGTGCCTACCTCCAGGCAGAGTGCTGAAATGTAAACTTCTGCCTACTGAGGCAGGTCAGAGATGGTAGATTACACTCTCATTCCTTCCAGCTTCTACTGTAGGGAACACCATAAATATCATAAATGGCCTCTTTTCTTAGTCACTGGTCTGGAAACTTGCAGTTAATTAATTTTACCCCATTCAACATAAAGGTCTAGGACTCTATCCAATTTTTTTTTAGTCAGCATCCAGCAATAAATGCGAGCTTCCTCAGGCTTAGCTAACAGTTCATAACAATGATTGGCAGCTCCTTCCAAGGTCTCTACAGATCACCCAGAATCATAGCCTGCCCCTGGAACTGCACAGGGGGTCTTTTTGTAAATACTTCTTTGATGGCCTTGCCCAATCACACAATTCAATTCAGCATGAATTGAATTTTACTTACCCTCGCCTAGCAAAAAAGGTGTATAGGTACTTGCTCAGGAAAATATTTTGAACTGGGAACTTTTTAGGAATAAATTAATACTAATTAAATTACCTGTACTGGGAGAGGAAAAGCTGGGTTCCTCTCTCCTTATCCTGGAAGGAATAAAACCCACTTACCTATTTTCTTTTAGAGTTATCTACACTGCTAGTGTATGTGCTCTTTCTACCTATTTCTAACCATCTCCATCCAAGAATGCAAAAATCCCAGGGTAAGGAAAGCACATAGGCTGACTCCAAACACTACTGGTTCCAGCATACAGCTATGGAAAAGACAATTCATACCCTGCAACTCGTGCTTCTTGAACAACCTGCATCTTCCACACAGTCACTGATCATAGAATAAATATATCAAAGGAAACAAACTTAAATAGTGAATCTTGGACAAAATATGCATAAAAATCCTGGTTAATGTAGCAAACATGAGGTCCTCTTAACAGCAAAACTCTACAAAAGCACAACTGGCATAACTACTTCATGGCTTTCATGCTTTTAAATTACTTCAACCCAGACAGAGCATTCAGAAAGAGAAAACATTTTATAGTAGAAATTACAATGGAAACCAAAGTGAAATGCTAACTAATTTAAGCCCTGGTGCTGCAACTTCTTTGCTTACACATCTGTTTGCAAGAGAAATGTCTTAACCACACAGTGAAATAACTGTGAGAGTCCTGTATCTGAAAATGGGATGAAAGAGTTCTTAAAATACCAGAAAACAAGGGTTCTGTCAAACAGTAGTGATAGCCTTAAAATTCTCCACACACACTTCTGAAAAAGAAAGGGTTGATTTGTACAACCTAGTAAAACTCAACATCGAACAAAACAACATTGTCTGGGTCTCTTTATGTGGCCTGCCTGGGAGACCAGCCAAGAGACTGATTTAGTTTAATATTATACAGAAAACCTACCTGTAAAATCAATCATGGTAAGCTCTGTTCAGGAGGTTCAGGGCAAGGGTGAAGTAGCCAGTTGTCAAGTGTTGTTTCTTGTGTTAATAGTCCATTCAAATATGCAGTTCTTCTCTGCAGTTCTCTCTTTAGATTAAAGATGCCTGACAAACATCCAACAAGAAGCTGTAAGTTAACATCACAATTTCACTGATCCTAAAAAGCCACCAGAACAAAGTACTGGAATGTAAACTATGAAAATGCAGTTTTCATTTTAGATGACAAGGGAAGCTGTCTTTGTTATTTCTCGACCCTCTGACCTCCCAAGAGTCATGCCAGAGTTGTCAAGTTTTTTAAATTAATTATTTAAGCATGAAACTTGTTCCACATGCAGTCACTCCTTCCAAGAATGCAGAAGAATACAAGGAAGAGTGGCCATATGTGATGTACACATCAAAAATATTTTCAATTTATGGAAATACACATCTACTCTGAGGTGCACTCTACCTACTGACCTGCACATTTCATCTGGCTGACAAGGATACTCATTATCTCTGTGAAAATGATGAATAACCTTTAACTCCTTTAGAAATTACTGTCAATGAAAGCCTGACAAAGATCAGCTGAACCTGAAGTGATCCATTCTAGTGAGGCAAACAGAAATTGGAATGTATTCCTTCCATAGCCCAGTATTTTCAGGTAACCACTTTGGTGCTTATGGCCCAGCAGGAACCAGTATTTATTGGTGTCCATGGATCACTTCACCCACACAGAAGCCTAAGCCTGTGCACCATAGTCCTCCACACAAAAATCCTTTTCCTTGCTCCCTTACTGCTCCCCATCAGGAAAGTCTAAACAGATAAGGAGGCCACATGCATAGGGCATTTTGGGATGCAGATGTCTATCAGCATCTTTGTTAAACCTGCCAGAGCTTCTCAATTTACTTAGCTTTGTAACAATCCCCTGGTTGTACATCAACCCCCCTAGTTACATTTGCTGTCTGCATGGAGGTATCACACAAACTGTTCATCTTTTAATTTGCTGATTTGCTACACCCTGGAACACATTGCTTACTTGAAACAGGTAAAAAGCTCTAGGGAGAGTTTATTATTATATCTCTGCATTTGTGAGATCCCGCCTGGAGAACTGTGTACAGTTCTGGTGTCCCCACCATAAGAAGAACATAGAACTGTTAGAGCAAGCCCAGAAAAGGCCACGGAGTTGAAAAAAATGACTGGAGCATCTTCCCTACCAAGGCAGACTGAAAAAATTGTGTCTGTTCAGCTTGGAAGGATGTGTGGAGACCTAAAGCAACCTTCCATTATCTGAAGGGGGATACAGCGATGCCAGAGAGCGATTCTTCATCAGGAACAGAGCGTTAGGATGTAATGGGTACAAACTGAAGAAGGGAAAATTTAGGTTAGATATTAGAAAGATTTTTGTTCTGTGAGGATGGTGAGTCATTGGAACAGGTTGCGCAGGGTGGCTGTGGATGCCCCAACCCTGGCAGTGTTCCGTGCCAGGCTGGGTGAGGCCTTGAGCAACCTGGTCCAGTGCCAGGTGTCCTGCCCGTGGCAGAGAGGCTTGGGACTGATCTTTATGATCCATTCCCACACCTTAACATTCGGTCATTGTACTAACACACTCAGATATGTGACTCAGATTAAGCTAACCGGATAAAGAAGACGGTGGCCCTCAACTAGGAAACTAATTGGTTTTTTTCCCCCCTCTTCCTTAACCTCGGATTGCGTCCATCCTCTGGAAAACACCACGGCAGA
>VWYP01032106.1:679023-845251 GCA_013400435.1 Pycnonotus jocosus
GGACGGGGGCGGAGCGCGGAGCGCGGCCCCGTCATGTCCAAGCACGTGTTTCTCACGGGACCCCCAGGTAATGGGGGCGGGAGGAGCCCGGGGAGCCGGGTAGGGGTGGTAGTGCGGCCGAGGAGGTGCCTTGGGACACGGCCTGGCCTGCCCTGCCCTGGCCTGAGTTGGCTTGGCTTGGCCTGGCGTGGCCCGGCCCGGCGCGGCCCTCCGCGGTGCCGGCGCGGCTGTGGGGCGCTTATAGCCGGGGGAAGGCAGCTGCTGCCGGGCCCCGGGCTCCGAGGAAGCCCCAGGAGCGCCTCCAGCTGCAGCTGGGCCCGGCACTGCCCGAGGTTCCGCGGCTGCAGGCCCGGAGCTCCTCCCCTCCCCTGTGTCAGGGTCGGAGCTGTCGCAGTAATTAGTTTGTTCCTGATGCCCCTCTATCACTCCATCCAATCCTCCAAGGCATGCACTTTTCCAGGCGCTGCTGCTTTGGCCCTGGCTTCTGCCCTGGAGTTCAATGTTGGGGGAAAAAAACCCCCCACCTCCTGGACGACTAAACCTGCTTCAATATAAACAGCAGCGATTAATAATTTCTGAGAGCTCATCTTTCCTGTAACTTAATTGTAGTGATTTAGCACTTCCAGCCTCAGTGAAGAGCAGGTGTGGGTAATATCTGGTGTCCCGGATGGGCAGGCCTTGATTGAAGCAGCGAGTAGTTTGTCATACTGAGGGAATCTGATTATTGTGGAGGCTGAGTGGGACGTAGTATGAGGGTCAAACTCTACAGTGGATAGAGAAAGTAATCAGTTATTATGATTGCAGAGCTTTCCTTTGTGGTGTGGGAGTAAAGCAGTGGGCCTAATTCTCCTTTTTGTGAACCTCTTGCAGATGCCTGTCTTGGCTGGAATTAATTTCAAATGCTGCTGTTAGGCTGAGATAGGAATACATTCCACCCACTTCACACTGCCGTTCCAACCACTTTGAAAAAAGGCAGCCTTTCAGGAGGTGCAGAAACTGGGGCTGCTTGGGTCTTGTCTCTCTTCATTAATCTGAAATTGGATGTACTGTTTTGATTAGCTAAATGTCCAACTTCAAGCTTTCTTAAACTTAGTTTGAATCACTCTAGCTTGTTTGGCAGTTTACTGAATGAATGTAAACAAGTTAGAGATAGCAAATCCAATTAGCAAAATTAGTATAAATGAACTTACAAGAGACAAGGCCTTGCAAATATGTTAGATACCGAGGGTGCCACATTTGCCATTTTTTTGTTTTTCAACTGCCAGGAAGCCCCCTGCTTCAAATTTGAAAAGTTTGCTTAAGCATTTCATTACATGCCTTTAAAGCCACAGAATATTTTGTCATTGGTATTGACTGTTAGGAAAGCAGTTCCTAAATCTGCTTAAGGTCTAAATTAGAAATTTGGCGTGTGCATGTTGAAATGATTTCTGTTGTCATCTTTAGGCATCTCACATTTGGTCTGTGTTCCTCATCTCCAGGAATTTGAAGGTTTATTCACAGGATTATTTTCTGTCATCTGAATTTTTTAGAACAGTGATTAAAAATGAAGTGATAGCACTAAATTTTGTGAGAGGCAATAAAGGTGGGTTTAAAAGGAGGTCGCTGAGGGATGTACTTATACCATGGCAAAGGAGAAAAACTGAAAGGATGTCTGGAACGTAGCCAGTGTTCACACTGTAAAAGGGGCATCAGACTGTGCAAGGAGATATCAGGTGGTGAGAGTTTTAAGGACCTGTCTTAGGGTGAGAAAATGAATTATAGGGTCAGAAGATAATTAATGTAAAAAGGGACTTGAGGTTTAAAGGAGTATCAGCTGTGAGGCCAGACCAAGTTGCTGAAGGCTTTATCCAGTCATGTCTTGAAAACGTTAAAGTAGAAGGTGAATATTGCACAGCCTCTCTGGGCAACCTGATTCATGTCTTCACTGGCCTCACAATGAACAAGCTTTTCTCTGTATCTAGTCGAGTGTCTCTTGATTCAGTTACCAGAAGAAATATTTGTCTACTGTTGAGACTTTGTAAGAGCTTGGTATCTCAGGGACACTGAGTGCTTCTGATTTCTAGGACATCAGTGGAAGAAGTGTGTCCTTTGTGCCAGTTGGGCATCTGGTAATAGCAGTCAGCTTTGACCTTTTGATCTAAAAAGGGGGTGAACTTAGCTCTGATCTTAAAAGTAGTGAGTGTCAGTGGTAGAAAGGGAGATTCATCAGTCAGTCTTCCAGCAAGCTTGGATATCAGTTTTGTATCACCTATTTACCTGCCTTGCGGTAAGTTTTGTGGCCTGCTCATGCATCATCTAAGCTGACAAATTCATTGGTAGCCCGGGATATTTGTACCATTCTGCTGTGAAACTTCACAGCGTCAGTACCGGATGAACTTTAAAAGATGCTTCTGTTCTTTCCTACCATTTAGAAAAAGTAATTTGCAACCTTCAAAAGTAATCAATGTTCCTGCTGAACTGAATCATTACTGTGGCATTTAAAAAAATGGGCTTTTAGTGCAAAAGGAGATTAATGCTGTGTGCTTTTTTCCCTTCTTTATTTTTAGGGGTTGGAAAGACTACTTTGATCCAGAAAGTCAGTCAAGCTCTAAAATCCTCAGGTGTTCCCATTGATGGATTTTACACACAGGAAGTTAGAGAAGGTGGCAGGAGAACAGGATTTGATGTTGTCACTCTGTCTGGAAACCGAGGACCTTTATCTAGAGTCAGGTATGGAAGTTTTAATAACTGTAGGCAGCTTGTTGTTTTATGTGTCTGCTCCAGTCCTTTGGCATGTTAAATGCTCCTCCAGGAGGTGATTTCCAGCGCACATGGCTTTCATGGTCAAGTTCTTTGCTTGGTTTTTGTGTCCTGGCTGATACCTATATTGCATATGTAGGCAGTGTCTCTGATGTACAGTGACATATTGAAAATATGCTGGGAAGGGTGTTCTCCCTTCAGATAGAAGGAGATAGAGGAAGCACTGCTGAGCCTTCTGCTGTGAGGCCAAGACCCTTTGGGATACAGTTAAGTAGCTTATTGTGGGCAGAGAGGAAGATTTTTGTGTTTCCACTAGCTGGTTTATGGAGACAGAAGTGGAAAATGAAAAGGGAAAATGTGTTTAGCATTGTTGTAAAGAACATTTGACTGGTCCACAAAACTCACCTGTGAATTTTAAGAAAACAAGGGTTTCAGAGCCTCAGAGGGGGCTTCTGAAATGCAGGGCAGTGCCTCACAGTCTCTCCTGATTCACTAGACTCAGCTTTTCATACTTAATGCAGAACTTAGTCTACGTCCAGTGTGACTTTAGCACCTAATTCACACAAAGTTCATGTGAAAATCTTTTGCACTCTGCTAATAATGGAGGTGCAGCTTGCACAGTGGGGTGCAGCACATGCAGAGTGAGTATTTTTAATAAAAGATTAAGGGTTTTGCAGCCCATACTGAGGTGGTACTGCTGTGATGCTGTCTGTAGTGTCACAGTACAAAATTCAAATATCTGAACTGCAGACATGAGCTTTGATTTCAGTGTAAATACACCTGCTGACTTTTGAATGCCATTGTCCTTCTATACACTATTGAAATTTGAGCTTGCATAGTTGTGAAGGATGCATATGGTATCTTTATTGTCTGACAGCAAGCTATCTGCAGTATGACTTACTGCATGGATTAGAATTTCTTTCCCTTCCTTTTCAAGAAGAATTAAAGGGATTTGATTTATTTGGATAACTTACGAATTCTCTTGAAATGACTGCAGGGAATTCTCACTAAACTCAGTACTTTGAAGGAATTGTGTATCTCTTTTTCAGTCCCAGTTCTGATTCTTCTGCTTCAAGACGTGAATACCGGGTTGGGCAATATGTTGTAGATCTTGTTTCATTTGAGCAGTTGGTTCTACCTATGCTGAGAAATGTGAGTATTCTATGAAAACTGATGATAAATGTATGCTTTATAATGGGACGTGTTGTTGGAAGGCCCTTCTACACAGTTAGTTTTTGATATTAATTTTAACAATACCCTGTTTCTTGGGTATTTTGATTGACTTCAGGGTCAGGAAGCTGGAGGGGCAAATATGGCTTGTTCTCCTGTCATTATTGTGGTGTTGGAGAGATTGCAGTCCTGTGAGCAGGACCTCCTTGACCTGAAGAGGCAGCAAGTAGGAAATTTCTTCCTATGTCACTGTCTCATACTGGAAAGCAAACAAAATGCACAAGTGGCTTACCACAGAGAACTGGATGGAATCAGTGCATCTAAGAAAAAGGCTTTTGCTGCTGCTCTTCTTTACAGACTTTTCCCCCCTCTTCCTGTGATTCCTGTTGTCTAACAGTAGAAGCATTTGTTTCTTGAATCCAGTGAGTATTTTTGATTACCATTGTATAAATACCTGCAGACTGATAATACCAGCCTGATTATTTGGGATTTAGCCTGCTGCTCAAGGAGTGCTCTGGCTGTGACAAGACTTCCCACACAATGTTTCTCCTATCCTTTTGCTAATATTCTGTCACTGCTTTTTTTCTTCTCCATCCTCTCTTTCACTCCAACCTTTCCCCTCTCCAAAATTAAACAAGAACAAATTTGATTTTGGCAATAACGTACCACAAACAGTGTGCAGTGGCTGCTGAACTGTACTACTAAAAAATCCTGTTGTGATTTTTTGACACTGACAAAGCTCAAGGGGACAGGGAAAAAGGGATTTTTTGGTGAACTCAAAACAAAAAAACCCAAAGAGGTGCAAGGAGCAAAAATGAGATCGAGGGTCTGATTCTTGTTTTTGTCAAAGAACATTGAAGTCTGAGAGTAGGAAAGCAAAGATATTGGGGCAAGGGAGAAAGGAAGTAATAAAAAAAAAATGGGACAACTTTTATATGTTAAATTTCACTGTAACAGTATTTATGATATTAGTAAATAGAAAGATAGTTTATTAAAAATACTTCATTAGGCCAGTGCTGTATTTGGAATCCTTTTACCATTGAAATCCAGGAGAGATCTTCCTAGAAAAGTGTTAGCAGTGTTGAATTTTTTCCATTACTTGTATAGCTTTCTGCAAGTTCAAGAAGGTGAAGAGAAGAACTGGGGCCAGCAGAGTCACCCAGTGACTCTATGCTCATAGAAAGTGCTGTTTATCAGTTTTGTGGGATTGTGGTCACACATGAAGAGGGCCCAAAATGGAAGAGGAGAGTGAGGAAGATCAGAGAACCGAAATAAGGAGAGTCAAATGAAGAATGAGGGCAGAAGAGTCATAGGTATGTTCTGATTTGATGAGAGAGCGGCACAGATTGGGCACGTGGCCATTTAGACTTGAGGACAGATTCAGCTCTTAAGGCTTTGTTCTCTCCAGTGAGAATATGATCGATCCTGCAGTGGAAGATCTCTGTGGTTCTGCAAACTTTATCAGGCAGGACTGACAGTTTTTTCAGGTTTTTTTCAAAGCAAAATACTCTCTTCCTCAATATGTGACCTAGTGACTAGTATTGGCTTTTTGGCTCACTGATCTATGAAAGGATTTTTAGATAAAACAGCTACTCAGTAGGGACTTAGCTTGAAAGGATTTTAGGATGCATGTTACACAGTTCCTTCACTTTCCCAGGAGCAAATACTTTGCCTTCACAAGGGAAGATGTTTCAATATTTTTTCTCCTTTTTTTTAGTTCCTGTATAATATGGCTTTATTGGTACATATTCATGGACTTATAATGGTTTTGAATTGAGTTGGTTTTCTCCTCACTCCTATAAAGAATGGAGTACAGTTGTCAGTCACTTTTACCAAAGTAGGATAGGCAGTGCAGTTGAGGAGTTCTTCTGCTTTGTGAGCTGCCTTTTCCTCAGTAGCAATCATCCTTGTGTTCTCCTGAACTTCCCTGATGCTCCAGCCACCTGCAGCATGGCGCTGTTTGAGACAGCGTTCACTTCATGAAAGAAACAAACAAGCTCAAATGTGGTTAACTGTGTCTCTCCTACTATCCAGTGGCTAGGACTATAGAATAAGGTATATCTCAATGTGTATCTGTTCTAAGGGGAGAGAGGCTTGCAAATGGTTTGGTTGTTATCCAGACAGCTTTGAAGACAGCCAGTAGCTCTGAATGAAATGCTCCATCATCCCAACTACAAGAGGAGAGACTTCCAAATCTAGATTTAATGGAAGTCTTCCTTTTTTTTGGATGCCTGTTTTATGTGACTACTAATCACATCATTAGATGTAATCACTAAATGCATAATTTAGAGGGAAGAGTAAAGTTTTTAAAGATTGCTGACCCTCAGAATGATTGAGAGCTGCTCCTAGGCAAAGTGCAGTTTTTAATTGTCAAGTAGCTCATATGGGTCCATTGTGAGAATTCTGCTTTAAAAGAAATCTGATATTATGGATATTTCTTATTGTAGCTGGTATTTATACTGTATAGTTGTTTCCATCCTTCCAAAAATCTGTCCTAAAAAAGAAATTACAGATTTATAAGTCTGTCATTTACCAGCCCTTCCACTTTCCCCAGTATTACAGTAGAATTTGTTTCTTTTGGATGTACTTCTTTTGTCAGCATACAGATTACTTCTGTTGCTTGTTCTCAGTTTTGCTGTTTACAGTCTCTTGATGCACTTTTCCACAGGTAAACCATGGTGGTGACACAGAGAAAAGAATCTGTGTCATAGATGAGATTGGTAAAATGGAACTCTTCAGCCAGGCTTTTATTCAAGCTGTTCGTCAAACGCTGGCTGGCTCGGGGACTGTGGTGCTTGGAACTATTCCAATACCTAAGGGAAAGCCGCTGGATCTTGTTGAAGAAATAAGAAGTAGGAAAGATGTTAAAGTGTTCAATGTGAGTAATATTTAATATCCTTAAAGAGCCTTCTGTTCTAGGTTACTGGTTTATATTTGGCTCTGTTCAAAAACTGTTACTGCCAATTGATAGCTGTGGGTAGCTTGCATGAAATAAGTTTTTTAGTTTCCATTTTATTCTTAATGGGCAGGTGTTCACCTTATTAAAAAAAAAAATCCCACTTGGCACTTACTGTAGCAGTCTGACACAGCTGGCTTTGCTTCTGAGGGGCTGCAGAAGTAATGCTATAGTTGTTTTAAAAGGTTTCTTTGCTGTAGTATTATTGCTGTATAGGTATTCATTATTCCTAAGAGTTAAATCTTTTAAAGTACAGTCAGATTTTTAATCTTTTTTAGTTTTTTTCCAGACTGGCTTGCAAAAATATTACCAGTAGTCGTATTCAAGGAAAAAATAAAAGGAAAAAAGGCAGCAGTGGAGTTTGCAGGAATGATTTATATTTTTATAGGAAAGACAGTTGTAAATGGAGTGTGCTTTCTGTGGAGTCAGTGAACCAGTTTTGGGATTCATTATGTTACTTTTACAGACATAATTTTCAGAATATTAGGGTCTCAAAGTACATTTCTGATCAGTCACAGGGCGACTCTCAAAAACTTAGCACAGCAAAACATAGCTTGTTCCTAGAAGTGCATGTGTGAGGTTTCCTTAATATCAGCAAGTGTCCCCAATGCTTCACAAAAACAAAGGCACCTCTCACTCCTTTGATTCATGTTGTTTCTATTCAAAGCTGGCTTAAAAACCTGCAGTGCTCAGAGTTCCTCAGCTGTACTTTAACTGAGGGTCCCATCATCATCTTCAATTTCTGTTTTTATATTAAAATGCTGATTTAATTAAATGCTAAAGCAACTGTAGGAGCAAAGAGGAGAGATTATTTTTTTCCTTGCATAAGCATTCAACTCCCTTCATTCCTTTCAGAGATAAACCCCCTGGTTTTCCACTATTGAGCTGATGTGTGGTTGTAGCCAGGCTGTTGAACAGAAATGCACATAAAGGTGAATTTTGTATGAGTTGCTTTACAGGGGTAGGACTGGGGAAGAGGGGATGGAGAAGCCTTGCTGAAGGTACCAGTCATTCAGTGCTTAGGCTGCAGTCATGGCAGGACAGTGGTGCATGCATTTGGTCCTCTCTTGAGAGGAAATGGGGCTAGAAGACAGCATTTGGCTTTTCAGGGAAGCTTTTGAGGCTTCTAGTCTCTTTTTTATCAGGTGATACTCAGAGGGCATGGGCTACTCAGCCCTGGGTTTTCAGCTGTATCAGTCTGCTGATAAATCTTCCTCTCAAGTACTGACTCCAGCCAGCAAAAGTCTTTCTGTAAGTTTCAATGGAGCAGTGTTTTCTGTAGCTCAAAGACCTTTACTAAAACAATGACCCATCCTGTTCATGCTGCTGAGATTAGGATGTGCAGGTTTCTTTAATTAAATGGAGATCTCTGGTGAATCCATTAACCAAAAGCGTGGATGTGAAATGTGTGACAGACTGCAGTCATTCCCAGGTGTCACAGACCTCCTAAGCTGAAGTCTTGTGCAGGAGAGCATCTGTCTCTCTTGCTCCGGTGTCACTCTACATGCTCTTTTCCAGCTGGATAAAGTGTGTGCAGGAGCAGAACCCACCCGTGGGGAGTCAGAAGTGTTAGTAGTGGAGACTGGGTCACCAGCTGTGTTCTTCAAGGGCTGTGGCATAGGAAAACCTGGAGTGCCCAAATAGCTCACAGTCAGTAATTTCTTTCTAACTTGGATGGTGCCTGGAAGTTTACAGAAGTACATTCTGCTTTCTTTGTCACTTAATAAGGAGTTAGGCTGCATTCAAATAGCTCATCTCAGTTTTTCATCCTGCTCCCAGTGTCACAAGGACAGTTCTGATGAGAGAACAGCTGTTTGGTGTTTTACAGTCCCTTCTGTTTTGAAAGCATATTTTGTTAGTGTAAGTGGGCCCAGATGCCCTAAAAGCAATTCAGCATTTGGTCCCAAATGTTTAATTTATTATGTTAGGGCACTTAATGATAGGAGCTCTGACATTTAACACATTTCTTTTTATTGTTGCCCAGTTCCATTTTGCTGAGAACTAAACTTTCCAGTGAAACTACAGAGGCTCTTTTTGCACTGCCTGCATCTGTAGTTTTGCAGAGATGATGGCATGAATAGGATCAGGTTATCCTTAGCAGCTGGCAGATACTCATTTTCTCCCATTTTCCCATCTATTAATTTTGCTTGCATGAAACCCATTAGTAAAGTATGGTTGCAAATGCCTATTAAGAAAGAAAATAGTTAAATGGATAGGGAGAAGAAAAGGTTCCATTTGAACAGGTTGCACATGAGTGGTTTCCTTGACGGTATTTTTAACAGTTAGAGGAAGAAAGCTTTTGTCCTCTATAGTTGCCTTCTTGGAGTCTAGGTGGTAATTTCCTCCAAATTACATAAATGCTTAATATAAGCAGCATCTACAGCTATTTTCAACTCCTTTCTAAAAACATACCCATCTGTTTGTACATTCAGTACAGATACTGGGAGATTTGTTCTCTCTGGGAAAGCTGCCTGCACAGAATGTCTCCAGATCTAAAGAGGAGACTTATATCTATCAAACAGCCTTTGTAAAACAGTTGTGAAAATTTCCTAGCATTTGGCGCTTTCTCTCTGCTGCTCTCACTGGACTTCTGGCATATAGGTATGGAAAAAGGATAGATAAAATGAAGTATTGTTTTGCTGGCTGTGAGAGAGTGGGAAGAGCTATTAAATGTGCAGAAGGTCTTTTGAAAGTCAGGATATCAGTAGACTTGCTGTGAGATTCAGAGTTTGGCTCATCTGTGCTGTGTATTGTTTACCTCAGGGTCCCAGTAGCCCTGTTGAAGAACATTCTTTGTTGTCTTGCTCGCTTTGTTTTTGTGGGGTTTTCTGTTTATCTTATAAAGCTTGGACTGATTCTCAGTAAAAATGGTGACATTTTCAGACAGATCTTCTTTTTCATTACTCTCCCCCACCTTTTTTTTTTTTTCAGAGTCACTTTTTCATTAGTCCCATGTTGATCTGTTGTCTTGAATTCAGTGGTAGGTGAGACCACTGTCTGTAGATTTTACAGTGTTGGTTTACAGCACTTGGATAGCATGTGTGTGACTGTAAATAGTGGTAGGCTCCTAGGGCCAGATTTCTCAGATGGAACTGTCACCTATTTAACAGCAACAACAACAAAAATAATAGTGATACTTTATCCTGTTCATTATTGACTGTAGTACTGGAAAGGATACAAACGCTTGTGCTCACATCCTAAATGCAGATACAGGGAGTGCAGTGGAACCTAGATGGTAGAGAGTTTTATGCTGTGCATGGTGTTGTGTCTCTTCTTGTCAGACAGCTTTTCTACAACTTTGTATGAACGCCTTTTTTTTTTTTTTTTTTTTTTTTTTTTGAGCTCCTGTGTCTTTGATTTCTTCCTGCCCTCTCTGCAGGGATCTGAACAGTGGGGAAAATTTCTTAGACTTTTTAAAATGAAGCTTTTGCTGATGCTTCATGGTTGCTTGTTACCCTTTTACAACCCCAGTCATCTCCCCAGGTTTTGTTTGAGTGAGTAATGCATGGCACTGTGGGTCACAGGGCCCTGGATCAGGACCCAGTCTGTCAGGAAGGGATAATTTACACACACAGAGCCCCCAGCTCTGTGCACTGGGAGCTGAGCTGACTAGCAAGCACCAGCACTTGCTTGGCAGTTTACAGTCATCTGTATTCTCATCTGCTAGACTAAAAGCCCAGCATTCCCATGGACTGGTCAGCCAAAGGTGTATCTCAGTGTGCTACAGAACACCCCAGCTTTCTCAAACAGTTTTATTTCTTTTCCAAGGTGTTTCTCTCCTGTAGCAATAAGGTTTCTCAAAGTACAGAGTTAGACTGCTAAGCCTGTTTTAATTTTTTTTCTTTGCAGGTGTTTTTGACTAGGTCTGTCATCTTAATAAATACAACCTTTTCAAGTAATGAAGGCATAAGAACTCCACTTTATAGTAGGAAAGTTAAATTTGGTAGTTGAAAAGGATTTCTAGTAATGACAAAAGTACGTGTTGGTTCTTTGAGAGATTCTTGTTAGTTACTCAAGCCCTGAATAATACTGCAAAATTACTACAGGTAATTAAATCAAAAGATCACTAAATATTCAATTGTGGCTTTTGTGGGTTTAGCATACTGTGTTCTCAGTAGCAGAAGAAGGCAGGTGTTTGACACTCAACATTCCTGCACTGGAAAAGAAATGCATTGGAATTTCTGCTTTGATTGTTTTTGAAGTAAACACTGGTATAGAAGCTATGCATGAAATTACATCAGTTTTAATTTCTCTTTCTCTAGGTTAGTAAGGAAAACAGAAACAGCATTTTGCAAGACATCTTGGCAGCTGTGGAATCCTGCAGAAAATGAAGACCTTTTCTGTGCTGTAAACACTAAAGCTTTCATTTCAACAAAACGTTACAACATTTTGCGGATGGTTTAGAGTCTGTCCTTGGTGCTTTAGCCCCCTGAAGGCTTTACTGGAGCCTTCAGGGTAAGCAGGGTAAAGCTGGCAATACTCTAAAATGGCATAGCAGGATTGTAATTTATTCAGTTCACTGATTTTAAAAAATTGAACAGATGTGTAGTTAACATCCAGTTCTGATCTGGGTGTTTGGAAGTTAGGTGGTCAACTCTGATCTGAGTTACCTCATGTGAAAACAATTAACTGTAAAATCTGTTTGAGATCTTAGTCCTTCTGAGTGTGTTTGGACTGTTCTGCCTACAGATCAATTCAATATCTGCAACACAGCCCTGGTGCAACAGAACAGAACCCTGTCCAAAATGTGTATGAGTCCTGCCTATTTTTTGTAGGAATATTTCGCTGTTGGTGACCCAGCTTAGGTGTGTTCGGGTGTGTTTTAGCATGGGTGCTGACAAATCAGCACATAGAGGGAATAAGCAGATGTGCTCTCTCCTCCTACCCTCAGGCGCCCCTGTCTGAAGTTGCAGTAAAAGGGTTATCCAGAGTTTCAGGGAAACTTCCTGTTTGTCACAAGTGACATTCACAGAATTCCATTTTGGGAGGAAAAATAGCCAAATCTACCCTCTGTTACATGGCCCAAACACTAATGCATAAGACGACTGCATTTTGAATTAGTTTTCAAATTTCTGATGGCAATCCTTTCCCACATCCCCTTACAAATAATATATATAAAAATATTGAAGTCCGTGAAGTTCATCAAATCTTGTGTTTTTCTTGCTGTGTTTAAGTCATGATTGACTTAATACTGCATTTATCTATATTAATTTTACAATCTGCTATGTTTATTGATACTTATGTTTGGGGTGTTTTTTCCTTATTCAACTCTGTACATGCTTAATGGTGAAATGAGAAATGTTTGAGAGTATTAGACAATGTGTTTCCCTGTGAGGACCGCAAATGTGTTGAGCAAAAGTGATGCCAGTTAATCAGTTTTGCATGTTGTGAAAACAGAATTCCTTCCCAGGTGCACACTGTTCGTTGTAAAATTTATGGTCATCTCTGGCTGTAGAAAGTTGTTAGAAATTCAGTTATTTCTTGATTTTTCTGTTCAGTTCAATGACTGATAAAATGAGCAAACGATTTAAAGGCATCTTCAAGTATTATTTTATTGATTTATTTCTGTAAAACTGACTCCCAGAGTTGTGTAGGGCTGGATGGAGACAGGTATTTTTACACACGCCCTGCAAACAGCTCCTAGGAGCATGGAGGGAACGTCCTTTTTCTCTCCTGTGTGCAGAACAAGGGTCTGGTACAAGCATTGCACCTCCACGGGTGGTAGGAGGTGCATGCCTTGTTAAAGGATGCTATGGGCTCATTCCCTCACTGCCTTGAGGAGTACCCATCTGCCCAAATCCATTTAGATGGTAGTACTGTCTTCATCATAGTTGGGGAAAACTCCTCCTAGGGTCTCCACTTGACAAGGTACAGCTCCTGGCTGCTTTTTGCAAAATAAGGTTGTACCCTAAGGACACACTAATCCCTTAATTACTTCAGGCATTCTACTCAGACAAAACACCTTTTTCGACGGTTTTTAGATTTAGATACACCTTTTACTTTGGAAGCAAAGTAAACTCTGTCAGGGCTGTATGCTGTAGGTTTTTGAACAGAAACCTCTCTGCACCTAAAGTGTTGGATGCTCTCCTGTTTCAATGTAAAGTCTCTTAATCTGTAAAATATGCTGCAAAAGAACAGTTCTTTCAATGATTAAAGAGTTACCCCAAATCTAGCATAGTTTTTGTGGGACTGCTCTTGAGTCTTAAATGAGGACTGACCTTTAAAGCTAAATAAAAAATGGAGAGATTTGACACTTCTCTGGTAGAGATCAAGGAGGGAAGTTCTGTTAGTAGCCACTCTTCTGAATTCTGGTTCAGCCACTATTGCTGAGGGATCACTTGAAGTGGTGTTTATTCCCCATAAAAATAGATCTATTGCCCTGCATGTAGTGCCATGATGCCTGCTGTATCATTTAGTAGAGTGGGGGGAAAAAAAAACCCAAACAAAACAAAAAGTTGCAACAAAAAGTTTGGGGAACTTTTGATCAGTGCTTGTAGTACTTTTAATCCATTGTCTCATGGTTCAAGGAAGACCTTTTGTACTGAGACTAGATAGTCACTAGAAAATGCAGGTGGATTTTTCCTTCTCTGGAACAGTGAGTGAAATATCAGCCCTTTTAAACTAATGCATATTTTTGCTGCTGACATCAGTGTCTCTTGTTTTCTGCTACCTATCTCAAGACTGGTGAGTGTCATTAATTTGTTGTCCTTTTTTAAAGCCTGTTTTCCCTCTGAGCTAGAGTGCTTTTCAAGAGCAATAAAGAGAGGTTCTGTGATCTGTGTTCAGCAGGAGAATGTAGATGACCTTAACAGTCATGTCTGGCCTTTAAATCTGAAACGGTCTTGAAGATACGATTTGCCTGTTTCAACATACAGCCAGTGAGTGAGAAAGTTGTATTTCCAACTGCATGTAAGTTTTTATGACAACCTGTGTTTACTTTAAAGGTAAAAATTTATTGTCTGGTCTTGCACTAGTAAAATACTTGGAAGGCCTGGAGAGCACTGTAACAGCAAATGGAGCATTCAAAATTCCCCTGATGGGCCAATTTTATTAATAGCACACATTTGGTGAAAAGCACCTCTGATGTACCAGCTAGATTCCAGATGACAACATTAGTGCACCTGCAGGTTTTAATTGGTGCAAAGAAGGGGAGAATGTGGGGTACCAATTACTGTCTGGAAGCCTGAGAATCAAGGATATTTTTGGCCACAAGTCTTGTAATTCCAGCATAAAATTGCACACAGCATGGAATAAACAGGTCCTGCATTATTTATCATGCATCAGGCAAATTTTGACTTGTAAAACTGAGTGAGAGAGGTGAATCTTTGATACTGGACCTACTGCAAAGTTAATTATAAGTAGTATGTCTGTGTTGTAGATTTAAGGATGTACAAGTGCTGGTGAAACATGGCAATTAAATACCAGCTCCTAATCCAGGGAGTAATCTAAATATGGCAATAATTGGGTATTTTTTTAAAATGCATTGAAGAGAAGATGATTATCACATGCTGGAGAATCTTACGGATAATTCTAATCTTCTATAATGAGCTGCACAAAATTCAGCTAATCTTTAACTTAAGTTTTCCAGTAAGAGAAGAGCCATCAGTTAGTGGGCTAGAGACAAAGACAGATGACATTTCTTGCCTTATTCTAATAAGCAGTTCTTATAAAAAGCTGTGAATGACATCACAGAGAATCCTAAGAACTTAATAGTGTCAGAATGTCATTCATAGGTACTGAGAGTATCTAGTCATGCTGCCAAGGAAAAAAGATTCAGACTGGTAAGTCCTTTTCATTGAGATTTGTCTTCAGTGGAGTGAGTGCCAAGATTTTGTGCCTATGGGAATGAAGTGAGACTTTGCAACAAGAACTTCAGTTCCTCACAGAGAAGTTGCCTGACACTACAAAATGGAGGGAATAGCCAGCACCTCTGGCTTTTATTTTTTGGATGAACAGGAATGAACTTTGCAGACTGTGTCTATCACTGGTTCCTACTTGCTTGCTGTGGTGGGAAACAGCTGGGCTGAAGGCCACGCTAGGGCTTGCCAGTGTTCCTGGTGGATGTGAGCAGTTCAGCAGCCTGTGCTTGGCTTTAGTAAAAAGTCACTGAAAGTCTTTTTGCCAGATCATCAGGCCATGTTTCACCATTACGAGTGTAGCAACTGGCTTTTACTATATGATGTAAACAAGAGCCTGTTTGGGAAATTTTAGCCAAACAAACTATGAGGGAGGTAAGTATCCCATGCTCAGTGCAAAGGCTGAAGTACTGTTTGTGCTTGTTTTACCATATACTCATTATCCTCTCTCCTGTAACCTGCTGTATTGTTCGTGTTCCTCTCTGGTTGCTGAGAGTGGATAAAATCACTCCTAGTGTTTCTTTTCAGCAGTGGTGATGTTATCTGAGGTTAAGCTGGGGAGAGGGAGAAAAGGCCTCCATTTCTTCATCCCTTCTGACTTTTCTGTGAAAGAACTGCATGTACAAATGGTCTTGTGGATTGAGCACTTGATTCCTCAAAGGATGCATTCAGCTTGCTAACAAGATGGGAACATAACTATTTTCATGTTGTAGAAACAAAAACATTCTGGACTGGCTGAATGGGATAAGTGGCTTCCACAGCTCTGGAAAAATCAAGCATAGCACCTGATGGAAAAAAACGTGATGGAACTCTTGATAAAAGGTCCTTACATGGTGATGGTGGCATGCTTCCTGTATCACAGCTGTAGCAAGAGATAGGACATGTAGGCAAACATGTTAAAATGTTTAACAAAAATGTTAAGCCTGAGCAACCTAAGGGCCAACTTTTAACAGTGTTTGGCATTGTGAAACCCATCAGCAGGGTCACAGATGATATAAAAGCAATGAAAACACATTTGCTTTTCATTTAAAGGCCAAAACCTGCCCCAAAAGTGGCATACTTCCATCTTGCAACTCTGAGGCACTTTGTGTGTGAGGTGAAGTATCAAGCTGTTTTTCAGGAATAAAGGTATGACTCAAAGCCTTCATGTGTATGTAGGCACTGGTGCTGAGGACTCAGGTGCCTTATGGTGTTATGCAGATCTGTTTGGAGCAGCTTATTGTTCAAATTAGGCCTTATGTAAAAGTTAGGTTCCTATTTTATTAGCTTGATGTGCTTCAGAGCCCTAAATGCACCTTCTGTCACAAAGTTGACCAAGTGTATCTTTACCTCATGCAAAAATGGGGCAAGTCTAAGATGTGTTTAACTGACACAACCTCATGCCAAGTTGCAGGCTTCATTTCTAACCATTATGTCAGGTTATTTTGTAGGATTGGCTCATATTTAAAACTGCTGCATACAGCAGTAGTCTCATTACTATAATAGCAGACTATCTCCAAAAATACAGAGAAATGTAACATGGAAGAGTTTGTGCTCGTTTTGATTCTTTTTTTTTTCTATGTTAACACTTGTTATTGGTCACTCTTGGGTTTCTTCAACCCACTATGCTACAATAGCAGCTTTAAGGCAAAATAAAAACTGTGTAAGGCATGGCTAGAAAAAAAGAACTGATTTTTGAATCTTACCTTGACTCGTTTCGCCGTCTTGCTCGCTGTGACTGCACAAAGGCATTAGAACCTGTTTCTGGCATCCATCCTGTGCAGCAGGCATCTGGATTTCATGGCACAGCTGCTCTCCCCACGGAGTTATGCTCCAGGGAACAGTGACTTGGACTAAGTCAGGAACTGTGAGGCAGCTGCATTATTTTAGGATGCGGTACCAGAGGCACTGGAGATGGTGGAGTCTTGCAGAAGATGGGGTGCTGGGGGAAGGTGCTGTCACTGGGCCTCAATCCATGCTAAGCAAATACAGTGGTTGCCACTGAAAGGATTTGTGCAGTCATTCCCCAATCTGGTTTGGTATGCCTGAGTTGGATCCACAGAATAATTTAGTTTGAATGCAACTACTAGAATTACTTATTTTTGTTAGAAATTGATTCAAACTTAAAGATGTGAAAATTCGAGGCCTAAATGATGCTAGGTGAATATGGGAAAGTTCTTGGTGCTTTCCAGAGCCACCTGTTTGCGCTGCCTCCATGCAGGAAGACAAAGCAGTGATGGTTTATCCTGTGGACTGCCATGCAAAAGCCACCAAAGCAGAAATGGGGCTGATGGCTATTAGCAGGAGCCTACCTGTAATGAATTACTTCATGAACAGCGTGCTGGGACAAGAGTCATCATCTGCCAGAACTGGTCAGAAAGAACACCTGTGTTCAGTTTCCTCTTCACATCTCACCTGGCTGCTAGAGGAGACAGCAGGGCCTAAACTGCACTGATGACCACATGTCTGGAGGGCTGTATATGAATACTCTGCTTCTGTCTTTGTGAACATGAGCAGAATTTTTCCTAGATGGTGCTAAGCTTTATTAATAATCAACTCATCAAGATCTGAAGTGAACTAAAAAAGGTTTCATAATTTTGTAAGACAGAAGGCAAGTGAAAACAATTGCAAATAGAAGACCCAGAAACTGCTGCCGCACAAAACACACTTGGATCATTTATTTCCACTCAGTCTTATTTAGTTCTACTACTCAGATCGGAAGTGTGGCACAGTAGGAAGCTCAGAATGCAACTGAGTATTGCCTAAAAGTAATGAGACTTAGCTACAGCATCTCTTGTTAAATCTTCTTAATTGGGACAAAGCCTGGCTGCACATCATTGTGTTGAGATTTAGAAACAATCTATGGTAGTTACAGTAAAGAGGAACAGCAAGACAGTGATAGCTGCAATTTTTTTAATTGGAAAAAAAACCACACGCGTGTTTGTTTAGACTCTGTAGTAGAGGAAGGATTTGTTGTAGCCTTTTGGGTTTCAAAGTAGTCATGCATTCCTGTAAATCAGTGTTTCCCAAACCTTGTGAAGGCATGGCCTCCCTTTTTGTATCATCTGTCTTTATTGGCAGCAGCTCAGTTTTCTCTGGGGGAAGGAAATCAGAAGGCTTTGTAATTACTGGCTACAAGTGTTTATGGACAGTGAGCTGTGTCCAGCAATTAAAGATATTCAGCTGTTCCCTTCCTAACCCAAACACTTCCTGACAGTAAGTACAGCCTGCTTTGCACTTTTCTGTCCTTGAGGAGGATTCCCCGTGGCCCTTTTGCAACTCCTAAGGGTACTGTTGCTTAGAATTTGAGAAACACTGCTGTAAACCAAACAGGAGCACGAGATAATACCTAATTTAGGCAAAGCTGCTTTGCAAATAAGGTGCACCATATGCTTTAAGACTATCCATGCACTGGATACTTTCTTTTCTTACACTTGACTTTCGTTAATTGGTGTAGCATGGCTCGTTCACACAGTATTTCAGTATGGCTGCATGCAGTATATCAGTCTGAGATGCTGTGTTGCTATTCAGCATTAGCACCTGCATAACACGTCAAAGAAAAATGAGATTTGCTGTTGGAAAAAAAATCAGATTTAGCTCTAATGTTACGGGACTGTAGTGTCCTTTTATGTATTCATTGCTTCTGTCCTCAGTTGCCTTTTGCTATATGTTACATACCAAATTTCAATTAGTTTGCATGCAATCAGCTGTTTAGTTACGGCAGGAAAGAGATGTCTTTTGTGTGCTTTTCTCTGAGTTGTATTAATATTTCCTACTGTATTTTTTTGTGATTCTAACCATTCCAGGGGCAGGAACGTTGAAACAGGTTGTATTCATTGTTCTAGGATTTACAAGAACCTGAGATGAAGTGGCACTGTGTGTTTTTGGGATATCATCCAACCCTACCGATGCCAAGGCCATTAGCTGAAGAACATCCGCCCTGTAATATTCTTGTGTAGAAGTTAGAAAAATAAACATTTGAAGGTTGCTTATTACATTTGAAAGAACCTAAACCCATGTGCAGCAGCTTTCTGAGCTAACTGTCTGTATTTAATGCTAAGAAGCGTGTGGCCCTCGTGCTAGGAGTGCTCCTTACTGCTCCTCAGACAGGCTCTGCTGAGAAGCAGTGTCTTCCAGGGCCATGTCTTCTTGGCTGGCCCTTCTGCACTCCAGGTTCCGACTCATGAACAGTGCATGGGCTGGACCTGCCTCCCGCTGGGGTCTTGGTTCCGTAGCATCTGTTGCTTCACAGGTCTCAGTGACTTGCTGGAAAGTAAGAAAGAAAAAGTCAACTAGTTTAGGAAATTTCTAACTAACACTTCAGCTATTTTTTGAAGTGACAGGTGAAAAAAGTTTAAAAATTGACGTAGGGATGTCATCCTGTGAAACTCCATGGGATTCTTAACATGCATTATTCACAAGGGAGTTCTGAAGAGGTACTTGTCACACTTTGTGTAACGCATAAATTTGGAAAGAAAAGCAGACCAGGAGCTGCAGGTTTAGTACCACAGATGTACATGTATAGAGAACTGCAAAAGAATTTGGATTGAAAAGGACTTCTGGAGGTCATCCAGTCCAAACTGCTGCTTCAAGCAGGGCTGACTTCTAAGTTGTTAAATCAGGTTGCTCTGGAGCTTGCTTCCTACACCAAATTTTAAATCCAACTTACAAAGAAACCTTTTCATTAAAGGTGGAATGCAATTATCAGTCTGAAAACGTTAAGTGCAGTGCCACCCCACTGTAAGGAGTCAATTAAGATAAAAGCATTCCAGAACTTTGCTGTGTGACCGTTGAAATGAAACGCTTCCTCTTTACTGCTTTCAGTCAAATGGGCACCTGGACTCTGAGCAGTCATCTTGCCCAGGATTCACCTCATCTAAATTTCACCATGTGGTCTTGCGGTGTCATTTATGCTACCAGTGGTTGGCAGAGAGATACAAGTCTCCCAGGGGAGAATTTCCTCCTAATAGCTCCAAGGATGAAGTGGATGAAGGCCTCTTCACTGAAAACAGAAGCCTCAACAAGAACCTACTGAGACATCATGCCCAAATTTTAGATAGCTTAAAGTTGGACAAGGTGAATCCTACCATTAGTATTCAGTATCATAGACTGGCTGAGCTCTTGTGAATTATGCCATAAACTGAGAGTTGGAATTGTGCCTTCTCATTGGACATATTCAGCTGTATGTGCAGAAATATTAATACCTGTTACAGTAACAAAGCAGGATTGGACCCAGGTAAGTAACATTCAGTTAACTCCTGTTGAAGTTCGTGGCAAAACTCTAGGGAACTGTATCACACATGGTTTTTTGGGGTTGAGAGCAAAATACACACAGGCCAAGGAGCTTTTCCCACTTGAGGTTTGGAGAACTCTTTGGAATCTAGGGAAGTTATACACAGTTCAGAAGGATAGTAACAGAAAAGTGCTTGGGACTTATATCCGCAGTCTTCCCCTGGCAGCAGTTTGGTTTCCATTTTGATAAGCCAAATGCAAAAGTCACTCTAATTGTGTTGTCTAATTGAAGTCACCCTCTATTTCTAGTCCATTTTCTCATGTTTCTGCTTTCTGGTGCTGAGGTCAATTTTTAAAATTCAGGACAGCAATGGATGGCAACCAAAGTTAAATGAATACACTTAACTAAACAATAAAACAGTAAGTTTACAATGTGAATTGAATTTTTCAGGGAAGATAGGAATGAAACTGTGAGTATATTGGGAAGAATGCTGGAAGTGTGTAGTGTTTTGCTGTTAAAAAATCCTTAATCACAGGGTATGCTGGTTTCCTTTGGTAAATATTTCATACAGGATTCGTTTGACTAATTTTCAGCAACAAGGTTTCAGGTCCTAAACTGAATTTCTGGTCAGAGAGAGGGACAGAAGAAATGCACTATTCAGGGGAAACCATTCCTTTTTCTACAGATAAAATAATTTTAAATCCTGCATAGGACTTGAAGCAGGCAAGGAAGGAGCTATTTAGTCTGCTCTGATGGTACTCATCACTTGGGCTGCAGAAAATGGAGATATAAGTCCCTGCTTTGAATGAAAGAAAAAGCAACTTTGCCCCAGTTTGCAATTCCAGGTGTGTGCGTAACAGCCCCCCATTAGTTACACACAAACGCTCTCACAGACACACTAATACTAAACAGTCTCATTGTGATGCAGCAAAATCCCCCAAAATTTCCAAAATCCCAGCAGTGTTTTGGAAGATACTGTTTTGTGACCACTGAGAAGGAAGAAACCCAGTGTTGGTGAGGACAGTTAAGAACCAGACAGGTGAGCAGAACAGGACTCTCACTGCTGTTTTAGCTTCAGCCTTACCCGAGCTGCCTGGCTTGCTGCTCTGGCAGACGGCCCCATGGCGATGTTCATGCTGCTGGAGGACTGCGTGTCGCTCGTGTTGCCTCCGTCTGCAGCCGAGAGCCCAGAAATCACCAAAGCACTTGAGAAACTCCTCTTGCCAAACAGCAGGCTGAGAGTTGAGCTGGTGGAGGAGGCCAGGCTGGACCTGAGCATTGCTGCAGCTCGGTCCTGCACAGTCAGCTGGCCAGCAACAGGAACAGCAGGGGACTGAGAAAACACAGATGTTGCCGAGTTGTGGAATGATAGCTGACTACTAGAAAGCCTTTGGGCAATTTCGTGGGCAGATGTAGATGTTTGGATGAAAGGCTGGCGGCTTTCTACAATTGGTCCAGAGTGACTCGAAGCAGGGGGCCTTTGGTTTAAAGCAGTGTGTGCCTGGACAGACTGACTCCTGGGTTTTCTCCTGCCTTCAAAAGAAAGATTAATATATTTAAGTCAGTGGCATTCTGATGAACTCCATGCTATTGACAGTGTCCCACGTGAACATATTACTGTTGGCGTATTACCACTGGTTTTATTAGCACAAGAACTCTAAGACTAGCAAAAGTAATGAACTCCTAAACCTACGAATCTTTCTATGTTTTCTGTGTAGTGTTTTCCACTACAGGGGTTCTGAGTTTTGATCAAAATAGCTCTAGAGGTGGTGCACTCAGTCAGAAGACAGGGAGATGAGAAGAGACCCCAAGCAAAGCACTCTAGTCACAAGCTCACAGCTGTTCTGCTAATGTACAGTTTAATCAGCCCATTAGTGAATGATTGAGCATAGTGTTGCTGTAACTCTGCTCCCCTTTGACAACCACACTAATGGAATGTTGGAAATGTACCTTAAATGGCTTAGTATAATTAAATGCAACAATGAAACCAAAAACCTGTAAGTTAAAACAATGGCACATTTAAAAGAATTATTCCTGTATATAGGGTGAGAAAATTTGAAAATTCAGCCAAGTGGAGGAATACAGCATTCAAGCCACAAGGAAGTTTTTAAGACTAACAGTAAACTCTGAATTCCAAGAGAGGCATTTACAGTACATCACAGACTTTAAAAGATGTGAATGCTTTTAGGTAGGATATGCTATTGGAGATCTGAATGAGACCCACATAAGGCTCTTGTCCCTTTCTGGGAAGCATCTCAGTGCAGCCACTACTGGATACAGAAAGCAGGTTAGATAAGCTATTCTGACATGCCTAGACAAATCATTCCTGTACAAATAAATCCCCATATTTAACATTTATATCAACAGCTTCTGTCATTCAAGCCAATGATTTCTTTATTTCTTATGCTTGTGTATTTGAATAGCCATGGAATGAAAAATAAATCATAAAATACTGGCCAGTGAACCCACCTGAGGCCTACTTGTATCCAGGCATTCTGCCATGGGTTGGTGTGTGCCACAGGCCCCAGCAGAGTTCACTGCTTCTGTAGACAGGCTCTAACCCAGGCTTACACAGCTAATACCAGTCACAAGAGTGCCTGCTTGGGTTTTTTTGCTCTCCAGGAAACTCCAAACATTAACACAAGCTGGCATTTTGGTTTCCTAGCTATAGCTGTGGGATGGGGAGTTGATGCCAGGAAATCTGTTAAGAACCATCAACACAGAAACTAGATTTTCTGGCAGGCATTTCCAGGCTGTTGGTAAATTTTTTTAATTTTTTTTTTTTTTTTGCTTTGGTTTTCCCCAATACCCAAACTCCTCCAAATCCTGAAATTTTGCTGGCATAAAGGAATATAAATCTCACACTATCTTCTAACAACATGACTGCTGAATTCATGCAGGTTCCAGCAATGCAGAATTTCATATCCAAGCCATCTACATTATATGTCTGAAACATGCTGTTTTACATCCACAGACCTGCTTTTCAGAGGCTGGTATCATTATCCCCACTTTTCAAATGCTGAAGCAAAGAGAATTTAAGTAACTTGGCACAGAGTCAGATGAGCAGAGCTGGGCTACAGCCTAACTGGAGCTCACTAAAACCTAGTTGGTTTGGCAAGTATTGGACACTTTCACACCTCATTTACAATGTATCTTTAGCTCTACTTTTATACTCCAAACAATAAAAAAATAACTTTCCTAAGTAATAAGATCCCCAAGATCTCTGCTGGAGAATGATGGGACAGACACACATGGTTCTTGGAAGCTCCTGGACAACGCTCTCGGGCAGAGGATGTGATTCTTGGGGTGGTCCTTGCAGAGCCAGGAGCTAGACTTCAATGGTCCCCTGCAACTCAAGCTATTCTGTGATTCCATGGCCCCTGTGCACTGCTCTGCCAGTGTCCTCTGTCCTTCCCGTGCTGTGATGGGCGCCAGGCCTGGCTGCTGTGTCCACAGCTGTGCGCACGCACGTCTGGCCTCTGCAGGGATTCAGGTTCTTCAAACCCTGGGGTTCTGCTAGAGTGCTTTGGTTTCTACATCTGATGGTTATTTCAATGGGTTACCTTTCTTAAATAAAAAGAAAGGACTGGAATTAAGAACAGAGGGGCTGTGGTGTGTTAGTTTGCGCTGTGGCGAACGTGGCCAAACATCTGTGATTTAAATTGCGACGCTGACCCCTGTCCAAAAGTATTCCATATTCATCCAACTGCAGTGGTTGGAGCACAGGGCAGGAGACCACCCGCATCTACGCCTAAAAACTTTGTCCCTGAAAACACTTAGGAAAACAAAGGCTGTTCTATAAACTGCATCATGAAATATGGACACTCTGGGGGAGAGCCCCACGTTTCCAGTCCTCCTGATTTTGGTTGCACTTTTATATATGGCTTTCACTGCATTTTGCAGACTCAGTGGTACCAGGCTGCAAAACACAATGTGAAATACGAAGAAGTTAAATGCACTTGATGCACAGATTATGAATCTAGAAGCCATTGCTATGATTATCTAGTTTGTTGTCCTATATAGCATGGGCCATAGAACTTCCCAGAATTAATTCCACTGTGGTTTTATTAATTGCTACTGTGATTTTTAAAAATGCATCCAGCATCTCCAGTCATAGAGAATCCACCTTAACCCTTAGTCTCTTGTTTCACTATTTATTTACTCTCTCAATATTAAAAACATGCTCTTGATTTCAAATCTGAATTGGATGTTGTTTAGTATTGTTACATCCAAGTCTGCTCAGAACAATGGTCTTTGGTCACCTTTCATTTCCCAGGTAAATACTTACAGACTACGATCAAGGCATCTCTTACAATACCAATTGCTTGAAAGTGCTTTATCTTTCAATACAGGATGTATTTCCCAGAAGTCTGATCCTTTTTTGGCTCTTCTTTGAACTGCTTCCAAACTAAAAAAGTCCCTAAATTAGGGCACTAGGACTGTACGTGGCAGGACAACAATATTATGATTTTTAACAGGCATAGCATAAGTTCTTTTTCAGTGCTGTAGTATTGCTTTAAAGTCCTGATACTGAAGATCGAGCAGAGCATGTTTTTTAACCAGTTTTAAAAAACACCTCTTGAATGAGTCATTTGGCTTTGCTCAATTAAGCATATAGCTTAATTAAGCATATAGCCACTCTTTCATGTTCTTTGTAGCTGCTAGGATGGAAGGAACTGTTTCATGATCAGATCATAGAAATAGATTATCTGTGTTTTTTCCCAATATAAACCAGACATTTCTCATTTCTACATATTGCATATTGGCAACTCTGCCTTTCTATACAGATGAAGACCACTGCTAGGATTTCTTTTGCTTCTAAATATTCTTTAAAAATAAACAGCCACAAGCCCACTTTTATCTTTTTGTCCCTAACGACCTTAGCCAAAAAATTCTTCATTTCATTTTCTACAGTATCTCAGGAGTGAATACAGATTTCCAATTGCTACCATTTCCTTGCATTTGTGGTGCATGTCTTCTTTTACCAAAAGCCAGGTTGCTTTTCCTATCTAGGTGTGACTTTCTCTCTTGATTATGGTTTTCTGGGCACCCAATCAATATGTTCTTTTAAATAACTCACAATTAACTTACTTTATTGTATAGCATGCTCAGGATCATTATATCACAATTAAGTTTGCTACTCTGATTACTGTTGTGTCAAGTTATGAGTAAGCCCATGGGGATTCCTCTAACACTAGACACAATTAAAAGCTGCAGTTGTTTTATTCTTGCAATGTGATTTATATTCAGAGCAAGATTTATTCCAGTCCTGCCCATTATCTTTAATGATAGGTCAAAATGATCTAACAGGAAACAAACAAGTGTCAAACCCCTCAAGTTCTCTGCTTTAATTTATACAATAATACCACAAACTTGTTGAAATGTAGAGTTAATTTGCTTTAAATTACAAGTCCTGATCCCACAGTGACAGATCTCACAGCGACCCACTGACAAACTTAGAATCATAGAATGGTTTGGGTTCGAAGGAACCTTAGAGCTTGTCTAGTTCCAAGCTCCCTGCTGTGGACAGGGACACCTGTTACTAGATTAGGTTGCTCAAAGCCCCATCCAACCTAGCCTTGAATACTTGCAGAAATGGGGCATCTACAACTTCTCTGGACAATATGTCCCAGTGCCTCACTGCCCTCACAGTAGATTTTTTTCCCTTTTTAATACCAATTAACCCCCTAAACCCTCTTTCAGTTTGAAGACATTCCCCCTTGCTCACTCCATGTTCTTGTAAAAAGGTCATTTTCCATCTTTTGAACTCCCTTCAGGTACTGGAAAATTGCAATTAGGTCACCCCAAAGCCTTCTCTTCTCCAGGTTGAACAAACCCAATTCTCTTTGCTTTTCCTCATATGTAATATATATATATATATATGTATATATAACTCTCTATATATAATACAGCATCCCTTCTCTGGACCTGCTCCAACAACTTGATGTTCTTCCTGTGCTGGGACCCCAGTCCTGGATGCATCACTGCAGCTGGGGTCTCACCAGAGCAGAGCACAGGGACAGAAATCCCTCCCTGGCCCTGCTGCCCACGCTGCTTTGGATGCAGCCCAGGACACGTTTGGTTTCTGGGCTGTGAGTGCTCATGGCTGAGTCATGTCCAGCCTCTCATCCAGCAGCACCCCCAAGTCCTTCTCACAGGGCTGCTCTTGATCTGCTCATCCCTAGCCTGTGTTGATTTTGAGGATTCCCCTGATGCAGGTGCAGCACCTTGCACTTGTTAAACGGCATGGGATTCCCATGGGCCCCCTTGAGCTTGTGCAGGTCCCTCTGGATGGCATCCCATCCTTCAGGTGAGTCAACTGCAGCACTCAGTCCAGTTCATCTGCAAATTTGCTGAGGGTGCACTTGATCCCTTGGTCTATGTCATTGATGAAGATATTAAGTAACAGTGGTCCCAGTATGGATCCCCGAGGGACACCACTTGTCAATGGTGTCCATCAGGACTCTGAGCCATTGACCACTACCCTCTGGATGTGACTGTCCAAACAACTGCTTATCCTTATCCTTATTACTTAACATACATTTCCAATGTAAAGGCCACTAGTTCTACCTTGTGAATATGTCTGAGGCACTTTTGAATCCATAACATGAGAAGGGCTCAGCTGTTAGGTGACAGAATGATTGGCAACATTAATTTTCTCTTGGTAACTGCTATATAGACAAAATAAGCTATTTTCCATTTGTTTGTTCTCCACATGCACTGATGAGCAGCCAAACCAATTCCTCAAATAAATTGTCATGGTCCTTCCAAGATAATTAAGATTTTTGCATGCTTTCATTCTGCTGTTCCCAGTCAACAATAAGCAGAGGTTCACTGTGGTACAGGCTCCCTGCATGGCATGTGTACACTCCCTTCCATCTGCATTCCTCATTCTGGCATTCTTAGTGCCACCTGCTAGGCCAAAAATTACCCATAATGGACTTTGACAGTGGAACCTTTGGTGAATCACTTTCGTGTTACACCCTCCCAGTAAATACCTGGAACAGTATCGGGAAGCCATCTCCTACATGTTCTTGATCATTGGGAGAGACAAACTGCACTCTCTTTCTGGAATTAGTTTTCCACTGGATTTGAGGACTCCCCAAAAGCATCTGCCCATGTGTCCCCCCAGCAGAAGTCTCCAGAGAAAGATAAGTAAATTGTGCAAATACCTGCCCGCTGGTGGACCTCTTGAGATGAAGTTTGCAGCTGAGGGGTTCCATCCCTGGTGGGCTGTGAGCTACTGGTCTGGCTTGAATTCCCTGTGGAATTGTTGCTAGATGAAGACCCCCCTCCACTATCCACCTCTTCAACATTGCCTCTCTCGTGGTGAGCTGCTGCATGGCAGTCCTTTCGCATTCTGTTTGCAGGAACACACACAGGGTCAGCCACTTGTTGCACGTGAAAGTTTGTGTCACTAGTGTTAGATGCCCTCAAAGAGTTCTCTCTCACACCACTGCAGGTCTTCTGCAGGACATTTTAGGAGGTGGCAAAGATGATGATGTGATAAGCTTACTTGAAACAAAATCGTATATGACACAAGCCGATTGTATATGACCTTTGTCTGTGTTTAGTGGCTTTGGAACGCTGAAATACCTCAGGGCTCTTTATCTAACGTTGCAGTGGTCTCCCAAGATTAACTGCTACATGAGGTAACCAAGTAGCAAAGAGGAATGGGCTGGACAGAGCTCAGAGGGATGAGCTGCATGGTGGGAAACTACATGTAAAGTCATTAGATACAATTATTGGCATTTTAACATAGGTCTTGGTATGCGAGCTGGCTCCCATGGTGTCTCTATGGTGCCCTGCCTCTCAGCTACAGTGGCAACTGGGCAGGGAATGAGGCAAGGGAGTTATTGCTGTGTGAAAAGTGCAAGTAGGAACGGGAAATGCAATGTCCTGATGGGACATGTCAGGTACCGATCATGCATAGCTAGGGCAAGTCAGGCAGTTTTGGTGAATAGCAAGTACATTTTTAGGTGTGCTTTGGTCAAGAACAATAACTTGGGGATGAATATCTAACTGCTGAAGCTTCGGAGCATAACTCACCAAAATCCACCACCACATTTACTCATGTTCAGAATTACAGAAAAGATAACCTTAATTAGATGGCATAAACAGTAAAATTCCATGGAGTAAGGGATGTGTCTGTAGTGCTGTGTGATTTGAATGGCTCTTGTTGAACGTGTAGAAAGCTTTGTCATGAATGAGTTAATGCATTTTCTTTCAGTTCTATTTGCAGCACTATTGAGTTACTCGCAATTAATTTTTTTCCTCACAGATAACAATACAGAACTGCTCTCTTTTAACAGAAAATACAGTGAAACTGAGACTGCAGGGTCTCTTATCAGCATAGCCAAAATTTAAAACCTACCTTAACCACTTGGATTTGAACCACTTTTTAATGTTGTCCAAACTGACAGGTCCCCCCCAAATGTTCCTCAGTTGGCTGTGTGTCCCGAGGTACGAGGTGGTTAAGGGGGAAACATACATTGGATATCCCAGCGGCTGATCACATGAAGAATTAATTAAGTTCCGCAACACCTGTTTATTGTTCTGGATGCTTCCTCTCTCCGGGTTACGATTGCGTAAGAAAATCAGTTCCTGCTGCTGGCCAGCCCAAAGCCCTCTGACACACTCCTTGTTGACCTGCAGGTGGATTAAAAACATGCAGATCGTGCAAAAACATTTGCTACTCAAGATGCAGCACTACAGCATCTAAGTAGAACAGCAGTGGCTGAGCGTGCAAAAACTACAATTAACTTCTCCTTTCAGCCACATTACTTAGAAATAGTACTAGTTACCACAGCCCCAAATTACTGCAGCATTAGAAAAATGGCATATGTACCTTGATCACCTTGAAGCTCAGGTAGCTTTTGTGGAGCATGATAACTTTATACTCATCTGCTCCTTCATCTACCACGTGTCTCAGAGTCAGCAGCTCCTCCCGGTTGGACAGGACTGCGCTGCGCCAGGCCGGGTCCCCTTCATGACAAATCACCACCTTTTCTTCAAAGGACTGGATCGCTTCATACAGGACTGCCGGGTCCTCGTACTCATCCGGGCACGTGAACTGGTCCTGGTCGTACGGGAAAGAGTATTGAAGAGGTCAGGTACCTTTGTGAAAACACAAAAACTATCGACAGTAAACAAAATACTGGCTGCCAAACAGTTCTGAGCTGGCCCTCACCGAGTGACTTGACACTTGAGAAAGTGTCTTTTGGGATGTTCATTTAACAGTAGTGTAGAAAGGTACAATTTTGGTTTTATTGTAATCTCTTCTGATCTCATGACAAAGACATTTGGAGAACACCAGCTTATCCTTTTTTTTTTTTTTTNTTTTTTTTTTTAATTAAGTGTGAAACTATGGGAGGCAGAGCTTTCAGGGAAGTTGGAGAGAGATATCAACTAGGGCAGTCCACAGTTCTTGTGGAAATTTGTATTTTTATCCACAAAACCCCAACAACAATAGCACAGACTGGGAATCCATCAGCAAATACCACAATACTGAAACTTCATCCAGCAGCACCATGGCCAGTAATAACATCGTAAAATTATTGTGTCAAAGAATCAGATACAAATTCACAGCAGTTCAGTAATATCCAGAACAATTATAAATACCATTCATGATAAAAGCATATGATACTAAATCATAATGTGCCAGAGCAAGAACAAAATCAACTCCAAGCTATACAGGGCCTGACCTGAAATTAGCAGTGCAATCAGCATAATCAATGTATTTCCTTTCAATCCAGAAACCACCTTTATAGTATCCACACAAGTGAAATATGACAAGACCTTCTGCTTTCTTTTGGTGAAAAAATGCAGGGTCAAGCTCTGCAAAGTGGTTTCAAATGGGCAGGTAGGGGGTTCAGAAAAGAAAATCAAGTGAATGCAAAATAAATAAATGCCAAACTCTTCCATCTTGGTGAAGGATGTTTGTTAGAATAAGGTGGCAAGTACTCCATTTCCCTCTTTTTTTTTCTCCTTTGTACAGCTGCTAAGGTATCCTGTGTTTTCCTAAGAAAACAGACACAATAGTAAATGTTAAAAATACAAACATAAATAAATACCCTACCTGGTGTAGCTTCAGAGACATTCGGATTGCTGGGGCAACAACCTTATGCAACAGATCCATGTCTGCAAAGACCCACTCATCTTTTGCTGCTATCCGGAAATCTCCTTTAAACAGTGCATGGAGCCCATAAAGAAAAGAGTCCAAGCTGTAAGAGAAAGGCAGCAGTCACTCCTAGAAGTCATTCCCATCTCTCCAAGCCAGATCTGTCGGTCTCCAGCCTCGTGCTGACCTATGCAGTGGCCAGGGACCCTCTGGCCCAGGCCGACTGCCTGCGGTGGGTGTAAAGCAGGGTCATGTCATGATTCTCTAACAAAAAAAACCCCCAAACATTCCTTGGGAGAGGCAGTTTTCTTTCTTTGTGCTCTGTAAATGACTGGCCATGAGATGAATGGGGCACCCGGAATGAAGGATGTCCTCGGGATGGTGACTGAGTCAGAAGTGCCTCAGGGCATTGTTTCTCTGCACCTGTGCCAAAGTGACCAGGTCAGGGGGTCAGCTGCACTCGAAGCACAGCCAGCAGAAGCTGCTTCCTTATTTGATAGTTTATTGATCAGTCCTGTTAGCACTTCTCCTTGTAAGTGAAAAATAATAATAGAAAAAAAATACTTTTAGGAAATCTAAGACCTTTCTCATGACATTCAAACCTAAATGTGAACATTAAAGCAGATGTACTTGAGAATACTAAATTTCAGAACTGTTCAGCAAACCAGGTGAGAGCAGGAATCAACCAACAGGTGCTTCCTAGTGAAACAATGAGCCCTAAAGCAAATACACACTGAGTTTCCTTTTTCTACCATAAGAAACTAGATGTAGGCAGTTCTGCCTAGCCTTGCATGATGGTTTACTTGGACCTGAGATATAAGCACAAGGTAACAGCTACAAAATCAGGTAGTTGTTAGAAGATGGTTGCACGAGGGCTTTGTGAAGAGAAACAATCAACCTTCAGCTCTGATCTGCACCCTGAATTACAAGATTCTCATGCCATTGTCACTTGTATAATGCTTGTAGGTGACTGCTGTCCCAATGTTGTTCTGAAGAAGTGATCTCAAAATTGAGGAAAGCAGACCCCTCTATTAAAAACAGGCATATCCTGCAAACCCACAGGACATGGTTTCATCCACCTGCTAAGATTTTACTCACTCTTGCAACAGCTGATCTTTTAGATTGTAAAGACTCTGGAGAAAAGCTGTATTAAGAAGCTGTTAGTCATTTTCATTACTGCCCAGCCTTTCTCTAGAGAACATATAATCTTTCCACATAATTGAGCTTTCTTAATTATTTTATAAAAAGAAAAAGATATTTTCAATATATTCTCTTCTCTGAGAGAGGAAGAAGAGAGACTGGAAGAATGCCTGGCCAACTTCGGCTCAAAGGCATTCTAATTTTGCTCTTGGTGGGTAGCATGTCTTAGAAATTAAAGTGGAAATACACATGTTGTTACCAGAGAAACAGCTGGATACTGATTTTCTCCATGAAAGCATCATGTAATAGAAATCAACTAATCAGGAGGATGAAAACTAGCCAGAAAGGCAGGGCTGCTGTCACTGCTGGGAACATAAGGAATACAGAGAAACTTTTATGAATTCTTAACTGATTTGCATTTATTAGTACTAAGTTACATATTAAAACATGCCTATGTGAGACAGGCACACTCAGATCTTCAAAACCTTCAAGCACTGATTTCAGTGGGAGTTATTATGTGTCCTTAAGGAGTGGGTCCTGGTCCCCACTGACTTTAAATCCATCATCTCCACAGTTCAGAAAATCGTAATATACTTAAATCCTGCTTAAAAGCTAGGAAAGCCCTAGAATAAGCCAGCTGGGAGGGTGGGGGTAGAATGAAGAGTGCAGACAGAGTGGTGAAATTTAGGCAAAATTAAGACATCACCCCCTAGGGTGATTTAGGACTATCATCCCCTTTGAAAAGGCTACACATCAGGAAAGAAGCTTTCACTTGCCCACCCATCAGACAACATCAGCACACACAGCTGAATGCTTGCCTGGAAAAACACCTGTTCTGTACCTAAATATTCCTCTCAGAATGAAATTGTAAAAGCTACCTTGAAGTCTGAATGTACTGATGATCCGTTGTATAGTTTCTCCCCACATAACACTCCTTGTATTTGCTCTGAAAAGTTGGCTGGAACGAAGGGAGGAGTAGGCAGGAGGGAGAATTGGTTTTTACATCTTGGGAGGCTCTCAGAGCCAAATCTGAACACCAGAGCAGACAGAGAGTTTGCATTCACATCAAAGTGCCTTACGGGCATCAGCACCAGCTAAACAGGCTGCTGTGAACAGCAGGATGTGCTGAAGGCACGGCCGGGACTGGGACAGCCATGCAAACCGCAGCCAAGCATCAGCAGAGGGAGCGTGGGGAAGCACTCCCTGGGCTTAGGGGAGGCTCATCCATTTGTCATCCCTCTGCATAATAAGTTCTCTAACTCAGGGGATTTTTAAGAACAAACATGACTGCTACAAGGAGCAAATCAGTGGTGGCAGTAGTTGTGAGAGGCTGAGAGTCAATTATTTTATGTATTGTATTTTCCACCAGAGCGGTCTGGAGGAGATTGCTTTATTCACAGAACCATGGGCATCTTTTATTCTCCTGACAATTGTAATGAGGCTTTTGGGTATATTCTGCCTATAATGTGACACTATCTCAAGCCATTACCTCTGTAACATGCAGCCTCCTTAATCCATATAAGATACAACTCTTGTTATTCTTCCCATTGTTATGCTCTCTCCTGAAGACACTAATGAGATTATTACGAAGCTGTAAAAGTCAACCACTTTGATCTCAGGCCTGACTCTCAACCACTTTCATCTCAAGCCTCACTCAAGGTTGTTGCTGTTTTCTTGGCCCACTTTTAACATACCTCAATTAGTAATCTGCTGTAGTTACAGGCTGGTTCAAAATATTTAAAAAACAATTTAAGGTAAAATTACATGTCAAAGAAACAACATTAATCTGTAAGAGACATAACTACAGTATCTGGCAACATTTCCAACCCTCTGAGCTAACAACCTGAAAAGCTGCTGTCATAACCGCAGACTATTTTAGAACAAGGCTGGTAGGTGCATGGGAACTGTCAGCCCCTTGAGGGTGAAGAGAAGAGGGGATTAAGTAGTGCCACAAACACCAGAGGGAGGGCAACAGTGCCAAAGCAAATACTCCCTCCTACTGCACTTCTTACGCTGCTCCGACAGCTGAAACTAAAACCATTTAGTGCCAGCCTGAAAACAGTGTGGATGCAGACTAATGAGCTGGTGAATATCTCTGTGTGTATTTTGCATCTGCAGACCTTCTCCAGTGTTAACTGTAGGTTTATTTAAGGAACAAAGGAACGAGCATATCTGTGAGCTACTAACGACCTGAATGTCACAGTTCACCTGAAATATTTTCAGCGGTAGCCCTTCTAATTGGATATTTTAGATGACAGTGGTTGTGAGCTGAGTCAAACTTTTCTGCCCTGCTCAGCTCTGGCAGACATCAGGCTGCACTGTCTGCTTGAACTCCCACCAGCAGCGCAGCACCAGCAGCAGCCCTGTGGTGCCATGGCACGTGCCCTCTATGTCTCCCTCAAATGCTGGGCAATGCAGTGGGGGGACCAGGTGGGAAGGGGCAAGTGGGGCCAGCTTCTTCCCTGGGTTTCAGAGTGAGCAGCAGTTCCTCCAGGCAGAGGCACTCCTTGGAATGACCCTTTGTCCAAACTGAGCTTGAGGAACCTGAGCAGCCAATCTTGGTAGTGTTGGAAGTATCTATTGAGAGATGCTTTATTGAGAGATTTTTGTATTTTTCCAAATTTGAATTTTTTACTAAATATTTCTCTATTAGTAGCTTTAGTGGCTGAATAGAATTATTCTGTAATTTTTTTTTTGACAAATACACAACTAAACATATCACTCACACTTGAATAAATGAATGGTAATGTCATATCATTCTTCAAATTGCATTTTGTGCAGGATGCCTCCTAATGAGAGTTTAAAAGAGCAAGTGATTTGCATTGCAATGTTCTGCCTCCTTAATGAATGCATTTATTGTGTAATCTAGTGTTAATGTTAGGTTTCTCCTGACATTTACATGAACAGGTACAGTGACTAATTATTTACATACATTATATAAGAGCATTTAAAATCTTGGTTTACACAGTGACATTTGCTGATTAATAGATTAGACAAAATCATGTGTAAATGAGTGCAAATTGATAGTTTGCATACACAATGTAAACTTGACTCTCAACTCTGTAGTGCACAGCCCACAGTAACATTACCTTTGCTCCACTGCACAGCAGCTGGATGACTGTCACTCCTCCAAGACACACCAAGGACTAGATAAGAGAAACCTTCAGAGAAAGCTTCCTACTACCTGCACAGTCACCTCTGAGAATGCAACATGAACTGCAGAGCACGGTAGATTCTTGGCTGGTTTGCTTCCACTGAACATCTGAAATGCTTCCTACAGTGAGAAGAGCATGATGCCTACCTGGCCCTTAAATCCCAACTCATCCCAAAAGCTCTAGCAATGTTGTACACAAGATGCTCCACAGAGAGAATTAAGAGAAAGTCCCAAGATGATCTAGGTAAGTTCTCAGTGCTTACCAGAGTAATCTAGATCTGTATTTTTGTAATCCAGCATTTGAGTGTGACAAAATGTGTTAGCAGCCCTGACCTCTGACAAAATGACCCATACCCCAACAGCCAGAGTCATGGAATGGCCTGGGTTGGAAGGGACCTTAAATATCATCTAGTTCCAACCTTGTACATGTGGAGGGGTACAACTCCCTCTCACACACATATCTGGCTGTGGGACTGCCTGCTCTGACCATTCCTGAGAAAACTAAAACACTCTTCAGCATCAGTAGGCTCTGAAAGCTCCTCAAAATATGGCACCTTTTCAAAGAAAAGGAGTGTGAAGCATCACTCAAGGAAACATTCCTCCATCTTTTGAGGACCTTAAGTACCTTTCCCCCACCTGACTGAATGCCGACCTGCAGCAATCTGAGAGCTGGTGGCAAGGACCTGCAGGAACACTCAAGATTGCTCTTGGTGAGAGCTGCAGTGCTCTGCCAAACACAGAGAGAGGAGTGCCTGAAGACAATTCTTGTGAGCATCTCCTTCTGGCATCATCAGCATTGCACACATCGGACAAAGTCTCCTTCCCCTGGCATGCTGTATAATTGTATTCCTATTGGAATCTCACTGACTGACTGCTCATTTGTGTTTAAACAAGTTGTGCAGATCTGTCTGAAGCAATAAACACCATAAGTAGGGTGCCCTTCATGCTCAAGTGAATGTATTGGGGGGATTTCTGTTGATAAAGGTCTTGATGTCAGGGGGGTAGGGTATCCACCTTGCTCCTTAGTTAATAATTTCTACTGAATTGGTTTTGTCAGTTAAGATATATGCATTCTGAAAGACAAGAAGAAATGTATTTTACCAAGCTGAAGTCATGTTTTGTAGCTGCTGCAATTTGTAACTTCAGCTGTGCTACTCAGATTCCTTTTCTATTTTTCCAGATCCTTCTGACAGTGGAAATGCATTAAAGGTAATTTAAGCAGGTGGGGAAGTGACACAGTTTTTCCACAGTGAAACTTTTCCAGGGAAAGCTTTTGTGAAGTAGCATTGGAAAAGATACCAACAGAAGCTTCCACTTAGTCTCTTTTATGTCACAAAATACCTTTTAAAAATACAATGATTTGATACTGCCCTGGAGCACTTGCTTAATAAAAAGAAAACCAGGATTTAATTGAAGGTTATATAGAACAGATTAAAAAAAAAAAAGTGACAGAGCTGTGCACCTCAGATGACCACCCCAGTTTTTGCCTTTCTGCAGAGCTTCCCTCCCCAAGAAAAGTATTTTTAAATATGGAGAGTCCACTTATCAAAAGAGAGAAAGTAATTTGGTTCATTGGTATTTGTCAGATTTTGAAAAGACATGGTATACTGACTCCTGAAATTATTATTAAAATCTTTATAGAACACTATACAAATAATTATCCTCAACATTCATACTTTCCATGTTAAGCTTTGGAAAGTCTCTGATAATATTATCCCTTTGCATTAGCTACTAACCATGTAAGCCAGTACAAATAGGGAACATTGTTATTGTATCTGTATTAGAGCCAAAGCATTGTAATGAAGATTTTAAGATCCAGTGGAAAGTACATGCAATGTGATGACAGTTTCAGGAAGCTTTTGTGTTATTTTTAGATGAATTCTTAATATCACTGTGACTTATCTATTGCAGGCCCAGATCAAAAATCACTTTAATCTTTTCTCAGACAAGTATATTAAATGCAAGTAAACTTTCCCATAATGACCCCGAACTCCAAAATTTGGATCATCAAAAAACTAGGACAATTTAAAAAATACCAATGGCTTACCTAACATCACACTAATTTGAGTGAATTGAAATGAAGTGAGAAAAAATGCAGCCCAAAAGAAAACTACTACAGGAAGAGAATGTGCAAAGACTAGTAGAAAAGAGATGACAAAAGCCACTTTAGAAAGCAGAAATCAGCAGCACAACAAGAAATAAGCCACGTGAGCCACAAACATTTTGCATGGAAGACATAAAACAAAATGTTACAAATGTCTCAACAGATAACAATGCTAGAATGAATATTTAAAAGAACTGTTTTATCTTATAACAAAATGCATTCAAAATCACACATGCTGTCTTTGTTTGCTTGTTAGTAAGACAAATCCTCTCTAAGGAGCATGTTGATAGAGGTCTAGGTAGCTTTGCTCACCATTCTGTGCCAACACAGCAAGGTCACTTAGAAACTGTATTTATTCAGCTTCTCCATTGTTACTAAACTCCTGTGCATACAGAGGGTTCAAATAAATCTAATAAAACCCTAAAATTATGTAGGAAGTTAAACTCCATTAAAATAATCATTATTTCATTAATAAAATGCCTCATCTATAGCACAGTGTAAATTATCCTGTATAAAATCCAAACAACTCAGAACTCCCAGTGAAAATGGAAGAATCCCTAATGAAAATATAAGATGGAGAGCATATTTAGAAACAATCTCAATGAAGCATATTTTAATTAACCAGACTTCCTAGGAAGAAGTGTTTTGAAAGAATGAACAAATGAGCAAGGTAGACTGAGAACAGACAAAGCCTCAGGAGATGAGAGGTTCTCCCTTCCTTAGTTGCCAGAATGAAGTGGCACAATGAACAGGAATGCACCCCTAGGAATACAGAGGAGAACCCTTATACATTTATTGTTCTTTAGCTAACTACAACTCAGACAGCAGTTTCTTCCTGTTCTGGAGATTTCTTCCTCCTACTGGAATACCAGAGGAAGGACAGCATTCCAGTAGCCAGACATGAGTGAACACAAGCAATAACCATTGGTACCCATTCTTTCAATCCAAAAATTCTGCTTTGCCCTATAAAATAAAGACTGGTATTAGTTATTTAGCCAATCACAAAGAAAAAGATGACCAGGAATGACAGAAAACATTTTATGGAGAAATGAGATTTCACCTTGATCTAATCTTCTCTTAAAATCCCACATCACATGAAAAAAGACAAACAGGTCTTTGTTTTAACATGAGGAAAAAGGATTCCTAAAGATTACCTGATGGCCATATTGTGAGATGCAGTTCCCAAAGCTCTCCGACCCAGTATACACAAGGCAAAGGAAAGCGTCACTAGAGGAGAATCCTCATCGCTGTCCAGGTGCTACAAAGTTTTAAGATTAGCATGTTACTCTGAGTGCAAACATCACATTTAAAAGCACCACAATGCTACAAATGGTGACATTCATAACATTTGCACATAGCTGGACCTACACACCAAAATATTCTTTGCAATTAAACAGACCAAGAAGGAAGACCATCACCATAAGAGGATTTTTGCAAAATGCAAGCTTGTTTTGCCCACTGTCTGGAAACAGAACATTCCATTCTCAGGTAGTGAGATCCCACGGGAAGGGAGTTGTGGTGGTGTTTTATTGTGGGGTTTTTGTTTGTTTCTACTCCTCCCAGATCTGACACTCTAAACTGGAAGAGGTTCCTTATTGTTGGGAGACACTGCAACTGGAGACAGCCAAAACCCCTTTCATGGAACACAGTTCCTATGAAACCTTACCACAGATTCCAGAAGTACAATCTCTTTGAAAAGTTTGGAGGCACACACTTTCAGTGAATAACAATATCTATCTAAATGGCTGATGACACTGACTTCCCATTTTAACAAGCAGTCAGATAATTTCATTTATGTTTACTGACTCAGGAGAGGATTTTTAATGAAATTTTCACAAAGAAAAATTTGCTACCATGCTAGAGGAAAGAACTGGAACAACCCCTCATGCATGTTAATCTTCAGGAGGATACAGATTATTATTTCAGTCCATGCAATGAGTGATTTCTTAAGGCTTTCTCTGACTCTGAAACTAAAGCCAATTATAATGGAGAATGTAGCTCCTTCTATAAAACATATTGTGTATAGTGACCCTGGGGGGTTTTAATCCCACTTCCTACATGAATTTTGCTTCTCTATAGCCAGTGAATTAAAAAACAAAGGTAAAGTATGTAACAAAAAGATACATGTGTGTCTGTGTGGCACCCGTGCAAGCATTAATTTGCCTTTTTAAGTCTTACTTACATGTTTCCAGCCTATTGGCATCCCTAAATCTATTATTGAATTTGAAAATCTAAGCCAGAGAACAAGTGGAAAGGCATCAATTAACAGCAGCTTTCCTTGCACCATGCAATGTGTCAGAACTTGCAAGCTGAGACATGGAGATGAGAAAGAAAAGAAGTGAAGTATTCCCACTAGGAGGGGATGGTGGAAAGGGCTCAGAAGACAATTCAGTGAAAACAATATCAACACCACGATATGTAGGGAAACTGGTGGAATGGTACTCAGCATCAGAGACATGAGAAGGAACCAAAGGGGAGCTGAAACATTTGGTGATGTTTCAAGAAAGATTCAGTGAGGTTACACCAGCTAAGGTCTGTAGTGGGATGTACGGTTTGTGATCCTGAGTGGAGAAATGCATAAATACAGCACATTGTGGCCAGGAGAGAGACACTTCTCCACTTCTGCCACTATCAGCAATAATCGGAAAATTAGATTGTGGCAATATGCTTGTTGGAAACTGTACTCTCCCTCTGAGCTATTTTGAGTATTCCATGGAAATACAGTAGTGCATTTCTGACAAAAGACTGCTGACCATCAGTAATCTTAGTGGCTCAGAGCATGCAAATGCACAGCTGCACATCTGCCCTTGACCTTCTAGAGCTGTGAGTGTTTTCACATGGTTGGTTCTGTGGTGTGGTTCATGTCTGAGTCATGAGCTCTCAGAGGTGCCCTATGCCAGCAGGGAGTGTGCCATGCACCCCCTACCACCCTGCAACTGTACACAAATATAAGCAAATTTCTGAAAAGGACACACAGACAGGGGGCAAAGGTACCAATCACTGGCAACATGGAAGGAACTGTAATGCTCTGATGACATTCTCTGAATGGAGCCTGCTCTAGCAGTACTTCTGTGAGCACTTGATATATCCGTGCTTTCTAGAGCCGACAAAATTAACGCTGTTGGAAATTTGCACAGTAAAAAATTGGTTCCATATTCAAAGACTAATGCTCCTTAAGACTCCAGTTTTTGCACATGGGTAGTTTCCAAAATATGTTTTTTCCATTCCACAAAACAGGTTATCCTTTTACATTAAAGCTAAAAGCTTATATGAAATAAATTTTATTCTACAAATCTTGAGAAAGTAAAAGAGTAGTCATGCACCATTTCATTCATATCCCAAGAATTAAAACTAATACTGCTAAAAAAAAGTAAAATTGACACGTACCTCCACCCTTTTCCTGGCACAGAACTGAATCCAGTCCAGATAAACACTGCAGAAGCTAGCTCTTGTTATTCCTTGGAGACAGGGGACATAATCTTCATCTATGTTAACGTTAAACATTGCAAGGTCACGCTCAATATAATGCCACTTTGCATAAGGCTGCAGTATCTTCTGGATGGATTCGTCTTTTATCCAGTCAAGGATTTTGGGAGAACTTGCTGTAAAGTATATGATACTCTGTTGACAAAATGTGCAAAAGTTAGTCACTTTGAACACTGATTAAAGCAGACATATTTTACACAGAAGAGAATAAGCCAAATAGGACCCCATTAAGAACTATAATAGTGTATATATTTCTTATATTTTACTGCTTAAGATCATTATTGCTTCATAAAAGTGTTCAAGTTAGAAAAAAGACAATAATTTATATTGATAGCAGACAACAGAAAAACAAATAATATTTTCAATATCCTTGTGCCTTACAGGAAAATCAGTACAATGACAGGAATAGAGAGTTCCAGCAATCAAACGTGTCACTACTAGTGGGGTTCTAGGGTCTACCACCAAGAAAGTGATACCAGTAATAGCTTAGGCATGTTTTGAAAAAACAGTAGTAGATTGTCACATTCTCAAAATAGGGCTCTTTTTTCCTCAGTGGACTTACTGTTTCCTGAGGATGATGCTTTCCTAATTCTTTATTAGCCACAAAGATGAGATGTGACAGATGTGTATGACACAAATCTATTATTTGTCAATGCAGCAGGTAAAGAATAATAGATTTTTTCTTACATGTCAGGTTAAAAAGCTGGTAACTGATATAACTGAGTTCCTTTTAAAGCACTGAGGGGGAAACAGCATTTAGCAGGATCTCTTTTATCAAATACACAAATGTTAGAAAGCAGCAACACATGTATTTCGTATCTGTGCCTGAGTTTCTAACTTTTTCTAACCACTCTGGACACATTAAAATAATAATAATTAAAAAGAATTCTTAAAAATTCTATACAAATGCAATTTGGAGCATATTTTCAAAACAATATGAAACTTAAGAGGCTCCAGTGTGTTCCATTAGCAGGAAAGTCCCATTATAATGTTTTATAATATTAACTTAGAGTTGGATTCCAAAGCAAATGAGAAGCAAGTATGATTCATGACTGAAGATGATGTAGTTCCATTTTACCTAGTCAATGGAAATAGTACTAAGTAAATAAATGTATAAAATGAAAATATGATGGATTTCAAAGGACAGAAGCACGACCAGCCCTTTTAAAAAACCCCAGATGCTCTCCATAGCTTTTCTTTCAAATTGTATAAAAATACACAGCTAAGAGGAGAATCAAGCAATCAGAGGAAAAAGACAAGTCAGACAGATAAGACATGATGGACCCTTAATTTCATGGCATGAGGAGAACAATACACTCCTTAGAAAGGATTCATGCAGAACCAATAGGAGCTGAAAACACAGCACTCAGCAAATACACAGACTTCTTGAATACTAGAAGATGTTTAAATAAGAATATATTGAGAAGAGATGGAAGAGGCACAAGGGAAAAATATCACAGTAGTTGGGCAGGAAATTATTTCAAAATATATGCAGAAGGGCTACAGGAGCTGACCCACTTTATTTGTGGGGAATAAAAATCCTTTCATAATAAGAAATGCATGCATTTCTAGGCTGCCAATGAAACTGCAAATGAAATAAATATGATTTAAGAATAAGATGCTCAGTGCAACTCATTGTTTAAAAGACCAATAGAATAATTATTTTTGAAGGATAAAATAACTAAAACAAAGCATACATTCTCTGTTTATTTTTGAGATGGAGTTTGCTTTTTTTATTATCCTCATCTGTATTTACAAAGAAGCTGATTCAGCTGGGAAAAAAAACAGACTTGCAATCAGACACAGAAACAAGAAAATCTTCTGTCACCTAATTAAATTCTGCTCTTGGTAACTCTTACAAGATATGTTTTGTGCACAAGTACATCCTCAGCTATATGGCATTTCTGAAACAATATGGTAAATATTTACAACATTGTAAGCTACCAGAATAAACCAGAAACACTCCAAATGCTCAATGCAATGGAAATGCAGTTCCTGCAGAAATTCCAGCCTAAGTGTTGAGTTTGTGTTTTATGTGACCCAAATACTGCCTTATCTATAGTTCTTCTTACAATTACTTTCACACCATTAAAAAGAAAGTGTCAAGAACTTTTTAAATGTTCACAGTGAAACTGCACAGGGTGCTGATCTAGATTCCCCCAGAAGAATGAGCTGAGGAAGGAATGAATTCTCACCTCTGTGTCTGATACTGTTTATTTGGAGGCAAGCATTAAATAAACAGGAAAAAAGCTGATCTAATACATGTTATAATCTTCTCAGTTTCCAAGGTTGTACTAAAGATTTTACCAAATCTTTTTAAAGCTCCTGTTTATGGAAAAAAACTAATTAGTTCAAAAATACAAGGAGAAAATATCTAGGTAACTTTTGGGAAGTGACATTCTACAGAAGGGATTTCCTGAGAGCACTCTCCCTTCTCTAAAGGAAGCCCCAGCCCAGGCTAATATTGAAGGTGCCAACAGGTTATTATCTTGTTTGTCCTTCCTTGAAAAGAGAAGTAGATTAAAAAGACTGACAGCCTGAGCATGAAGACCAACCTTTCTGAGAATGGAGCTCTGTCAGTGCAGTATAATAGTACTGCTTCAGCTAAATCCAACAAGAAGAGATTTGATTTTCATGCCTTCAGAGCCATCAGTAGTGCACATGAACTCTGCATAGAGTGGAGATGGAGCCACAGCACACCTCAGTGATGTGGAGAGCATTTAACCCACTCCCTTCTACTCAAAATACCATCAGCTGACCACACCTGTACCACATGGCATGAAAGTTGTCTAAGACATCTTACCTATGTCAGCTGCTTCTCAGGTGTGCCCAGAACCAGAAGCCCTAAACTACCTTTCAGTTGTTTTACATCCCATGTGCTGAACCGTACACTTCCTGCAAGTCTTCCACATACTAATTCAATTTAAGGCACAAAAACAGTTCCAGTTTACAAAGCAAAATTCTTCACTGCTTCAAACTAGTAAGATGCTGATTTGATTGCAGCTTAGACTGGGACTTTTTCAATCTCATTCCCCATCAAAAGCTGAGTCATTTGCCAGCTTGCACTGGTTTATGTTCCAGTTATTCAGGTTACCTTTTAAAGTGAAGCAAAGCAATTGTAGCAACATACTCATTAAAGAAGAGTTGGGGTTTTGTTTTGGTTTGTTTTTTTTTTTTTTTTTAGCTTAGTTACATTGCTTAAAAACAATTAATAGCAACAAACCCCCTTCTAAAATGAAAAAAATCATGCTCACATGCAGTTTTATTTCTAATTAGTTTATTAAACAAAGCAGGTTGGTTACCAGGCCATACTGCCTGCAAAATTATTTATGAAATCCCAGAAGTAATCAACTGCATGATCAAAGCAGCTTTGTAAGGCAATGAGGTTGTTTTTACTACATTGGTTCATTTGCAAAAAATGGTGATTAACTTATTCACAACAGGTCTGTCTCTGAAGTTGACAGATTTTTACAATTGCAGACATATAAATAGAAAGGAGGTGTCAGGGATTGGAGCTTTAGCAACTGGCTTCATGGCAATACCAGTGGCATAGAAAGCAGCACTTTGCTCTTGCTGTTTCAGTAGACTATAAAGCTCAACAAATTCTTCATTTCCTGGATTGAGATTTCTTTGGCAGAGGATGAAGATATCTTGCTAGACTATAAGGTTCGATCATTTTACAATTTAGTATCTTTGTGGTTATTGTGATCTTAATAACAATGCAAATACAGAAGTGGTGTAAATTAACTGCTGTGTAATCAATGGAATAAACCAACTTCAAATGTTTTGTGGTATATATGTAAAACAGAAGGTAAGAAGAGGGTTTGCACTACTAAAAAAGTACATTTGAGAAACAGCTCTTCAGAAGTTTCCCAAGAACTTCATGCTTGTTAATACCTTTCTTTTCTTTTCCAGGGGAAAAAAAAAAAAAAAAAAAGAAACAGTGGAAAGGCCAAGGCAAGAAGAAATAACAAACTGTTCAGTGAAGTGTTGTAAGAACGTAAGAACACAAGTAAGAACACTTTGTCTGACTTTATCACTACAGGATGGTAACTCACCTTCTTAGATCTCCACTGAAGCATGCCTGCCACTTTCTGTACTAACTGTAAGTATAAGTGATCAGAATTAAATTTAGCAAAGGGAGACATGAATTAATTATCCCTATTCCAGTGGAAGGTGTCCCATAGAAGCAGGGCTGGAACTGGATGATCTTAAGATCAAACCAAAGGATTCTATGGTTCTATGATCTACCACCAGATCAGTCTGAATGCCAGACTGTAGTGCGGAGGATAAAGATAAAGCAAAAAACTGCAAATGCTCTTTCTTCTATAGACAAACAGCATTTTATTTGACAAAGCTGCCTAGGAACAGAGTAGGCTTTCCCAAGGAGTTTACCTTGATGTAGTATCTGATAAGGATCCTGCGCAGATCGAACACCTGCAGCATTGTGGCAGCGTTGTTGTCGATGATGCTGTATCCTTCCAGGATGTACTGGGTCCGGGTGATCTCCCACGTCAGCCAGCGCAGGTTAAAGGCTGCGTTACAGGACAGCAGGTGAGGCAAGTGCCCGGGCTTGCAACAGCAGCAGCCTTCGTTGTCCTCATCTCCTTCTGTTATAGCTTCCACTTCTCTCTGCTGGCAGTATGTCCCTTGGCAGTGAGAAAAAGAGAGTGTGCTGCCAGTTATTGGGAGTGGAGGAAACAAAGGACATCTTGCAAGCTCACATTCAAAGTATGTTTGAAGGTTGTAGGCATTTAGCAAAAATCTGAAAAAACAAGCTATGGCAACAAACTCGATGTGCTAAGTGAGCCATGTGCAGGAGCAAATAAAGAGCTGTACATTACTCATTTACTACTATCACTGTAAAAGCCAAAAGGGCCTGATCCAATGGGTTCTAGCTCTAATGGGTTCTGAGCTGAGCTAAACTACAGACCACAGCTTCTGCCTTTGTAAAAACTCGCCAGGAAGAAACACTAAAGAGTCTCACTCCATAAAGCACATTAAGCAAATTGATCCCAGTCTTAGTCTGCTTATTCAACTAACATACCAGACCCAAAGAAAAATTTTAGTGTGTCAGAGCACTTGTAAAATCTGGGTTTTAGCAAACCATCTTGGAAAGCAGGTTCCAAAAATAACATCTACCAGCTTGTTCTCTCTCTGGATCAAACATCTCTAATGAACAGCACTAGTGGCAGTACATCACAAGAACAGAACAGCTTTCTAATTAGTCTATTACACAGGCTTTAGATCAAAGTAGAGCAAATTTTTCTAAAAAGGGTATGTTACCTCAAAAAGAAGTCATGAGGCAGAAGCAATAATGCAGACTCTGAATTTTCAGTCTGTGCTGTGCACACTAGATGGTCAAGCTGAGCCCTTGTAGATTTGAAATCTGTGAATGCAATTTCTATACCATGTAGGGCACTACTAATAAAAACCAAGGCAGACACCCATGTGCTCCCCCCAGTATTCTCAAAATACATAAGTTTTATGTTTTTGATGTATGCCTCTTTTTAAAATTTACTCTCCATAGGCTGTTGCAGAACTTACTCCCCAATGAGTCTGTACATAAACCATCTTTCAAGGGCATCTCCTGTGATGCAAGTTACACATCTTGCACAGGCTTTCTGCCAGAGGTTCAGTATCACCCCAGAGACTGCTGACTCCATCAACTTCTGAACAGACTCGACAGGAGAGGAAGATGTCAGACACCACACTGCAGCCCAACAGCTCCCTCCCCACCAGGACCAACAGACCTGTTGTGTCACTGCAAATGAGAGAAGATTTTGGCTCTGTTCATCACCTGAACATTCAGCCAGGAAAGAACACAGTGCCAGCTTCAATTCCCTGCAGTTTGCCAGCACCCCAAAAGAGAGGCTGGAGCAGGGCAGCATTCCAAAGGCCTTTTTGTGGAGCATGATGACAACTGCTGTGCCCTTGACTGTCTGTTCCAGTCCCATCACACCTCTGATCAACAACCTGTGACCTTCAGTTTTTATCAACAGTAGAAGTAGCCTCTAGAATATTCCTTTCTCCTCACTAAGAAAAATCTTTCAAAATAAAAAAAATATGTTAAAGTATAGGTTATCACTTCTTTTTTTGCCTGTGCATCTGCTAAAATGTGTGCAGCAAGCAAAACAAAAGAGAACAGAAAAATCCAAAGTGTGAGAAAAAACAGGATCAGACCCCTCAGAGACGGAGGAAAATGATTCAGTATATTCCAGTGTTTTCTGTTCAGTTTGCCATGAATGAAAATTTACACTGTGAACCCAGTGTTGCTCACACACTGATAAGCATTTCTCCACAGACTTCAGGGATATACAACATGAAAAAAATTATTAAAAGTCTTCAGGTCATCCAAATATAAACATCTTGCCTTTCAATGCTGCCAAGTACAAAACATGACCTATTAGGCTGACATTTCCAGTTGGACTGGACATGAACTGGACTGCTTCTGCTTCATATTTCACAGATTTCTACATGAATTAACACTTACTGCTCAACAGCAAAAAAACCAAGAGCTGCTCTGGGTCAGCAGATGCTTCTGTGAAATCAAGTCAGAAGACATCGTACTCAAACCAAAGCAGAGAAAACATTCCTTTGTACATTGCTTGGAAAGAGTAAAACAAATGCTCCATGCTGGTGCTGTTACTATTGCTGTTACGTTTATTTTTGAAAGTTTAAAGGTCTTTCAGTATTACACTGAATTTAAGAGAAGATACATCTTCATCCCAGGTGCAAAATTAAGTATTGCCAAATGTTTGCAAGTGATGAAAATGAAGAACACAATGAACAACTGTCCCTGATCCCTCTACAACAACAGGATTTAAAGATGCCTCTGCTTAGTCTGTGTAACTATTTGTATATATATATTTTTTTTTCTTTTGGTATGGAAATATCAAATTTTATTTCTATGGAAGGCTTTACTCTCTCTACTACCTCTTTCAATAAATGCCAAATATTATTATTGCAGTTACTGTAATTACTAGTTTTCTTAAGGGACATATTTTGTAAAATATGGAGCTGCCCACGGAGGTTGGTAAGGCAAAGAAAAGGTGAGTTCAAGAGACCCTCAATGTTTAAACTGTCATCACATGCATAACAAACAGGACATGATGCCAGAACATTATTTATATTCTTAGCTAATTCTACAGGTTAAAATGCCTCCAAGTTGTCTTTGCTAGGTAATTTTAATCAGCTAGAGTTAAAATTATGCTACAGGGGTACAATCAATGTTGAACTTAAGAAGAAAGAGTCATTCTAAGAGGAACTGTGTTATTACAAAAGCTATGGGAAACAAGCAAAGGAATTCATGTAGTTGTTTTATGGATTTATTCCAAAGAATGAAATCAGAGGTGTGTTCTTCAACATCTGGCAAACATGCACTTGATTAACAAAAGCTGTTTGATGGACTTGGGCACTACTACCCTGGGGATTTGGTGTCTTCACTGCTTGTGGAGACTCTAGGGTATCCCTCTAAAATGTAAATCTGTAACCTGAGCCATGGCCAGGGCTCTGACAAACACCAAATCCTCATTCCTGCTGATTAATATTTCCAAGCAACATCTAGTAAAAGGACTCAAGTCTACAAAGACAACATTTAGGCTTGGTTGTTGGTTGGATGTTGATTCTCTCCCAATACCTGCATTCAGTTCTAGAACAATTGCCAGTAATTTCCTCTCATCTTTAATGGAGCCTCACTTTAGTCCTTAATACACTGGCTGGACTTCAATGCCAGATTGGCATTTTACTGTAAAATTTCATTTAGCAGAGCATACATCAATCCTTTTTGGTCCATTACTTCACACACTGATACCACAGAGACTAAGAGCACATGCTCAGCTTTATGCATTGAGCCAGAAGGGACAGGACACAGTAAATGAAGTCAAGCATTTGTGTTTGTCTTTTACAGAAGGGTGGCCCTGGACTTTTTTTTGTATGTGCTATAAGTTGATGATTTAAATAACAATTTTTATATTGCTTCTCAAAAAATTAGGAAGTTCAAGCAGCTCTGAGAGAATTATTCATAAAACCAAAGAGCAGGGAACAGAACATGCACTTCACTTCTGCAATATAATTAAGTGTAGTACCATTAAATATTAAAATACAGGAAAATGTTTTCACTAGTAATTAGTCATTTCAGAATCTGGGGGGAAACATTTTTTTACATTTTTTTCTGCAGTAGAAGGAAAATTATATTGTGCACTTCACTCAAATTTAGTCATTCACTCTGACCCTTGCTGGTAGAGATGTGACCAATTCATTTGTAAGATATCTAACACTGGAGGGTTGCCAAAAATCCATCAATGTAGAAAACATGTGCCAGCTGAACAAAGCAAGGTCAGCCTGTGTGAGCTCAGGAGAAAGCCAGGGTGAGAACTTGGAGTTCTTTGTATTTTCCTGACACATCAGGATTTGAGGACAGACTTGTGCTCTGCCAGAATGATTTGACCTAAGTGGAAATGTGAAAACTAAAACTGAAGACTAATCTTGCTTCAGGAGGATAAAATACACCTAACTGAATGATCACCCAGCCTTCTAGAATTAAAGGCTGAAACCACAGTGTACTTTTGAATTCAATTGTGAAAGTTCAGGGTGTGAAAAGCATTTTCCAAGGTCTGAGAGGCCAGAAAGAAAAATCCATTACACAACCACATACTGGAAGCATTCTAGGAGCAGTTTTAATTTCCATAAAACACTTCAATTTAACAACACATCCACAACAAGGACTAATTATTGTGGCTGAAGGTAGCAACAGCATGAGTACTGAGGATTGCTGACAAATAAGCAACCAGGGTGCAAACCTACACAGAAAGGCCTCATGCCCAGGGTAACTTCTTTCCTAAGCCATGCAGAGGTCTCTTCACATATGACTCCACAAAAATGCCTGGTTGCCCAACATTTGTCTGGCAAAACCAAGCACAAGAATGTCTTACAAATAAATGCATTACAGTAGAATTATCTGGCTCTGCTTCAACAAACTTATGCTGCAAATCCAAGTATTCCCAAATTCTGATGGATAAGGCTCCTTCTCAACCAGCATTTCCTTTCTGCTCAGGATAGCAGTTTAACAAGCAGTAAGTTATCACACAAAAAAAGCACAGTGAGCATAATTACAGCTATTGGAAGGCCATCTTCTACTGAAACACGCATCAGATATGGTTCTAGAAACACAAAAAACCCCTAACACTTCAAAGAGGAATGAACTGAGCTCAAAAATGGAAAGTCATGAACATCAGAATTAGACACATTCTGCAAATCTGCAACTTTTTTGGCTACTTCCTGCCCTTTTGCTTGTGGAACTGGGATAAAGAACATTTTATACGCTCTGATAGTCTCGGTTTGTTTCAAAGAAAAAATTCAGGACTTAAAAACCAGTATCAATTCCTCAAAAATCAAAGCTGTTAGGTATAAAACTGTGGTTTGGCTTTCAGCTGCTTCAGGTGCTTGTATGTCTGAAAAACAATCAGGTTGTCAAAGATCGGTTGCTACAATAACAAGCATCCCCCCCTCCTCAGAAACTTTTCCTTTTCTTGGCCCATAGAGAAACATTAAGAAAAGCCACGTGGAGGTAGCATTCTCCAAAGATGTTTGTTGTTAAATTTTCAGCTACAAAATACCACAAAAACTTCTCAAGTCACATCTTTTGCAGTGCAATGCAACATGCAATATTTTGGTTTTGGCAAAGATATTTTCTCAGTTAAAGCTTGCACTGCATTTAACACTTTCCTTACTTCCAGAAGTCTTCTCCAGTGCACCCATAAATACACATAAAATTGTGAAAGGAAGAAGAAGGAAAAACTACATCTAATATTTATTCTAGTATGTGCTGTAGAAACTATTCTAAGTCTATTTGAAATTTATAGATGGCTTCCACCATTGGAGCATCACTGTACACCTAGAAAGGCTTATACATCACAGATTTCCTGCATTTAACATAAAGTATCCTCTTCCCTGTTTCATGTTATTCTTCCCAATTTAATCACCAAGATTAAAGAAACCCCCTTGCATCCTTTCTGTCCATGTTTCTAGTATTTCCAAGAATTGTGTCTCTCAGTCTTTGTTCTTTCCCACAAACACTGCACTTTTGGTTTTTAATCTTTTCTCCCAAGGGATGTGTCAAAAAATGCTGGTATTCTCTGAACTCTTTGTAATTTATCAATACCTTTTAATGTCCTGTTACATACATTGAACATACTTCAAGTGTGGTCTCAGGAAAAATATGAACATGGGCACTTTTACTTCCCAACGGCAAGAAGTAATTTGTGAAAAAATAGAAATTGCAACCACTCCTAAAAACAAAGAATTATTCTTCCTAGTGCTACAGAGCCTTCAGACAAAAATAATCAAACACAAATAAATATTCCTTACACTGGTAATGTACTTGCTACTGTAATAAAACTGTGCACCATACACATGCTGCAGGAATGAGTAACTGTCCTTATTAGACATCACTACCATGCCTAGAGCACACAGCCTGAACTAGCTGCTCTCATACACCATTCTGCATGGGAAATAAGCTAGCTAGCACAGAGAGAGCCCCACGGGCAATCCCATCCTGCTGCCACAGCTGCCTGCAGCTGTACAGCTACAGCTGTGTCTGCTCGGCGCTTCTTGCCTTGATCCATCTAATGAAGTTCCAAGTGAAGCATGAATATTGCACGTGCAACATGCAGTAACAAAAAATCACAGCAGAGATTTAGAAGTTCATTAAATTACTGAAGAATACTGTGCAGGAGTTAGAAAACTGCTCCTGAAGACTTCAGCAACATGATCAGTAAGTAGTTCCTACACATGTAATGCCTAAATAAATATTCTCCAAAAGACACTTTGCAGACACACAGACTAAATAGGAAAACATTTTAAATCATCCTTGTTCTATAGGGAACTCCTGAGAGGGAGATATTTTGACATTGTTTCTGCTTGTTCCCTGACTGGGTTTTCCCATCTCTTCCTTTCAAATTAAATGGTATGTTATATATTTCTTCTGGCAGGCTGCTTTTAACATTCTGCTGTGGTCTAACACACACAGCAGAGTTAAGATACTGAAGGGCTCAATTCCCCCACATCACTGGGCAGCTCCTTGGAAGTGTTCCCCTGGTTTCAGCTCATTACTACCTTCTCTTTACTGTCCATAAAGGAGGAGCTGGGCATTTCCTGTCCATGCCTGGAGGTCTTGAGCCTCCCTTCTACTTTACACTCAGAATGAATGACACAATGGAGGCACATCCCCTTGCTGTCCATAGAATGGAGGAGTGGAAAACTAATTTTTAATACAAACAGGACTAAAGACAGATGAAAGGAATCCCAGATTTGCTGACTCTCTTCTGCTCAGTCTGATGCTGCCTGCAGGTGTTTGGTTCGGTTTGTTTTTTCATTTAAAAGCTGAGACAAATGCTTCAATTACTAACAGTTAGAAAAGCACCTGGATCAGTCATTTACCATGCCAAATCTCAATTAGGATGGACTGCAAGCAAGTACCTCCTGTCACCGTCCACTTGAAATTCAGAAGGCTCTGTGACCCCTCCTTCAGACACGACCAGTATTGCCAGTACAGCCTTTCAGCTACCACAGATGCACAGGAAAATCCAGAACTCCACAATGCAAATATTACTTTTGGTTTAGTCATAAACAGAAAACAGTCACAGAGAATATTGTTGCAATTCACTCATTTCCAAAGCAAACACAGATTTCCTATTTAAGGAACAGCAGATTTCTGGGGCCTTCAATTAAAATTACATGTTTGAAACTGAAGTTAAGCAGCCAAAACTCAGAAATTACAGATTATAAATTCCTTCTCTAGCCCTTTTCTCCCCCTTGTGGGAAACCATTCTGCACAATGAAAGGAATTAGGGTCCCCTGTAAAAAAATAGTGCATGACCAGACAACTAAAAATAGGAATGCAGGATGCACAAAGCAGAGTCTGGTGCTTAATAACTGCCACTTGACTTTGTAACCCATCAGCCTCTTCCAGGGCAGTTCCATACACTCTCTCACTTCTGCAGACAAAGTTCCTACCATATTCAGTATTCAGGCTGTATTTACCAGCCCTTTGCAAGACTTGAAATGGGGAAGAACATGCCCAGTCCACACAGGAGATGTCTCCTGGTGCTGCTTGGTGGAAGCCTGCTCTACCTTCCTGCCCGTGTAGGCATCAATCCTATTCAAGGGAAGGAGGAAAGAATGCCTTCCAAGGCAGAACTTCAGTCTCAGCTTTCACACAACTTCCTTTGAATAGCCTTGGTTCATCCCCTTATGAATTCTGCATTCAGGTCAGCCCCTCTGGCTCCTTTTACTCTGATTACTGCCTGAGTGCCTGGGTGCCCCTGTGGCCTGCAGCCCCACCAGAGCAGCTCTTTGTTGGCAGAAGGACCAAACCATGTACAGCAAGAGTACAGGTCTGCAGCACAGTTTATTTAAAGCACATCAGCCCTCACGGGTTACCTGGAGACACAAACAACCCTCTGGTGTCAGCACACCACCCCAGGAAGCCTCCACTGGGCACACAGCAGATCATCTGCTCACATTTTGGTGTTCCATGAGGCTTTTGTTACAGCCTGCATCAGGCAGATCCAAGCATCCTTATCTGGCTTGTGCTTGGTTCCCCTCTGGGCTCCCCTGCTTCTCCTACTCCATCCTTAAGCAGGTTTGTAATCTGTGTGATTCCTCTGGCACTCATTCCAGTCCGGTGGGGTTCAGCTCTCACATGGCACAGCAAATGCCACATGTTTGAGCTGGTTTAGTTTCAGATAAGTTCCTTTATTCAACCCTACATGCCTTCTCTGCTCCAGGCCAAACAATGGAATGGCAATACACACACTCCTAGTTTCTGTTCCCATAACAACTCCTCTCTACCAAATACTCTGAAAACCAGAGAAAACTTCCTTACATACCATGTCTGTGAGGACACAAAATAACCAAAATTTGTCTTATTCTTGGAATAGGATTACCCAGTGGGTTCAGAGAAGAGAAGGAGTCCATTTTTCTCCTATTTCCAACTACTTCCTCCTCTAGTATTGAACAGTCTCTTCCCCCAGTGATACTCTGAGGGTGAGAAGGCATAAGGAACTAGATTTGTACTGAGGATGAGATTATCTAGGTGAAACCACCATTTCCCCACTCCTCTCCATCTCCAGTAACTGGCATTACTTTCCAGTTCAGTTTGCTACTGCTCACTTGGTCCAGGCCCATCAAAGATTCAGGTAAGAAAGAGGTTGGCTGCTTTACAAGATGCCAACCTCCTCCTGAGGAGAGCAAGAACGACTGGGAAAGAGGGTTTTCCTCTTGAGAACTCAGCTGGCTCTCAACAGCAGTCTGTGAAAGACATGAGACGCTGTAGGGCTTAGCCCCAGCTGAATTTAAAGACCTGTTGCAGCTGGCAGACAGGCTGGATCTATTCACAAAGTAAAACAGTATTAACTACAGTTAATTAACACTAAACAGCATTAGGCAATCTGCATGGAAAGGTCAATTTTCAGACACATTTAATTACTTAAACTGTGATTTTAGGAAATACTGAGATGCCTCGACAGGTGGCACACTGCAATTTTTGAGCTCTGCTCTCAGATCCAAGTGCCAAATGGCACTTGCTGGCTGTGAATGATCCTGGCTCACCGTCAAAGAAAGTCTTCCCAAACCGCTTTGCAACAAAACTATCCAGTTGTTCCCCATTCAACTTCCAGTTCATTATGCCTGTCTGCTAGGCTTGAGCATCCTCTCATATGCTTTCATCTGTTTCCAATATTTGCTTTACTTCTACTGCCTGGCAATGGTGATGATAGAGAGTGATCCAGCAGTAAGGGGCAACTGCACAAAGAAAAAGAAAAACCACCTCACAAAACTCCTGTCATTTAAGTGGGAAGGAGATTTCTTTCTTTGGTTTGTTTCAAATCTCACACTGAACTATTTTAACACAAAAGGATGATCAGCAAAGATAAATTTTGGACATCAGACTGCAAGTACCTATCCCTGACACAGCAGCACCACTGCTCACCTTGGGGATATGCAAGAAGATGAATACAAGAATACTTGCACAGATCTCTTGGAAGCTGAAGCAAGCCTCAGAACCACATATGCATGACCATGTATTCCTCAACAATCATCATCAACAAGAAATTATAAGGCTGATAAAGAAATTATCTTTCTTCCTTTCCAGCTGTTTTTCCTCACAATTTGCAGTTGTTCTGAAGAGGCATCTCATGAGGTACTACAATCCCAAGCTGTTTCAGGCATTTACTGTTTTCTTTCCACATAACTTTGCTGAGGACACAAGAGTGTTATCTTCATCCCCACTACATGAAGCATTCACCACAACCTGTTCAACATCCTACATGTAGTCTGTCACAGAGCCAAGACTTGAGCCCACACATGTTATTTCCTAGTCTAATCCTCCCACACTTAAGCACATTCAAAGAGCCAGTCTGTCGCTTATTTTCTCACACTCAACCTTGTTGAAAAGCCACCTTGATTATACTCTGCTGTTCTAGTGTGACAGAGACCATCTCAGCACCAGCTTCTTGCATGGTTTGACACAGGATATTTTCCATTGTAGGACTCTTGTTTTGTTTGTTTTGTTTTCCCATGACAAGGTTTTTTGGGTTGAACAATTTTAACAACTCCAATTTTCATAGTTATGGAGGAAAATAAATAATATGAAAACATAACTAAGCATTACACAAAAGATCTGTGAACCAAGCAAACCACTCAAAAAGCCTTCTTTCTAAAAGTTTTATGATACTGCAGAATAAGGCTCCAAATTTCTTAACATCTAGATTTCAAAGCAACATCCATATAATGATACAACAAAGTACCAAACTTGCAGAGACAAGTGTCTGTAAAAGGAGAAAGGTCCTCAAACTCTATGTCCTGCTACAGAGTTGTGGTAGATTAAAAAGAAAGACAGGATTTATTGCTGGTTTTGTTACTATTTAAATCATCGTGGATCCTTACCTCGAAATTCGAGCCCTCTGAGCTGAAAGGTGACGAGGCCATTTCCAATTTCGATCAAGTGCACAAAGGCATTTAAATAATCCGATGTCAGAATAAAACAGTCTCCTGTGTTGTAGTTTCCCCAGCGGCCCAGGATCAAATCTCCACAAAGAGACTCCTGCAGAGATCTTGTCAAATGCTCATAAAAAATGGAGTTGAGATTATTGTCATCATTTCCTACAATCAGAGCAGCATACATTTGTAAAAAAAAAAGTTATACAAAGCCATCTGGATAAAAGTTTATGTTCTTTTTCATTCCTACTTAAATCTTCTTCCTCTAGCTAGATGATATCTTCCTGATACTTTACACAATCTACATTTCCTAGGTAGCTCTTCAATGAATCAGGTTACTATGAATATTGTAAATAAAAGATCACATTAGTGATAACAAATATTTCAGCCTGAATCAAATAACCTCCATGATTTACAACAGTAAGAGTTTCTTGGCTCCACTAAAAGTCTCTGCAATGCTAAGTTAATGTCTACATACTATTCTTAATCTAAAGAAACACAAGATCATTATTACTTCAGAACATACGCTTAAATTTGAATTTTTTTCTGAGACTTTTAAATACTTTGGCCACACAGCTACTGATAATTTTTGGGATTTTTTTTTTCTTTTAGTCCTCCAGGAATTTTTCAAGGCTTTGTCCATGAAGAATGTGTTTGTACTTAAAATGAGTATACTTCTTTTAAAAGAGTTTACTTAGTATACAGAGTAAGAATGAAACATTCACCACTAGAATTGCTACCACTTCAAAAATTGTAACTGTTCAATCACACATTGCTTGACCAAAAGCCCAGGTGAAAAACACTCCATCACAGTTTAGAAGTACCAGCTTATAAAGGTCTGTGGCCTTTAACTGGATTAAAAGGAGCACTTTGTGATGGCGATTTGTGAAAGGGCCTGAACCCTTCACAAATGCTATCACGGTGCCACATAATCAAATGTGATGTTATCCTGTGCCTGTAGTCTTTTACACAATATCTCTTGATATAAGAACTGCTTTCCTCTTCTGCAGTGCATCAGTGTCCCACCTTCAATACTCTTAAAATGCTGGTGCACAAATAGATGTACAAACCAACATGTAGGTGCATTTCTATGCATGGGAGTGTATGTGGACATGGATGTACAGAACAGTCATGCATTTTTATGTTTGTGCATATTTAGGAGGAGATCTACCATGGAGGAGGAAAAACCCAGAAGATGAGGCTTGCAGAGGCTATGGCTTCCCCTACAAATTTCTCCTTGATACCAGAGGAGGAGAGGGTCTGTAACTACACTGCTTTTTGTGCCCATAGCCATAATGCATCCAGCCCTGGTATGTTCGTCCATGTGTGCCCACGTCCATGCAGACACACTCACCTGTGCACCTTCTGGAGTGTTTTTGGTCAAAATTTAAGCAAGTCATAAAATTAGTCTTTTAAGCACATAAACAAAATGAATATTTCTCTTGAGCTACAGGGTTTAAAACATAATTCTCCTATCAGCATATATAATAATGCTAAAAGTCATTGCTACCAGATGACAAAATGGCCTTAGGAAAAATCTCAGCTCCCTGCCTTAAATGAAAATTCATTTAAAAGCACTATTCATGCTTCAAACTATTAATACCTCTCTTACCTTCTTGGACACCCTGGATTTAATCCATTTCTGCCTGAAGATATGCATTTGTTCATATTTATTTGTTCATTTTACTGATGCTAATGGATAATTATATAATAATCCTTTTTACCAATGGATAAGGATAAAAAGGGTGTGGTGGGTAAGCCAGCAATAATTAAAATGTAAACTTCTAACTCTACAATACAACCCCAGCCATCTCTGTGGCAAGATAAAATTAGCCACAGTACACTTAAGTGAAAAAACCCCATATATTAAACCTTGGACTCTCTCACTGGGATGGGTTTTTGGCATGTGACATTGGCATCAGCTCCCCCCAAAAAGGGTCCTGTCCCACCAGGCACTGAAGAGTGTCAGCTGATGTACCACACATTCTCTGTGTCCACTGATGTGCCAAAAACTGCTCTCTCTTCCCAGTCTCACAGGAACCACTCAGAGTAGCCTGGGAAGTTGCTTTGCAAGGCCACAGATTGGTGCTCATTTAATGCACAGATACCCAGCAGAGCAGCCCACCATCTTTCCTACTTCCTCCTCTGGCAAGTTTTCCAACTTCCCTTCTCCCCTCTCTCAAAAAGGTTTCTCTCCAGGGAAGAGGGGATACTCAAACTGCAGCCCAAACTGCTCAGTGGTAGGAGCACCACTAACTTGTTGCTTTTTTCCCAAAACCTTTCCCTGTCCTCAGCTGACCTCTGAGTCTAGCCTAGGGTGCCTGCTGCATATTCCACACAAACCCCAGTGTTATGATTAACCAAGCAATTGGCAGGCCAGCAGCTCTCTGTCTGATCAACTGGACATAACTGTGGCATAAATTTATTCATCGGGTCATACGCCTTAAACTGGTGCTGTGCTACATTTAAAATGCTCTGGTTTGTACACACAACATTTAAACTTTTTGCATCTCTTCAACTTTCCCAGCAAAGTCTCACCAGTGTAAATACATCACATTTTGCAAATCAAGCAAGACACCCGAACTCCCAGGCCATACCTCCATCTTTTTCGATCTGAATTGCCAGTCTGGTGTTGGAATGGTCCGATCTCTTGGTGCTGGAAATAAAAGCATGTTTACAGCCAATTCTCTTTTTTTAAAATATACAATTCTCACAATAAACTTTTTTTTTTGGTTTAACACATCTCTTCATTTTGTGTTTATACAATTAGGCAGTTCAGACTAATCCATTAATCAGGCATATATAGTTATTTCAGGTCAGTATGACTATTGATATTGTAGCTTATCAGCACACTCTGCCCATTTTCCCTCTTGTGGGGCACAGTCTATTCAGAATTTGAACAATAAGTACAACACTGTGTACTTAAATAATTGAAGTGGCTCCAGAAACACATCAGCCAGGTGCCACCAAAACAGTGAATAGAAAGAGTATTTAATCAGTCTTTCTTTCCTTCTAAGCCTTAAGGGAAACAGCTGTTTTCTTTGGGTGAAGACACTTCTGTGGGTGTGTACCATCTACAGAGAAACAACAACACAAAAATACTTTACTTAGTTTCATATTTAGCTAGGCAGCAACGTGAATGTCCCTTGTCATTCTTATGGCTTGAAAAAGAGTAAATTAGAGAGCCTTAGTTCATACAGGCACTAACCCTGTCACCCTTATGAATAATACATTCCCTGTTCAGTATTTTCACTGTAGCAGTGGAATATAAACACCACAGAAAAATTATTACAAAAGAGAAAGCAACTAAAGAGGTAGATTGGATTGAGCTTTTATCACCACCTGTAACAAAAGACACTATGAAGTTGGAAAATAAGGAATGAGTGAATCACTGTACACCAGCACGTGTTATATAGAGGAGAATGATTGTTGTGGTGAGTAGGGATATTCAACACCAAGCCCAAAGCATCTCCCAAGCACCCAAGGGTACTTGGGGTAAAAGTGGAACTCTGGCTAATAAAAATACTGTAGTAAACATCAACTTCCGTGAAATACTGCTCTGGCATGGATATATCAGGATTTCAGTGCACTCCATTAAGAATATTGCTTCAAAAGTTTTGTGCTCAATCACAAGTCTTAACAGAAGACCTATCCATCAAATATGTAAATGTGATCCTTCATTCCTTGGAAAATGAGAATAAAGCAAAACCAGGAAAAGGCCCAAACAACAGTCAGCATCAGGTTATGTGTGACAGTGGCAAGCACCTCATCTGTACAAAGGCCTGCAAGCACAGGGGAGAAGAGCCACACCACCACCTTCCCTGGCATGGGATCCAAGGGAGACACCCAGGTGTGGCCCTCATGGTGTCCCTGGTGGAACTGCAGTGAGATTGGCATGGCTGGGTGGGATTGGCTGGGATCTGGCTCACGGCATGGGGAGCACAGGGTGCGGAGGAGATTTTGAAAAGGCTGGTGATTGGCCAGTCAACCTCCACAACCTGAATTTAACTACTCACTGTGAAAACTGCCCCAAGGAAGATGGCACCAAAGAGGGATCACTTATAAAGGAGGCTTTTAAACAGCTTAAATAACACTGAAAAAGGATGCTGTAAAGATAATGTTGTTTCTGAAACACAGCAGAGACTCAGTACCAGTTTCCAGGATTTTGTGTGTAAGTTCATGCTGAATCCAACTGGGAGAAGGATGCTACTGACGTGTCATAAAGTCTTTTCATCCACTTCCTGCAGCCTCCCCAAAAAAGTTGTAGAAAACTGACTAACAGAAAAATTGTGCACAGGTTTCCATGTAATAGACAGAAGAGGAACAGATTTGCTTTAGATCTACATCCTACCAAAAGCAACTGATTTTCTTCCTTAAAAAGGCACGTTTTCTACTTTGCAAAACATACCACTGAGAAAATAAGATTCTTAATTAAAATTATTTGTAATTAATATTAGTATATTATCTACATAGATTAACATTTTATTTGAGGTATTATTTATCTTCCTGCTTCTGGTTGGCTCAGCTCATTGTAACTGCAATTATCATTTCTTATTCAACAGAAAATGGCAATGGGGGGAAGGGCCTTCCACATAGTTCAAAATATAAAGAATGACTTTACTTTAAAAATGTTGTCAGAATTCTTCCACCCTGATATATATCCACCTGATTATGCAAGAGTAAGCATAAACATTAGATTGTGGAATTCAATCAATTTTCTATTCTCAGTAGAGAAGCACTGCTGATTTCCAAATGCATATGTTTTAAGATTATGAGGCACTTTATTAACTTTCAGTCTCTCTGAAATCAGTGTGGTAGTGTTGGGTAAAAGTTAATACTATTCTTTACCCCAGTTTCTTACCATTTCTGTTCTGGAGGCATATTGAGACCCATAAAATCAACCAACATTTCAGAAAGTTCTAATCTATAAAGAACAGGAATCCTTTTGCCCAGCATGCAGCTCTGGGTCTATTTCTTTCCCCTCCCCCCCTTATATTTTCCTTTGACAGAAAGATGCATGAAACAATCAGGGAAAATCACAAGTGATTTGGGACACTCCAAGATAGATGATACAGCCTGACTGGGAAAAGGGGAAGGAAATAGAACACCTCTCACAAACAAGAAAACCCCAGCGAAACAAAACTAGGCTCCATTAAGGCTTTGTTTCAGCAGCTTAGGACATGAGACAAGAATTTACCTTTTCAGACACTACTAGAAAAACTCAAATCTTTATGCAGCTATTATAAGGTATAATTTTATTTCATTTTTTTAAGACCGAGGGTAATAGAGACACAGTTTATGAAGTAAACTTCTGTGCTGAAATTCAGCTCAGTTGAATAAATGCCATCAGGTAATCAATTCTGGATTTTAAAAGTCTTCTACAATTATTAGTAACCAAAGCTGTGTTTGTATCTTCTTGAAGGCAACGGGAATTTGCATTGGATTAAACTATAATCCACTACACCTAACAATCAAACCAGCAACACCTTCACTTCTCAACCAGGACCTCTCACTGTGAACTTGTGGGATTAGTAGGTGATTTGGGCTTTCCTCCAGTGGCCTCTTACTTTATATTTGGTTGTTACCACTCATCCAATGTGATAATTAGCTCAGTAATTGAATTTCTTCCCGAATTGCATTATTCTATGCAAACCAAGTACAGTTCCTCCAGCAATTGCCCTAGAGAAAAAGTGATTGTGTTGAATTGTCTTCAGCTAAGTCTTCAGCAATTTTAAAGCCAATATCCTGCTTAGTTGCTGAAATATCTACCTCATACTCTTTTAATTCCCCATTTACATGGATACCAGGATAACCCACCAATTTGTGTAGCACTGTTCATGTCATTAAAATTATTGCTTCCCTTTGCAAAAAAGTTAAATCACTTCCTATATTTTCTTTCCCAAACATACTGCCTGGAAAAATTTTCTTCTCCCACTTCAGTTTCCCAATTTCCTTAGAAAGATGGAAAAATGCTGAGGGGGATTAAAGTAGTTTGGAGAATAAAGAGAGTATATTGAGAATCAGGTAAATTGAGGAAAATAAATAAGTCATTGCTGATTTGATGCTAAATAAATCATTAATTTCCAGAAGATCAAAATAAAATTCCAGCTGTTCTACCTGCCCTGCTGCTGCTGAGTTTCCCCCAAAACACAAATTCAAGACTTCCAGGATTCCTGCTGAGTAGAAGAGATTCTCTACATTGAAAGAGAAGAAAACAAAGAAATGCAGTTTCCCCTCTGGGAGATGCAGAGATGCCTTTCTAGGGTTGATCCAAAGTTTTCCTTTGTCTGTGTCCAATGAATTTTAATCCACTCTTCAATGACATCTAACAGGCAAATTTAAAAGAGAGAAACTTTACTGTGCTGCAGCCCTATGATTATTCATGGGAATCTAGGAAAAAATCCTCAGTATTTTTATGTGAATGCCTAATGCTGCTGGCTCTATAAACAACGGCTTAGAAATAAAAACACGGTAGCAGTTCTCTACAATGTGAGGGAGGAGGAGGATGACATGGCAGAATAAGTAGGCACCCATCAGTATTTGAAGGACACCAGAGGTAAAAACAATGGTATTAAGGGGAAGGATACTGAAGTAGTTTTCAATCAATTTAATCTAAAAGACAGAATGATTCCAGTGTGGCTTTAACAGCAAAGGCTGACAGCCCCTTCGTACATGACCCTGCTCAGGTTTTCTGGGCAGCTCCATGGAACATACAACTTGGGTTTAACTCACATTAAGAAAGAGGGATCTCTTAAAAATGAAAGCAATTTCTCCTTCCTGATCACTCACTCTGATTTTTATTTTTTCTCCTTTCTTCCTCCTCTCTGTCCCTGACTGGGTCATTATTTCTTCTAACAACAATAAAAAGTGGCTTTGATTGCACACTAGGAAACCAGGGGAGGGCTAAGGTATAAAAAGTCCCAGTTGTTAAAGACAGCACTGCTGAAGTATCCTTTTAAAACACAGAATGGTCTTATTATCAATAACACTTCCTGTTCTTAGTTTCTTTACTTTCTTAGAAAGGTTTTTATAATTGATTTTGAGGCTTCTTGGGTTTGTTTGTGGTTTTTTGTGGTTTGTTTGGTTTTTTTAATGTTCTGGAGGTTTTGGTGGGTTTTTTTTGTTTTGTTTTGTTTTTTGTTGTTGCTGTTGTTTGTTTAAGTGAGTGTTAAAACCAGAGTCATCTGCTGAGATGACTCAGCATGTTTATTTGGCATATTCCAACACCTGTCTGGAAGTTTCTGTACTTCTGCAGCAAGGGGGATGAAAATGCAAGATGTGAACTCGAGAACAAAAGCTAAGTACCCGAACATAGGTTAAACAGCCCACCTTAGTGCTCTGACATTCAAAGGTTTAGCTGGGGAATTCACCTCTTATTTGTAAGCCAGGTGATTTAAGCATCTGTGTACTTTAAAATATTCACTAATGCTTCACTAAAATGTCATCAATATTCCTGTTTTTGTCTTATTTTATTTCTTTTCCCTTGTCTAAGTATGCTTTTTCTTTTAAAAGGCATTTAATTATTGTCTTCAGACAGTTTTTTACTACACAATGGAAGAAACTTTGTCAGTGGGAAGATTATGCAGCTGCACAGTTTTTTTCTGTGCACTTCTGAGGGTGTAAAAAGGTCAAGATCCTGACATTCTTCTAAGGATGGGGCTTAGTACAGGACTCTGCTTCGCAGCTGGACCTCACTGTCTGCAGTTGAAAGAAGTCCTTTTAATTTAAAAGCAAATGTGTAAATGACATTACAGAAAAACAGGTATCTGAAATAGTACACATGAGTGTTATTCTTCTGTTGTTCCCATCATAAGCCAACACAAACATTACAGGAAAGGTACTACACTGTGCCCAGCCCTGGGCAAAGAGCTCCACAGGACTGATTCACCCAGGCTCTGCACTGATGGGCCTGTAAGCAAAGCAGCAAAAGCCTGAGAAACTGCAAGGAGCTGTAGAGTAGAAAGGAGGTGATGAGAAATATCCTGGTGAAGTTTTCACCAGAGAGAAGAGACAGGGAGGGGAAAAAAAAAACCAAAACAAATGTTGGGAGCTGCTTCAGCAAATGAGTCCAAGATATTTTTCTCCTTTACTCCACACCAAGAGAGAAACATTGTTTAAACATCATAAAAGGAGGAAAGGATAACAAGGCATTTCAGAATTCATTCTCGATATTCTTTACTGCTGAGTAGAAGTGTTTTCATACTTTTTCAGTGTGCAATATTAAAATAGCATCTATTTAAGATATTTTAATTTTCACTTTCAGACTCAATGTGACTGCTTAATAATAAAATTAGAAGGTAGAGATGGCAAGAAAGTATGAGGAAATACAAGACTAAGACAAAGACTGGTTTTCCAAAGAAAGGCTGTATCAGAAATACTAGTTTACTACATGGTTTTCCATATCCATATTTCTCACCAAAAGATGAAAGGAAGCAAAACAGAAACTAACCAAGCCATTCCAGTGCTGCAAACGTGAAAATGCAGCATCAGTGACACTACACTTAAGAACAATAAAAATATTACTGCTACTCTGCAGTTGTACAAAATCCAATCTAAAAGAGGGATAACATTCAATACCTGTTTTTTTTTTTTATTGCAAGGACTTTTGAGAATGTTAATAATTTACAGCATTCATCTTGGTATCCTCTACAGTACTCTTCAGATTGAAAACATCTCTGATATTTTGTGAGCAAACACTGCTAGTCAAAGGACTTTAAAAGAAAAGAAAAGAAAAAAAAAAGCCCAAAAAACCCCCACTAGCTTTCATCCAGTATTTACCTAGTCCCAACTAGAAAAACGTTTCAGAGGCAATTCTCAGTGGCAATGGTGACAGAATTCTGCATTTTGCACTCTCTCAGAAAGAAAAGATAGTTTACATTTTGCTCTTACAAGCCCCAGGGCAACCTAGGTCCAGTTCATACCTTTGTCTATCGGGAGACAACCAAGACCCAAGCATGCTGTAGCATGAACTGTTCCCTGATGTTACCTGTGCACAATGTGTTTCATCACCTCAGTTAGAATGGTTACATTTGCTGAATATATCCGCCTGGATCTCATCTTTACCAGTTTTCACATCTTGACAAAAGTGGCTTGAATAATCATTTTCTTGAATGTAAGATTTAGGTTTAGTACTCAGAACCGCAGCTTGCCCCTAAATGTTTGATTCAGTTAAATCCAACACAGGATGTGATCTACACTATCCAAGTGAATGGATGAACACTTGCTGAGAACACTTATTCTTATGGAAATTCAGACAACCCATTTAAAGGGGTTTCTAATATTTGACATGACAGAAATTTCATGAGTTAGCTTGATCTCATTAGATTTACATAATTTGGAAGCTAATGATTAGATGAACAGCATTATAAATATTTAGTGCCTCTGTATATCCACCCACACCCTTAAAACATTACATGTGCCCTATTTCTGATGGGAGTCCATTATTGTCTATTATGTCCTGTTGATGCCTTCCTTTTTAAATATATATTTAAAAGCCCTCCTCTGTCATGCTCATGACTTCTTCTCCTTTGTAGGTCTGAGTTCTTGCTTACCCATGTCTGTTGGGTTACCCCCTCAGATACTTCACTGCATGCCTTCCTTTCTGCCCACCCACTCCTTTCCCTTTCCATTTATGCCACTTATGGTTTTGATCTCTACTTGTGATCCTCCTGATCTCAGCATGCATTCCCTTTTTGATGTCTCCCTTCTGTCTTTACTCTGTCCTCTCAGAATGATTCAGTGAATTGGAGTTGTGAATGCATCTTTAACTCGGCAGGGAACTACAGAGCACTGAATCAGAATACATTCCCAATTAATTATCACACATATGGCTCCTAGTCAATTAGCCTCAATTTGTTTTATTGACTGCCAGGGGCAAAAATTTGAGATGTTACCAGTTAAAGAGATACTGCCAAACAGTTAAACTACATCTTTGAATTTTGTATTGCCTCCCTTGAGTGTGAAACTCCAGGCAACTCAGAAAACACTTATTTTAATAACAAACCTACTTGATTAAATGTGCCTGGTTTTCCTTGCTCATCCATTCTCACATTTTCCCAGTTCAGTGTGACTCCACATGTGGAATCAAGCAATGAGGTGAGGACTGGGTTGGAGAGGAGGTGTGCACAACTCCATGCTACAGCAGGCAGCCAAAGGGGCACACGTGGTCACTTGCTCTAGGGGAGATCACAGCTCAAGACCCTGAAGGAAAGGTAGTTTCTAGCAGGGCTTCTTTCAGCCTGGGGCTGTACCTGAAGCAATACCCTGCCCCCATCTGAATGCTTTGTCACTCTGCAAAGCACTACACAGAAAGGAATTAAAGACTCCCAAACCAGGCAAGTGTTGCAGGTAAAAGTCTGTGGGCAGTGCTGGTGGTGTGCAAGACAGAGAGTGGTTACACACTACAGCAGGGAGCAGACAGGGAAGGGTCTTGAGAAGACAGTCAGATGAATAAGTCTAATGAATAACATGCAATTTCAGAGAGCTCATAAAGAACTAAGGCTGAAGTACACACAAAGATGTTCTTTGTTCTTCAAACGTTTTGGTTTTCTCTATTCTCTCCCCCAGTGCCAGAACCATGGCCACAAATGCCCCTGGAGAACAGGGCATAACTTCCCAAAGACCAGTTTATACTCATTGTTTAAAGAGATGAGCATGTTTTTCCAAAAGAAAAAAAATCACCTCTATTGGGAGATCTGCCAATCTTGAGAGACGAGAAGCAAAGGAAAAATAGCAGCAGCTTGCTAATATGTCAGCTTTTGCACTGCTGCCAGCCAGGGACTGCCACTTCCAACTGCATCAATGCTATATTCACGGATACCCAGTCAGGCCCATGCATCCTGCAGTACAGGGTGCAGTATACCAGCACAGGCTGGATTCTCACAGATATATGCACCTTTGAAATATCTCACCAAATTCTACACGATTTGTAAATACGATTGGTAAGTCCTTCTGATTTGGAGGCAACACCCCAAAAATTAGGGCCAAACCCCATTCATTTGTTGGTCCTATTTGACTTGTAAATCCCATGCACTAATAAGGACCCGTTTCAGGTTTATCTGCCTGCTGATACTTATTTATTCTATTTATACTATTTTGAAGAGTTCTAAATTAAGTCAACTCTCAGTAAAAGCCTGGAGGAGCCCTGAGGCCAACTGAGTGAAGACCTCTTAGAAAAACCACAGTCACCAAAGGGACCAGCATTCATCAATGAGTAATAGCTGTGAACAAAAGCACCAGAACCTCAGTTCATTTTAGAGCAAACAGAAATACAGTACTTCTTTTTGGCCAGTTCATAAAAACAGGATAGAAATAGAGGCAGCCAGATAGAAACATAAAAATTTGCAGAGAAATCAGTTTGGAAGAAACCAAAATAATTGCAATGAACACTAAAACTCAAGGCTACAGTGTGGCTTTCAGACCAGGTAGCTGGAAATATTCAAGAAAGTTTGAACCCTAAGTAAGTTTGAACCCTAAGTAGGGCAGTGACAGCAGTTAGAACATACCATAAGTGATGATATTTGATGAAAGAAGGCAAACACTATGTCCTGTCAATTAGGGAGAAAAAGGGGAAAAATGCTGAAGTTATGCTATTCACTATAAATCAAAATCCAAGCCATTACTGAACTATAAACATCTGCTGCAGTTGTTCCTCTGTAAACACCACTACTATGGAGGTCTAAAAACATACAAAAAAATCAAACAACACAGCAAGAAAAAAAGAAATCCAGTCCTAAAAAGAACAACTTGAAAGGTCTGAGTGTGCAGATGCCAAACAAGGCCCACGGACAGTTATGGGTGAATGACATTTTGTGTTTGGAGCAGGGGTTTTAACAGCTGTATCAGATGAGCAGGCTCACAGGGAAACCAGAGGCACCAGCATGTGTTAAAAATAAGCATTTTGAAGTGGAAGGCCTGCTATTTTATAGGGAAAAAGGGAGGGAGCAGACAGGTACTTTTCACAGCTCCTTTTCCCACACATGTGCATAATGTGGGGTCAACCAGAATTATGTGTACACTGGGAAAACTCTTCCCATTCCACCTGCAGGCTGTCTGCGATGGGCAGGTTAAGTGAGCTGGCAGGAAAAAAGAAGAAAAAGCCATCTGTGCTACATCTGAAGAAGGGCAGGTTTTCCTCACCCTCCATTCCCAGCTGTATTAACCCTACAGGTGATTATTTTCCAGACCACAATGACTGGAACAATAGCACAGTGACACACTTCTTAAAAAGATGGAGAAAAGAAAGGCTTGCTCACATAGTCCCAAACACAGAGAGGCATCCTGTAATGCCAGTCTGAGATAACTGGCAATTTAATCACAGCCTCTTTAGAGACACCTAATTAATTCAGTTACACCACACTGTAATTCATTTCAGGCGCTTCAAAGCAGATGCAAGCTGTGCCTTACCCAAAAATAGGCACCGAACCAGAAGAAACAAAACAGGAAGGTGCAGGAGAGACAAGCAGCTTGTAAACAGTGAAATCTCCAGATTCCTGGTGGCAGTTTGCTGTTTGTGGGGACAAGTCACAGCTGCAGCAGAGAATGTGACCCAGCTCTTAGACCCACTGGGGAATAGAAGTAAACTTCCCACTCTGTTCAGTCATTGTCATATCCAAGATACAAAGGAAGATAAGAGGAAGGGAGGAGAAGGACAGAGTCAGGCTGTGGCATGACAAAGTATTCCAGAAAAAAAACCAACAGCAGAGGAATTGAACAATAGCATTTGGACAAACACTTTATGCTTTAAGAGTCTATACATTAAACAAGATTTACTGCTATTTCCTTTTCTCTCTCTGACATCTAGAGCCTAATCATTCCAACAGCTGTGAAAATAGGGATTAGAAGAGCAGCTTCAAACTGGGAAGCGGGACCCAGGACAATAGCTGGACAAAACCAGTGTCATAGCAAACTTTCCATTGTAAAAAAAAACAAACCCAAAAATAACAGAGAGAGAGAGAAAGAAAAATTCTCATAGTTGAACTCCCACAAGGTGATCAGCTCATGAGCAGCAGCCCAGCTTCTCATTTTACACCCCTCTCTTTTCAACAATAAAGGCAGCAAAAGCTGCAAAACTGTGATTGCAAGAGTTCTTCTTTCTCATTCACCTTCCTTAATGCCTGATTTTTTCTTCTTCTTAGTCACTCTTCCTTTTCCTCTCTGAAGGATCCCTGACCTCAGTGATGTATTGGTGTAGCAGACTCTGCCTGCAGTGAGTACCAAAGGGCACATTAAAAGTAAACAGCATCTGCTGATTGCAGGGAAGAACATCCATGCTCTGTGCACACACCACAAGAGCCCAAACAGGCACAGCATGAGTCCTGAATTTTGAAGAGCCTGTTAGGAATTTCACAGTTTGCTTACTATCAAAATGAATCCCTTTTTCTTTTTTTACCCACTTGAGCCCTTCAGCTCCTTGAAAAAAACAAACAAGCCACCATTTTAATTCTCCGAGACTTTCAGCCCCAGCTTGTATCATCTAGAATGGAAGAAGCTCAGTCAGAGAAATCTGAGGATTCAAACTCCTCTTTAGCCAGCAGAAAAAGTGGGACTAAAAGAAACCCGAAAACACAAGATAACATGTATATGCACTCAGAAAACACCAGGGAGGGCCAACCAAACCAACACCTTAAGGAACAGCTGGATCAGTTGCTCAGCACTCAGACTACAGGCCTAGCAGCCCTGTTCTATTAATAGGCATGTTACTCTGTACTGCTGAAGTTCAAAGTTTCAACTTTGGATTCGCTCTACTAAAAATGAACTGGATTTTCTTTTCCTCATCTAAGTTCCAGCTGTTGGCCCAAACAAGATGCAAAAATAATTCTTCCTTAAGTGAAACAACAATGAAGTTTGCTTGACAACAGAAAAGTGTGCAAATACTGATTACAATCAGTACAGAAATGACAATATAAGAAAGCAATCTAATTTATGACTTGAAAGAAAAACTATTTTGATACTTAGACTGCTTGTCAAAGTTGTTTTCAGTTACTCCAATTAAGAGATCAAATTATTTAAAAAAAAAAATCAAAATGCTGGAACTGATAATACCTAACTTCATGTAAATGTAAATGAATTATCTGTAGCTAATATGTGATAATTTAATATAGTATACATGCGAAGCAGGCAGAAAAATAAGCTATATAAAGTACACTGAAGGTAGCTTTCCCCTGGGCAAAGTTCTTGTCAACAAGGAGTGAGTATGGAAACAGCAAAAAAAAACTCACCTCCAAGAGCTTCTGCTTTGTATGAACTCATCTCAGACAACACTGCAGAGAAGCTGTGACTTTCCATGAATACCTTGAGCTGAACTTGGGGAAACTGTCAATGCACTCCAAACCAGAAATCTGTACAGTAATTTACCCATCTGTTTGTTCTGTTTTGTCTTATATAACCTCAAAACTTAGTGCACATCTGGCTGTAAGGAACTGCAGCCCAAAAACAGGCAGATGTGCAGGAGCCGGAACAACTTTCCATTCCAGCTCAAGTTCCTGATCCTATCTAGCTCCACAGCCCAAAAAGAAAGCATTTATGCTATCCCTTTGAATAGTTACATGTTGAAAGGTCAAAATTCAAAGCAGTAAGGCAAAGCCCATTCAGTTCATTCAATTATTTGAAGTATTTTGTATAAAATTTCCTTATTCTTAATACAAAATTATTCCCCTTCGTTGCCTTTCTCTATCTTTTCACAGTGTCCTTTTAATAAACCAGGAGTTTTTCAGTCCAACTCTCACTCATTCAGAAATACTAGAGACAAAATGAATACAAATTTAGGAGGAGTCATTCCATGTACATACTCTGACAAGCCAGAGGTTCAGGCAAAGACTTATTTCACTTTGATGATAACCTGAACCTTCTACAAGGCTGTTTTCTACTTCTGAAAGGTTTTTGAGAGGCAAGATTGTGGTTTTTGTTTTAAGTGAGGTCATAGAAGATACAGTAGAATTTCTAACAAGCAACAAAGCACAATTTTTTACAGAGTAATGTAAGCCTTCTGGTTGAAGACAAAGTTGTAGATGCTGCTTATTTTGAAAGGACAAATGGGGGTGGAATAAAGTACAAAAGGGTTTGGTTTTCTGCACTTGAGGTATTACAGTTTATGGATAAAATAATTACCTTGCTTTGCAAAACTATTAGCATCAATTCTTCACTTCCCTTAGTGGGAATGACAGATGGTCATTACTGATGAAAACATGTCACATATACACCCTTGTTAAAGTATTAAGTATCAACCATTTTTTGATACTTCCTGTGAATATCTCCTGTTCATTTTGTATCAAAAGTTTAGACAAACCAAAACCAAATATAAATGACCCCTTCTACTTCCCTTGAGAATAACCTAAAGACTTGACACTAACCTAACTATATGGCAGTGATGTGCCTTCAGCAGAGGTTGGTTCTCTAACTGGTACCCAGAAAGCAAACTAGATGCCTTCAAAATACTCTGGTTGAAGTAAAATGTAGCAGATGTTAAAATCTTCACTTCCTAATTAATATTGTTCAAAGTTTCTGTTCAAAAATGTACAGCTGTCTGTGGGATTAGCGGTAGGTTCCTGCCTTTCCATAACTGCCCTCCACTTCACTCCCTTGAAAGAACTAAACTGTTGACCCAGTAAAAGAGATGTGAGAGAGAATTTTGTTAAGATCTAGTCCCAGTGTACAAAACTCAGCTCCCCTCAAAAGGTTTCCACAAATCTCATCACATTCAGAAATAAATACAAAGCCTCTTTATAAAACTTGGCTTTGTCTGACTAATTTCTTTATAGATGAGCACATATTCACTTACTGACCCAAGGCAAAATACAACAAAATAAAACTGCTCAAACTAAGATACACCAGCAGCACTAACATATGAGGTGTGGTAAGGGTATGGCCCCTCTTACTGGTGAGGCCAAGCCCTGACTCGGCCAATGCAATTTCCCCTTCGTGCCTCGTATCACAGTTCTGCAGCTGCAGTTACCTGCAGCATCCCACAGGGTAGCACTTATCCTCCTAGTTAGTATAAAATGTATTTATGTAGTCTGACTACTAGTGCCAAAGGCTTCACAGAATTAGTTGCTAGCACTAGCTAGCAAGACAAAAAAGGCTGACAACTGGGAGTTTTACTGCTTTTTTCCTTTTCACAGCTCCATTACTGCATGTCTGTACAACAAATGCACCATGATGCCTCATCTGTAACATACCCATAATTGCTTAAATACATTTTCAGAAAGAGCCAAATAACCATGGGAAAGTAAAACACCAGAAACAAGATTCGAAGATTAACCTCTCATGCCCTCATTTAAGGATTACCTTTGGAAAGAAAAATACCACCAGAAATGAAACTAATGAGAGCAAAACCTTTACAAATAACAAGGGCACAAATTTTTGAATAGTCTTACTTGTAGTTTTTCTCCCAGAACTTGATTGGTCGTGCGTACGATGCGATGAAGATGACACTACCCAGAAATGGACTCAGCGGTGTAGAAAAGACTGAAGTGGCCAGAGTTTGAAAAAAAAGCATAGCAGAGTCTGAAAATTGCAAGTTAAGGTAACACAGAAAGGGAGGAAGGCAGGCAGTGCCAAATATCACCCATTACCAGCATGTAATTGGTGGCTCTTCAATTATTAAGGGGTGACCTTGTCTAATCTCTGCCCAATGACAGATGCTGGGCATAGGCAGTGCAGCAAACACCCTTTTCCAGCTACCTAAGTTACCTTCTGTAACATAAAAGTGCCTTTCCAGAGTCCGACACAGAGTTTAAAACACACACATATAAGGAAAAAAACAATCTCTTGGAATTTATTTGTTCTCCATACTGGAGTCTTGCGTTCACCATGTCCAGTGTTCCATCCTGTGGGTTTCTGCTTGTTTTGGAATGACCTGGTATGTGGAGAAACGATGCCTCTATTCTCCAACCTGCTGTTTCAAAATTATGCTTTCACATTGATTCTTACTGAGAATTTACTATTCCATGCTGACCAACAGCTAAAAAAATGTTCAGCATTTCATACTTTTTGAAATATATAAGAAATGAGAAGGTGAGGACAGGGGAATAGTAAATATCACACATAAACATCATAATGAATGCCTGAACTCATAGTTTACCTTAAATGTAAAGTCATACTTCAGGCTGCTGGAAAGCAAGTTAGGAGATGGATAAACATACTGAAAAAGATGCAAGTTAAAAGGAACATAATTAAATAAACACAAGCAAATAAAACGTTAGGCCTAAATTTTTCATTAATTTATACCACATTCACGTAATTTAAGGAAAAAGACTTTCAAACTGGCATAAGAGACCAGTTGTCATTCCTTAAACCCCTCTTGGTGCAAAGTAAAGAAGCCTTGAACTAAAGGAATCACTATCAATGGACAGTGATCAAGCACATCTCGAACTAAATTTCACGAAAAAAATCACCCAATAACCACAGTGTTTTAGCTTACCCTCTCACAGCAGTATACTGTACATGTGTCCCACAATCCCTGAGACTTCACAAAAAGCCCATTTGAACAAAAGTATCAACATCATCCTTGGTACAGCATTTCCATAAAACTGCTAGCAAAGCCATTTGCAAAATGTAGAAACAAATATTTGCCAAAAGATATCTTTCAAATCTCTCAACCTTACTAAAAGACAGTGGTGTGGAACGGTGTCTTAGTGCATTAGAGAGATAGAAAAATGAGTTGCCCTGAGAGTCTAAAGTTTAAAAAACTGACAGAGAGCACAGAGCAGAAAGCAAGTACATCAAAAAAGTTAAACTGTCACATTACAGTGCAGTCATAACCAAGCACTGGCTTGAAAGATGAACAAGTATTTACAAGTGTCAGATAAGGGAAGGAGGCATGGGAGATGAAGAGAGGAAAAGAGAACAAAGAGGACAGATAAGGGCAGCAAACCAAGTTTTTTTTAAGTTGGTACTAATATAATGATTGATTTAAAAATTGCCACCATCATGAGTTAAGACATTTTGCACACTACTGTGAGCTGTTTGTGCCTTAGACATAATCAGTAGCAACAGGGGGCCTTTTCCTTAAAAGACATAACGCTCTACTAAATGGACAGGAGAAGACATTACCCATTTGACCTGTGAAAAGTGATTTTAACTGTTTCATATCTGTAAGCAAGCATCTGACTCTCTTATGTATATCTAACATATGCAGTGGGCAATTATCAGTCACAGGAGTATTTTTATTTGAGGATATCCAATTTGTTTGTATTAGGTAATTATTTATTTACTTTAAATACTAATGCTTTAATTATGTCTAAGTAAAAAAGAAGTGTCAAAAACTCACAGGCATACTTTCTTACACTATGATCTGAGCCAGGTTTCCTGTGTAGCATCTTTGTGAAGCTACATTGTCTAGAAGCAGAGCTTGTTTATTTGTGAGTAATGGATTTTCTTTCTAACATGGCCAAAATCAAATTTTGAGAACAAAAACCTCAAAGCTAAAAACTCTTCAACATTTAATAAAACATTATCTTTGAGGATTAATTCTTGCAACTTAAAAATCTGTTTAAATTCAAACCAGATTCAAAACAAGAAAGTGAAAGATTGACATTTTGAAAATCTTACATCCCCTTCTTTTAACACAAAACAACACAGTTAAGGCCAGCTCAAATCCTCTGTTTCTTGAAACCCACATTTTTACTTGCAGGTCCCTTCCAGGAACAAAATCACTTAGAGGATGGGAAAACTGACTGTCACAGTGCTACAGAGCTCTGGACAGTGTCACAGGGCTCTGTTTTCTGATGTTAGAGCCGTAACCCTGAAACATCCAAAGCAGAAGCTCTCCTAAACAGGATAAGCTCAACTACAAACTCTTCTTTTTTTTTCCTTCAATTGCACTGTTCCCTTTTTAGGTAAAATCTGCCTTTAAACTACAAACTACATTGACTTTCTCAGGATGCTGATATTTATAAATGCATAACCTTATCTTACCCACTTAAATTCTAGGAAGTGAAGTTCCAGATCTATCCCCAATTCTGAAGCCCATTCCTGTTCCTAGTCTTTTAGGATTAAGAGGGACTTTGAAGGGTCACCTAGTCATCTAGCAGCCACGAGCAGGATCAGCTAAACCTATAGGATTCCTGATAGACATTCACCTAAAATCCTGAAAGTTTCTAATGGTGGAAACTCTACAACCTCCACACGTGTTGCCCTTCATGCCCTGCACGCTGCCCTCAAAGGCATTAAAGTATGCTGAACTACTCGTATCACTGAGCTCTGCAGCAAAGTTCACCCAGGCACTTTGAAATTTAAAAATTTATATCCTGTTTGCAGAACTGATTGAAGCAATTAAGAGCCACAAATAATTAACTCTGTAAAGAAATGGCAGGTTTAGTACCTCTGTAAACTGCAACATGCATTCATCATTACTATTTGCAGGGTTATGATAACAACAAATAAAATTACTGTGCAAAGAGGCAGAGTTATTGCTGTTGTGGGAATATTAACTTCAGCATTTAACCAGTATCTTAATTGCAGCAGTGCCTGAGAAGAGATATTTGCATTTACAAAGCATACTATAAATATAAATAATAAAAACTGGGTTAGATCACTTTAGCAATAACTCTGTAAACAAACAAAACTCTGGTTTAAGTACTTTCCATTTTGCAAAATTTAATTGGAATTTTTATCAAGAGCAAAGTTACCACTGCAGAAGATACTTGTGACCAAAGGGAAACTTGTTGAAATATAATACTAGTTCTTCAACATTTTGCTAAATAAATTCATATACACTTCCCCAACAGAAATGAAAATATTTTTTTGTTGTGAAATTCTGGAGAGATTTGCTACAAATAACCTAAAACTCCTAGGACAGATCATTGCTTTTATAATGTTTTCCTGCTATAAGGAGACAATCTAAAACTTTCCCTCTAGGAGTTATTCTGTGTGCATTTCCCTCGCTCTGAGGCTTCCATTTATTCTTCCCATCTAGAAACATAAGCATTGTTATTCAACATTGCTTATGTTTCACAGCAAAGAGCAGACGGAAGAAATCACTCAAAGAAAAAAAACTCCAACCCTGTGGGATGAAAGGGACAAAGACTTAAGAGCATACATCTCACAAACAGTACAAAGTAAACTCATCACTAGGTCTGAACTAAAACCGCTTTGTCAATTCTTCTTCCACAACTTTGGTTAGCAGGGAAGGAAGAAATTTAAAGTTAGTATCTGGCAATGCCTTAGATGTCAATAAAGTTAAATTTGTTCAGTTAAAATGGTTTTTGGTTTGGTTTTTTTTTTTCTGTATTCAATCAAGTTTCTAACTGAATTTGAATTTATATTGAATAATTTTTGTTCTAGAAATTCAATATACACTTATTAACCCTACAGACAGGTCATTTGGAGGTCACTGAACTCCCCATATCTACAAACTTGGAGACAGCCCTGGAACAGGCACCAAAACAGACTGCTTCTGAAGGACTGCTTTGGTGCTGATGAATATATATTGTTACTCATAAAACAGAGTGGAAAGGTTAAAAAGAAGAATGTTTCTCAGCACCCCAATGAAAAAATTTACATTAAAATGTAAAAATCGGTTTGCTTCTAAAATTGAAAAAAAAAATCAGGACAGTTGCAGCAGAAATTGGCTCACTGAAATGAATTTATATCTGACATACCAACTAGAAACAACTGAGAAGGAAACTAATATTTGAGAGCTCAGTCAGCCATAAGCCCAGCAATATTTCTGTCACAACATTTCTTTTTGGATGCATCAAAACTCAGTACTGAGGACTAGGGAAGTAACTGATCTGCAGAATGTGGCTGGGTGGGAATAAACACAACAGGTTGAGTCAGAGTTCAGTTTCCCAGTTTCAGATCTCATGCAGCCAAAAATAGAAAAAAAAAAAAGAGAGAGAAAACTGTGTTTCCTAGATGTTCCAAGATTTTCAAATTTTAAAGTAAATTACCTAAGAATTTCAAATCTTGTTCAAACACTGTAAATAAATTGCATACATGAAGAAGAACTTAAGAATAAAGAAAAACAAATTTACAAAGGATATGAGGTATTGCAAAGAGCTGAGCGAAAACATGGAACGACGACCCCCAGGCAATCTGCCAGGGAGCAATGTATGTCATGATGAACTGCAACTTCTGCAGTAGGTCCCACAGCTGAAAAAAAAGGAAAAAAAAAAAGAAAAACATGGTCACTTTTTAGGTACTGAGATAATTTCAAAACTAGTATCTGAAAGAGACACTAAAAAACTGTACCCTGGAATAAACATGAGGTAAGATATATTATATTATTAGCTTTTATAGGTATTAAGGTCTTATTTCTCTAAGACATTAAAGTATATTCATTTGGAATTCAAACTTGCAATGAGGTACATTTTTGACCACCATACTGAGGTAGCTCCCAGATTACCTTTCAGAAGTATGCCTGCTCTAATTAGAAAGTAGGAAAACAGGTTCTGATATTCACTGACTATATATGACCACAAGTCAGACGGTTGCAGGAGAGGAGACTCCAGGGGAAATTGGATACAGTGAACAGAGAAAGTTCAATGTGTGATGTGTGGCTATGCACATGGAAATCAAACTTACTTCTCAAAAACACAACATTTTCATTTGTTGGCTCAATGGGAGAAACTATCACGATGTGAGCATATGCATATGAGCATTAATCATGAATTGGAGCTGCATTTTCAAGACCATTGTATCACAAAAACATTGCACAGATATGAGCTTTTATTGGCGTGCAGTACAAACTGAAAAACACAACGAATTTACTTTTGCTTCCTGTAAAATATGCTTGGTGCTTCAACTAGCAGTTTCTGATTCAAGAATGATGTGTACTTACTCCCTGGAATACATTTTTCCCCCCTTTTCATTTCTCTTGGCATCAGGCCAAAACAGATCTTATGTCTCATCTATTACAGAATGGGTTCCTGACAAACCGTCAGGAAATATTTGCCCATCAATAGACATTAGTGCTCAACACACACAGAAGTTGACAGTGAAACAGGAGTATATGCAATATTTCATGCTCATATAGCAAATATATGTTGAATTTCTTAGAGTTTTGGGTTTTTTTATTTGAGTTAGTGAAAAACAAGACTTTGCCAACATCCTGAAAGACACTGAGACTGTATCAACACTTGTACATTAAAATGCTTCCAGGGAATGCTCTCAAGCACAGATAATGTGCATATTTTTAAACTGTTAGAAAGGCATCTGGGAAGGTTCTGGTCTGGCCCAGCTAACACTCTTCCAAACAATCTCCAGGAATCCTTTTGAATGAAAACCCTCCTGGTTCATTTCCAGGTGGGAATTTCACACCTCCACCTTGCATACAGACTGGGAGAGTTCATCAGCACGGACACAAGCTTCCCCATGACAGCTGGCCTTGGGGACAGAGCACAGTTCTGGGCACACTGCATATACAAGTATGCTGACAGTCAGAGAGGACCTTCTCTGGCCAGCTCCTTTCACCCCTCCTTAAGTCAGCACCCTCAGAATCCTACTTGGCCACCTGTATCCACAGTGGCAACGCACTTACAGGATGTTGCACTGAGCTTCCCCACAGACTGTAGCAAATACTTTCATATTAAACATGAGGGAAGTAAGAATCACTTGTAGCATTGAGCCGTTTTGGTCTTTGTGCTACAAAACTATTAAGCAGCAGCTGCTAACTCGGTATAAACAGTGTCACACTAGATGCAGCTACAACTAATAAACCTTCCAGCTGAGATGCAAGCAGTGATTCAAACACTTTCTTTGCTTTGGCACGACTCAAATTAGGAGCAATATGCAAGGTATAGATTACACTTACTTTGCACAGATATACTATTTAAAACCACCAAAGCCCTGATAAAAACAAGCTGTTACAATCCCTTCAACGCACAGCCTTGGGTATGTTACCCCTACTTAGTTCGAGAAACTCATATCTTGCTTTATTTTCTGTCAAAAATTCTGCATGTGACTTGCAAACTGCAGCATTAAAGTAGGCAAGTAAAACTGAACTGAAACTCAAATGGATATTTGTTTATTTGAATCTTATTTAACAAGTTTTGGAGTTGCTTTGTTTCGCTTCATTTTTATTTATCTAACACATCACAATGAACAGCTGGAAGAAAAATTTTATCTGCAAAAAGATTTAAGTGAAGGGCTGGAAAAAGCTGATGACTTGCATTTGAAACCTCAAAAATTCAAAACTGCAGCACAACCCAGTAAAGTTCTGCCAGTTACAGATTGACATCACAGAGCCATAAATCACCCCAGCTGTGCTCAAAGCACAGAATTCATCAAAAGATCTTCAAATCTTAAATAAAATTCATGTTTTGCATTTGCTAGGAAACCAAATCCAGGAGGACACCCTTCTGGCTCCTTGTTCCAATACATAATTTTTAGTTGTTCTTTAATTTACACCTTGCAAAACTTGGCCCACGGAGCCCAAGTTCCCTGTTGCATCTAACAAGTCTTACTGCTTCTGCATTCACCACTGCCTGAACTTGCTGTTGTTTCTTTCAACACTTGCCTCTCAGCTAACACTTCCACAAGACAGGCAAAGGAGCTCATTTCCATTCACAAGAAAATGAAGCAAGAACCCTTTAGTGAACCTCTCTTGGTTTTTGAAAGCCTTACAACACCGCACTTAAAAGCCTGAAAATGTGTGATTTTCAAGCTACTGCTTTCATTAAGAGTTGTCAAGTGCCTCTATTACCTCTTAAATCCCTGTTTCTAGGGCATGTTCTGCAAAACGCCTTCAGGGTAATATGCCATTAGCATTTTACATCTCTAACTATAATTGCTAAAGGTGATGTCATCTACCAACTACGACACTGAGATTTAGGAAAGGAGGACTACTCAGCTTTACATTTTTTCTTTTTCATTTTGCTAGAATGATCTGAGAAACTGTTTCTCCTTATCAGTTTCATCCAATTTGCAATATGCTTCCTCCTACATCTGATAGGGGAATTCACAGAGCTTTTCTCACAGAAAGAAATTGAAGCTGCTAAAAACTGCCTTTTTAAATAGGGGAGGCTGAGCTGTTCCCTTATTTCAACTACAACTAGCTGCATTTCAGCCTTCAGTGATCTGAAGACATGAGCTGAAGAGGAAAACTTTCATCTGTTTTAAATTGTCAGAAACACTACAGAAATTAGGAAGAGAAAGAAAAGGCAAAGCCCATCTGAAGCTGAATCTGTTGAGGAAAGTAAAAGGCAACAGAAAGGACTTCTACAGGTGTATGGACAACAACACATAGGCTGGAAAAAAATCACATGGATCTGCTGATGGATGGGGCAGGGGACCTGGTGACAAAGGGCATAGGGAAGGCCAAAGTACTCAATGCCTTCCTTGCCTTGGTCTTTACTGGTGAACCTTCCAGTCAGAGGCTCCTGAGACCTGTGAGGAGGCATGGAGAAATTGAGACACCCTACACAGCAAAGGATTAAAGGCACACTAAACCAAACTAGAAAAAACCCACTTCCATGAGACCTGATGGGACACCTCAGCCCTTCTGTGGTTCTGTGAAACACACAAATTATCCCCAGTAGAGTTTTGTTTGAATGAGGGAGAGTGAGGTGTAACAGTGCTAGATACAAAGCAGGAATCTTCCCATCTAAAGTCAAGGTGAAAAAAAACAGTCTCTGGTGAATTTTAACCCTCTTTTTATAACCATTTCTTTAAATATATATAAAAGATTGATTTTTATTTAAGACTACTGCAATCCAGTTTAGAATGATTTATAAAAGAATATCTGTACTAAGCTTTACTAGATCTTCAATGCTTTCTACAGTTCAATAAGCAGAAACTAATATATGTTTATAATATATAATAATATTATTTAGGGGGCATAAAAGTTCTAATATTTCTAGATATCTTTATGCATGTGACAGTTTTACACAGAAAACAGTTTTTAAAGCATTTGATAAAAACTTTAAATTATCAGCACATTCAGTGAATTTAAACCAGCACATTCCCACTACCGTCAAGTAAAAGCGCAGAACATGCATCCATCTTCTGTGTTTATTTTATGTGGACACACATTTTATCTTAATCATCCTTAAGTCTTCTGTGAGTTCTGAAGCCCCTACAGACTTCTGGCGCACCAGTGAGTAATAAACAAAGCAAAGGCACAGAACTTATCTTCCCAGGATTTTCCTTAAATCTGGTTATTCTTCACCAAATTTAAGTACCAGTACAGTAAAGTTAATGGATGATGTAGTTAACATACATGAATAATGAAAGATTTGTGGAGTCTGAAACATCACTAAAATGGTATCTCCTTTTCTCACTTTGATAGATTTTAATAAACTAGGCAGAGGTTAACACCTGAATTTAAATGACTCAGTGTGAGATGGAGACTGTGCAATGCTCTCAGCTTTTGGCAGCCCTTCTATGTGTTTGGCATCTGTTGGGATTCTGTGGGCAGACTTCCTGGCAACTCTGGGACTAAATAATGCATAAACATTAACATTTTCTTGCGAAGTTTGAATTCTCTATGTTTTATAAAAACTGTAGATATATACACATAGGTTTTAAACAAAAATAATGGTCATATGCTCTACACGCAACAGAAACTGAGATTTAAAAAAGTTAAATGCAGCAAGAAATTATTTCCCAGTTTGAACAGGTATTTCTTTATATTCCTCTTTAGATCCTGAGAACTTCAGATGATTTCAACTGACACTCCAAGAGGAGTATTTACTTTTTCATGTTAAGCTAATTCTGATCAAGTGGAAACTCCAGCTTTCAGAATGAAATTCTAATACCTACTGGTATATTTTTATTCTTTTTGGTATGTCAATAAAAACTAATATACATCAAGTGGGAAAAGCTGTAAGTGTGTATGTGTTTAAGGATATCAAATTAAACTTGGTGGAATAATTTTACTCTTGTCCATGGCTTTCCTTTGCAAATCATTGACTTTTGCGTTTTTATTTACCATTTAAAACAAACTTCACCTATGAAATCCTGCAAAACAAGATTTACTGGAAATACTGAAAATTTTTAATGTTTATGTCTTAAGTCATTGTGACATTCTATTGGTGTATTTGGACAGCTGTGTTTGAACCTACAGCAAATACTTTCCAGGATGTCTTTATCTGCAAATGCTCACAGACACTTGAAGCCGCTATATTGTGGGCTTCAAAATAATTGTCTAATGCAATACATAAAGGGGATCAAAATATAATCAGTCCAAATCTCTGATATCAAACCTTGAAGGAAAGAATATATTCCTCAAACACAACATTCAGCACTTAACACTGACACTGTACAAAACAGGCATGTTTTAAGCAGTTTGAGTAGCAAGCCTTGAAAGCCTTACAATTAAAGTTAAATGTTAACCAGATGTAAGTATGGTAAGGATTATGACAATAAGATGATGACAAATCCTAACAGAGCCCTGGATCTGCTCATGGCAGATGCTGCTTCTTCCTACATTGTCAGCTGATAGCAAGAGCCCAGGGAAGGAACCTGTGGCACTGTAAAAAAACCAGACTCACATATATCCTGAGGTGGGCAAAAAGGACAAGATCAATATGAAGAGGGCCAAACAAGCCAAATAAATCAGTGCAGCTGGGAGTGCACTCATCAGCTGCAGTGATTCAAGCATTTTCAGGAAAACCTTCACAGGTATGGATTCTGCACCAACACTATCTTCCCAGAAATTTCCTTTTTGAAAGGACTGGGGCTATGCAAACCTCATGTAGTTGAACAAAGCCAAGTGAAAGGTCCTGCACCTGGGTTGGGGCAATCCCAGGCACAAATACAGGCTGCTTGGAGAATGGATAGAGAGCAGCCCTGGGGAGAAGGACTTGGGGGTGCTGCTGGATGAGAGGCTGGACATGACTCAGCCATGAGCACTCACAGCCCAGAAACCAAACGTGTCCTGGGCTGCATCCAAAGCAGCGTGGGCAGCAGGGCCAGGGAGGGGATTCTGTCCCTGTGCTCTGCTCTGGTGAGACCCCAGCTGGAACACTGGATCTGGCTCTGGGGCCTCCAGCACAGGAAAGACATGAACCCGTCAGAGTGGGTCCAGAGGATGGCAAAGAAGTCAGATGGGGGTCAGAGAAATGGAGTGCCTCTCCTATGAAGAAAAGACTGAGAGAGTTGGGGTTGTTCAGCTTGGTGAAGAGAAGGCTCCAGGGAGACTTTAAAGCAGCCTTCCAGTACCAAAAGGAGACCTACAAGAGAGCTGGAAAGAGGGGCTTTTTATAGGGGCCTGAAGTGAAAGGAGAAGGGGGAATGGCTTTTAGAGATTTAGATAAAGTATTAGGAAGAAATTCTTCACTGGGAGAGTGGTGAGGCACTGGAACAAGCTGCACAGAGAAGCTGTGGATGCCCCATCCATGGAAGTGTTCAGAGCCAGGTTGGATGGGGCTGTGAGCAACCTGATCTGGTAGAAGATGTCCCTGCCCATAGCAGGGGAGATCGAACTCAATGATATTGAAAGTCCCTTCCAACCCAAGGCATTCTATCATCCTGTGGTAAAAGTGGACATAAGAAAAACCACCAAGTTTGCACTGAAGTACTCCAGGTTTCTCTTTCAGTGCCTGCATCAACACAGACAGAACAGGCCTCTGTCAGCACGAATGCACATGAACACAGATCTCAGTGCATACAGAGCCATACTGACCCAGAGACTGGATGTACATCTCCCTGAATCCCCAAATGCACTTACCCCATTCTAGAGAAAACAAAACAAACACACACACACACACACACAAAAAAAAAGAAAAAAAAAAGAGAGAGAGAGAGAGAGAGAAAATATAGTTTGGGAACAGTGTAATGAATGAAGTCTGACAAAGAGGTCAGTGACAGTTGGCTGAACGAAAAATCAATTAAACCATTCCTCCAATATTAAGAGGAAACATGAACTGTACAGTGCCCAAGAGAGCTAAGGAGTCTATGGAAAATACCACTGGGATTATCCTGTCAAATATCAGATGTAGCATTGGGTATTTTACTCAGCAAAAAGTGTCTCAAAAGGGTTTATATGTCAGATATCAAAAGCTGAGGAAACAGTTGTGAGCCAAGAGGGTACAAACGATTAAGACATTGGATTCAGTATGCACAAATGGCAAGGAATGGATTAAAATATGAATTAACGAACTTGGAGCCAGAAGCTTTGAAGTGAAACATCAGATTTAGAGAAGGATGAAAAATCAGAAGAGGAAAGGAAAAAGAGTGAGGCTTTTGACTTATAAGTAGCATCTAAATCAATGAGACATGCCAACTAACCTAGAGTTTTATTGCCACAAAGGCAATAAAAAGATCCAATAGGTTAATTACTTGACTTCAACAAAGCACCAAGAAGGTCAATGCACTTGGCAGCACTTTCTCATAAAATGAAGGAAAACAAGATGACACACAATTTTTTTCCTGTCCAAGGGATTGTGTTGCAGATGTTGAAAGTTAAGCCTGATCAGCACAGGTCTGCCAGGTTGCTACAAACTGGCTGCATTAGCTGGATCTACTTTGACAAAGATCATCCTTCATAAACATGTGGTCTTGGATACAATGTCAGAAAGAAGTATACAGAAAAATTCTTACAAAAACGTGGATTCCTTATTAGGTGGAAAATGTATTCTGGGAAAGAAGAAAAAATATCAAACAGGGAAATTGTATATTTAAGTGAGCTCAGCAGGAATAAGCGTACTTAGGCAAATAAATTCAGTGTTAATGAAGGCAAATTTAACAAGCTCTGCTTCTTTGATTATTTTGCCTTATGCATGAAGACAAATTCAGAAGCCTCAGAAGACTTGATGTTAAAAAAATACAAGGTGATTTCATATTTTTGTATTGCTAATTAGTTCATCCACACACATAAATTAGGAGGCCATTAAACTACCTGGCAGTAACATATAAGACAGTGAAAGAGAGAAGTTGTAGTCCTATACATTAAAAGGTTAATGGCACTTATCATTCCATTTAGATCCGTGTGGTAGATGAGTGTGTAAGCTAGGGGTGCCTCACTCTTTAGGGCTTAAAGGAAGCTGCACAGATTTGGCAAAAATCCATATTCCAAAGTACAAGTATAATTTCTCAGTTGTGCTGTGGAGATGAAAGAGCTGCTGGTAAGAGCCAGTTTAGCAGCATGCTCCCAGTAGTGAAGAGACTGGCAAGAACCTCCCACTAGGCTTTTGTAGTAGCCAAGAGCATACTACAGCCAGGAGGATCCACAGCCACACTACCGAGTTCTTTGCTGTCTTTGCTCCTTCAGCTCAACATCAGCTCTGCTTGGGGTTCCAAAAGCAGTTCAGGGAGATACTGTGATTCCTTTCCACCAGCAAAATTTAGAGGATGCCTGTGGTACTGGATGAAACAGAAAACCACATTTTTAACAGAGCATAGCAAAAGAGCTGGGGACAAGTCTTGCCCTGAGCATCCTTGTTAACATTCAGCCAGTTCCAAACTGAAATCCCTGCTGTTTGAATGATTTGCATTCACTTCTACTTCACACTTAAATACTGGTTCATTCCTGAGCAGCTGCTCCAGACATCCTTCAAAAGCATCTCACACATCTGCCACGGAATGCAGTGCTGGGTATATTACTGTTTGACTATTTGTTTGTTTTTATCACACTGAAGAAAAATGGACAGGACAAGTTATAACATCACTTAACCATCCATATGCTCTTCCTCTCATAGCTTTTGCATGTGTTAAGAGCTTTTCCTCAGTTAGATATTATGTCAGCAGACAGCAAAAGATGGAAGAAAAGTCCATCTTTTTATCAGTTCCAAATAAACTATTCAAACCATTTAATATTTCCACTTTTTTTTTACTCTATTACAAGAAAGAGTCTCAGCATTTTTCCTAGTGTTAAAAGTCTAGGAAGAAATCTCCTAAGTCCTATTATATATTCCATCTTTGCTATGCCTGTGAAGAATATATTCTCCATTTTTTGTGGGTTTCCATTTTCACTTAATATGAACATTCTTATTAACCTTTGCACTGACATTATCTCCTAACACATCCAGGGAGAACAACTGGCTCATTTGAAAAGTTTACATGGAGTCATGTAGACCAAGACTGTCTCGACTATCTGGTCTGACTTCCTGCAGAATATACATCAGAGCATTACACCCACACATTTTGAATGAGCAACCACATACTTTTAAAAGGCCATTCAGCTCTGATTCAAAGATTGAAGACAACAGGAGTTTTGGACAGAAGAATCCCAGGTTGTAGTCAAGGACACAACCTGGTCTTGCTTAATGGAAAGTCTTAGTTTAAGAAAGATGGAGAAGTCCTGTTTCACTTGAATTGAAAGCTGAAATCATTCCCAAAAACAAGTAAGAAAATTTCTCCTAAATGTTTATCTTGCTGCCTTCCTAAGGCAATTTGAAATACAAAATAGCACACTCTGCATATGCCTAAATCAACATATAGTGTTTTCACATTCTGTGAATTGTCAAAACATAAACAGCTAATAATTTTTAAAAATAATTGAATTAACTGTGTCACAGTTAAGTTAACTGTGTCACATTAGTAAGTCCTACGACGTTAAAAAGACAAAAAAAATTAAAAATTCTCAGGAATAGAACTGAATAAACTCTCTTGTTCTCTGTGCTACCTCAGTGTGGGTGCTTTGGCTAAGACAGATGAAAATCTGTGAGCAGCAATTTGGACTTCCGTGTCCCAGCTTTCTCAGGGAGCAGTATGCTCACTTGGAGTTTCTGATTTGACTTAATTACATTAAATTAACAGCACAATGGGGAAAACAAGGGAAGCACAATCAGTGAGCTATTTAGAAATACTCTACCAAACATTATTATCAAAGTTTTATGCCATATAATCTGCATCAAGAGTGACTACTGCAGTTGTGAATGTCTGTTGAATTTAGATTCTTTCTTCCCCAGTGCCTGATAGAAGAAAAAAATATTGCCACCGTGTTTTGAAAGCATGCAAAGCTTTTTGTGGGGTAAGCTTGCTTAAAAATTGCCATCACTATGACTAAGACACAGCACTTCTAGTGTTCCCTAATTAAGAGAGTGGCAAGCTGACATTTTCCATGTGCAAACAGAAATCAGTCATGACTGTGTAATAAACTCTGCACAACTAAAGGTGACAGTAATAGACAATATTTCAGATTTTGTTTGTATTTTAAAAAGTAAGTGCAAGCATAAAAATGACTGAAATACAGACAGAATCTGTGAAGACCCATAAAGCTTTCAGGAACAAAGGTGGATGCAGCTTGCTTAGGGCCTATAGCATGAAATAAACACACATCTTTATCCTCAAGTGATCATATCCTTTACTGAAGTTCCACAATGCTGAGCTAATTAAAGCTCAAACCTTAATTAGGGTAAAGAAAATTCATGCCCTTTATGATTTGAAACTAAAAGGAATTTAATTGCTATTATGTGAAATGCTATTTTTCATACTGGATCTAATGATCATTGTGAAATTGTGCATGTGCTTTTGTAATATAAATAATTCAACCGTTTGACTTAGAATTTTTAAATGGAACAAGGACAATTCCACTTGCTGAACTAATGACCTGCAAAATTTCAGATATTGTTAGATATGAAGATGGAAGATCAGTGCTAAAACTACACTTTCAAAACATGTCTGCAGTACAGTTTTCAGTCTAGTAGAGCAGTAGTTATTTTAGCAAACATCTCTGCTTAATTTAATAAACATCCTTCATTATCTCATTCTCATTGCTAACACTAGTCTTTCCACTGTGAAGAGTAGCTTCAATCTGCCCAAGTTACTCTGAAAAAAAAAAAATCCTACTGAAAAGACTATATCTCTTCCTTACAAAAGCATGCAATAATTCAAAGCAGTATTTTGTGATATGCTCATGAGGTGAACATTTTCAAAAGAATTAACAAATAGTTGAACTTTCAATTCTGGCATGCTGATTTTTTGATCCTGTAAAGAGGTTTTGAGAGAATGAATTTTAGGACTAAGTAAACCATCATTCAGACATTCCACTGATGCACATCAGTGATAAACTCCTCTGGAGACAGAAATTTACCCCTTTCTCTAGGGAACACAGTAATGAGACAAATACTGAAAACTGGCATAATGCTAGCAAACTCTGCATCACTTCTGCTGGTTATCTTCCACTCTAAGCTAAGAAGCTTAAAAAATTGCTTTAGTTCTGTTTTAGGATCAGAGTATAGTGGAGAGGGATCTTGTTAAAGCAGAGCTTTGTCACATCTCTTCTACCCCTCTTCATCTGTCCTTCCTCCCCAGCCCCTGCCTTCTCACCCCAGCAGAGAGAAAGCAGAACAACAGTTCTGAGGGTGAAGGCTTGAAGCAGGTGGAAGTTTCTGCTGGAGTGTGGTCCAAGAGTTCAGCAAAAAGTGTGAGCTCAAGTTACCTCACCAAGTTGTGATTCTTCCTTTCTCATCCTCCTGTACTGCAGCACAGAAATAAACAAGGAAAAGCACTTAATTTCTCCTTTGCCCTTTCCATAAATGACTGGGAACTCCCAATGTAACACCAATTAACTGGGCCTTTCCATAAGAAGCCTGAAACTTCCAGGTGGGCATGGACAGCAGTATGATGGCCCTTGTGTAGAAGGGCTAAATATCTCCACAACACATGCAGCAATCAATACAGAACCATGTCTTTCTTCTCTCAGAAACTAAGAGATGCTAGCTGGGTCATACTCACACATATAGTAGGAATGTTTTAGAGAAAGAAACCAAGCAAAGAAGCCTGAGCAAAAAAACCCAAACAAAACAAAGAACAACAAAACCAAACACCTCACCAGAGTTACCCCTGGACGAATACTTTCAAATCTTCAGTATTATCCCATGTTTTCTCAAGGTATTAGTTAAGCCTAATTCTTTCAGTGAAACAGCTTAGACTCCAACTAAAGACAAGATCTGACCTGACAGATGCAGAAAGGGTTTGGCTGTTTTTAAATAAACTCAACCGGAGCACACTTCAAGAGTTAACAATGTAAAGGAGAGGAAGGAGCACTGAGGTTAAGGTTAAGGGCAGCACCACAAGGATAACAGGCTGAAAATAGGAAAAGAAAAATGTTAAGGCTGACATTAGGAAAACATTTATTATCATGAGAGTGATTAGATAATGGAATAATTTCCCAAAGGAAGTTGTTGAGTCAACCACTAGAGGCATTCAAAGGAAACCAAGATAAAAAGACCAGGCGATTGATCTGGAGGACAGTCCTGCACTAATGACCCAAGAGGCTCTTTCAAACTCATTGAGGATTCTCCTCTTGAAAACAACAATCCTGAACTTTATGCAGCAACATGTGAACAAAAGGTAGATGAAACACGTTACACAAAGCCAGAAAAAAACACTTAAAGCCTTTTTTTTCAATTTAACAGATTTTTTTCCTCTATAGTACCAATAATCTATGTATGGATTCATTACTTCTAAAAAGCCCTACTACATATTGATCAGCCAGGTGACACTGAGAAGATGTATTTTCTGAAGAAATTACAGGAGCTCTAAAACTTGCCTTATGAAACACAATGGACATCATGAAGAAATCCAGCAAGAAATTTTCTGAAATGTCTCTGTAGTCAAATCGGAAGAAGATCACAGTAAAGCTCAAAGTAACAAACTGATTAATAGGATTACAGAATGAAGAGCGGAGGAGTTTCATCCCAGCAACTGTTATCAGGATAATGTCACAGCTGTAAGAAAAGCAGAGAGAAAAACCTAATCAAGTCATAAGGTATTAAATTAAGCAGCTCTTAAATACAAATATCTGTACCAGATATATTTTAGATTGCTATGCATATCTAAATCTACATATCTTATTTATTAAAAGGCTATAGAAATAACATCAGAAATCATCACATTTATTTTACTTATGTGAAATTTTGTATTTTTCCCTTATCATTATGACACATTTGTAAGTTCTAAAAAAGAACGAACTCTGTACTAAAAAGAGTAGTAATGACTACTAAACCCCAAGAATCTAGACCAGACATTTTTATATCTCTCTTAAAATAAAATTTCAGTCCAGGAAATACCTTGGTACTTTCATTAATACACTACTGTAATTTGAAAAAAAACTTAAAACCTTTTTTTTTAACAAGAAATTTTATTCAATGACAGAATTGATAGTTTTACTTGTAATTTCATTATGCACTGCCAAAATTCTGGATAGTAACACACCTAGATGTAAAGTGTTTGAAATGCTGACCACTGTTCTTGGTCAGGAAGTTGACTATTCTATATAGTAAGTCATCAGATGAAAAGAAGTTCTGTTGAACCTATATCTTCCAAAATGTGGGGATTTCAATGTATAGTGAGTGAGAAACAGGCCAGGTATTTGCAAAATGCATTTAAGGTTCTACTGTATCCTGCTGCTAACCAAGAGAATACCTGCTGCCATGACTGACACTTGGCAGGCTCAAAAGCTCTCAACAGGTTTCCACCATCTTAGCAAGATTCCTGTTTTCCAGGTTGATTTTATTTTATGTGGCATTTATTCATTATTGTGTATCTCCTGTAATGCAGATTCAACTTTGTTTTGAGTGCTGGTCATTCTAAAGGATCAGCAGAGCATTACTGTTGGAATGAAATGCCAAGCTAACCTTATTTTCCACCTTGTCAAAGCTGTTCTTTTCAATTTGCCTCACATTTCTGATGGAAAACCTAATGACTAAGCTAAATAGATTCTGAAGCCACCAGAAGCTATACCAGTGTATCCTATATTAACCAGCTGTATATCTCATTCTTCAGAAAGCAGCAAATTTTTGCAACGTGGAGAATTTTTCACATGGAAACTTACAGATCACAGAGCAAAAGGCAGACATTTTTGTCACTGTGCCTGTTACCATGATGAAATTTTCACCAAAAAATGACACTTTACAAAATAATGCATTCAGAGGTAACAGAAAATAATCTGGTCATTATTCCTTCTTTTTTAAAAAATACTGCCTGGGAAAAGATGTGAGGGAGCGTGAGAAGGGGGGATGATTTCCAGTGCCTCTGGCAGGTAACAGGGGCAGGCACTGTCAGCATGGGTCCTGTTAACAACCAGCACATCAATGTCTGGAAAGCTCAAGCAAACTCCTGACTAAAAAGGAGCTGTTCTGCCTCCTCAAGAAGCAAACTGCTGCAGTCCTTTAAATCACAAGATAAGGTGAAGCTTCTTTAAAAGATAAATTCAATTTGAGGAAAACTCTGACATCACATCACACAAAATGTACCACCTCAGACACTTTCAGACACTGAGTGGGAGAGTGTCTTCCCCTCTCTACAGCATGATGCAGTCTGATCCTTGGGTGGTCAATAACTAAGGAATGTTCCAGCAACAGAAAACAGGTATTTATGCATTAAAGCACAGCAAGTACAACCCTCAGTAGCGCTGTATATGGAAATAGCAAGGAGAATCCAGAATGCCTCATGGGTTTACAGTGTTAAGAAAGAAGTAGGATCTGAAGATTAATGCTTTGTGTGTGGCATTTGGATGGCAGCTGTAGGGAGAATGTTTATAGAGGAGAGCCAGAGGAAAAGGGAATTTCATGGATAGACCAGAGACACAAAGAAAGCAGGTTTTACACAGGTGATCACACAGACGCAAGAGGGATGAGGAAGGAAAGGACTGCTGTGGTATTCCCCCACAGGCCAAACAATCAGAGGCAGACAAATGTAATTACTTTCTTTAATCTCAAGGCTTCTGGGGGTCTGACTCATTTCTTCTGAACACTTGAGGGAGGTGATACTTTTAAGTGCAATCTAGCTTGGAGGAATGACTATGTAAAAATAGCACCTTCCTAACCCCACATATTTGCTCCGCGCATGTGTTCAGTCACGTCTGCTAGCTGGTAACAAATGGCATTCTGACTACTTTTAATTCTCCTAGCCTTGCAGAACTAAATACAGGGATGACTGTGGATTCAGTGTCACCCTGGACAATACACCTGAACTCTTGAAGCACCTAGGCTGTAGCACCTTCCAAGTGCCTGGTCAGAGAAAAGGTCATTGGGGATGCAGAGGTTATCAGTCAGTCAGTGGTGAGAGTCTCTCTGGAAAAGTATTTGTCTGTGGGAAATATGCAGAAAATTTGACTAATGTCACAGTCCAAGTTTCAACCCCTAAAAGCCAGGGCTGCCTTTCCTTATAGTTGTGTAGTTACTAAAGCTGTGTTGCTCCTCAAAAGAGAGAAATAATTTAATCAACATGGAGTCAAAAAAAATAGATTATTTTATCTAATATTTGAAATTAAGAATCTGTATTATTATGGATACTGAGGAACTCTCCCCTACCTCCCAGCAGTTTTTCTTGCTACTGGAACATTCCAAGGCTGTTTCTTTGTTTTATCATCTGCATCACTGTCATTCTGATAAAAAGACTGCAGAAACTCTGCTCACTGGGGATACTGCAGTCACTAAGCCTGCTGAATATCTGCAGTAGGCAAGTCACTGACTAAAATACTTACCATAAAAGGCTGTCAGCAAGGATCATACTGTGAGACCATGGATCAGCATCACCAGTTCTGCTTAATATCTAAGACATCAGACTTTGTCAAAACTTGTACTCCCACCTTTCTCAAACCACTCTTAATACAGGACTGCTCACCTTTCTACACTGTTTAATATTTTATTCAGCCTTAAAAGACTTGTGTGGTGAAGCTTCTGATAACTCCTTTGGGAGACTACGGCACAGTGTTAAAAATCCTCAGTTAGGAAACGTTTCCTGATATCCAGCCTAGATTTCTCATTTTCATCTGATTAATTCTAGTTACCCCACTGAGTTTATGCCCATCAAACACCTGCAGCCTGGTATAGTGTGTCTTGCTTTTAATTGACATTTAGACCTTCCATATATATCTATATATAGCTCTTTAATCTTTTAATTCCACTCTCTCTCACTGGAGACATATTTTAGTGTGCTAAGGTAGTTTTGCATTTTTTCTTGCAGCAAAGCCCATGATTATTGTATTTTGAACTAATATGCATGAAAGCAAACTGCAAAAAGATTATAGGCTTATTTAAAAACAAAATCCATTTCTCAGTCTTCAGTCTAAAACCAAATATGCTACTAATCACATGCTTTGAGTTATAATCTACTTACTGTGTACCAAGCTTCTTGTATTTACTAATTGAGAAAGCATCAATGGTGAGTGCATTCAGTATTATGGCTGGATATAAAATGTATTTCTCAAAGCACTGTAGCCACACATAAAGCCTTTCAAACCACATCAAATGAGCAGCATCTGAAATGGAAATTCAGATAACGGATCGTGTCATCAAATCATCAGCATTTTTTGCACTGGAGTACCATAGAAGACATGAGATAGCTCACATTAATAAATATAGTCAACCAACTAATTTATGAAACAAAGGAATTCATAATTCTTTGGCAATAGAGAATTATTTTGTCCTCTGAGTTTAGAGAGTATCTGTTTTGCTGCTTATAACTGCACTCCTGAGACACAATCAGAAAAAAATAAAAGATAATGTATGCTAGATGGTAGTTTTACATAATCAAATTATTTAGGCAGTATATTAAATAGTACTCTCAGTGGATGTAATGACCTCAGAGCGGCCTTCTTCAGCTTTAACACCGACCTGCTGAATCACCTAGAAAACCTCATTTGAACTTGGTGCCTCTACTTCCCCACCTTATAGTAGCAAAACTCTGTCCATTAGACTGTAAATTATCATTGACCTCACTGATAAATGAAACACCCCTGAGATCTAAAGACTGAAGAATTACCAGGAGTGAGAAACTGTCAGATGTTTCCCAAAACACTTAGACACTGTAAGAAGTATCTGCCAGGATCACATCTCATATCATTCCTCTCTAAGGAATAGTTTTTTATTTCAGTAGACTTTTCTAACAATATCACAGTGATTAATGTATTAAACAAGAACCAAGTGCTCCATGCAATTCAACTGCTATGACAACTTAGGTGAACTGAGAGCAGAAACATTTGTGTACAGACAAAAGCAATGCCTTTTTCCTCAAAGCTCAGCTAGACAAGGTAATGGGAAAAACAGTGAACACAAAAAGGCAGAACTTGGTATTAACTCAGAAATAAAAATGCCAGCTACTGAATCTCCAATAATCATCCTTGCAAAATGAACACAATTATATGTAGACATCCCTCTCTTCCATACACCCCTTTTCAATGACAGATAAAGAACACATGTTGAATCAATGGATTTCTGCATTCTACAGGCACAGTTCTATATAGCACAGGCTAAGAGAAAGATCTAAAAGCTATCCTTCTAAATTAGGTTGAAGTAATGCTTTGCCAGTACCTTAAGCTAAGGCAATGGTCTTGAAAAAATCCCCCTTCACAAAATATAATTAATTTCTGTTTCTTGCTATAACATAAAAATATGTCCTCTTCATTACCTAAAGGCCATCTCTTAAAATTTCATACACACAGTAAAATGTCCATCTTGGAACCTAGCTGTTATTCCCCACTCCTCTCTCCTCCTCCCGAGCTCAAGAACTTCAGCCATGTCCAAAGCTGTGCTCTGTTTAAAAACTCAAGCTTCAGTAAAGAGATAAGCATATCACACAAACCAACAGAAGATGGGTGCAGGAGCAGAGAGAGATCTGTTCAGACAATGGAGACAGAAAAAAGGAGCTCATTCAGAGAGGTGCAGGGAAAGACGTGGATGATTTGAAAATGGCTTACATGAACCTGTGCGGTATAAAAGCAGTAGCGGAGAGGAAGAAGAAAAAATAGCCGTATTATATCAGGGTTTCTTTCTCATTTAGTCCTGCACTAGCTTCTATGTATCTATTATACCATAAGCTCATTCATCTTGACCTAAGCCTTTTGTCCTGCAGCCTGCCAAGACAAGGACAAGTAATAACTGAGTTATCTCACAGGGCCATCACAAGAACTGGTGTGGTAATTGCTATTCTATGGAACACCTTAAAGTTCAAGCAGCTCATCCAGTCTATGCAACAGCAATAAAATTGTGGAATTGCAATTGCCAGTTCTTTGTCTAATTGCAGGCAGTCATTTGTCTTTTAATAGCACTACCCTTGTCAAAAAAAATAGATTAAAATTAAAATCTATGCACATAAAATAAAATCTAAAATCTCTTCACAGACATCTTATTTTGTGTACTTGTCATTTCATTGTCCGCACCTGACAGCTATGGGGTACTACTGTCCTTTTTCCAAGTTTCTCTTTCTATACAAACAGGGAACATTTTAAAGTTTAGTTCCTACATTTTTATTACAGGACAAAAGAAAGAAGACAGCCCATCAGACATATCTATCAAAGGGATTACCTTTTCCCCAGTCTGTCTCATCTCAGACATGATAAAAAACCTCTTCAGCAGCCTAAGGGACTGAAATATATATATATATATTTTGGTTTGTTTTTAACTTTTGTTTTCTAACACACAACACCAGCTACATTGCAAAAATATTTAGACCCCAAAGTACAGGAATGGACCACATATAAATGAGGACTGCAAAACAAGAAATAAAAGCCTGTTCCCCACAGTGGGCAGCACGAGAAATGCAGCTGGATCTCAAAACAGAAAGAAATCCACTGTGGATATCAGTCCAGCAGGTCCCTACCTTCAACCTATTCAAATGCTGAGTCACTGCATTTAGGAAAACAATGTTTTCTGACAAATGAAGACAGACTTAATCAGGACAAGGCAAAGAAATCCTACAGTGGTCTGTTATGATTAAGTGCTGAAACAAACAGTGCAACTTGGGTATTTATCAGAATTACTGGTTATCAGAGACAGGAAGTCCTGGACACTGTTTTCAGCTGGGCGTGGTGCTTAACAATATTAATATATTTATTATACCTTCCTTGGCATATTGCAGTAAAAGTTAAAAGGCAACTTTCAATCAAGTCTCTTGGGCACTTTTTTCATACCAAACCCTTGTTTGAGAAGTAATCGTTTTGAAACACATAATTTTTTTTTTAATAAAAAAGATGTAAATCCTTAATGTATGATTTTCCAGAGAGTGATCTGAACTCTTTTGCAGTCTAGTTGAAGAATAAAGTCCCTCAACAGACTGTTCTGCAAATGCTGCCTTCAAACACTTCAGAAACATATATTGAGAATTATTAAGGCGTGGGATCCATCAAGAAATGACAAGCAAGCTTTTGGCTGGTAGCAAAGGCAGAAGAGAGCTGGGGTGGAGGGGGGAAGCTCTGCTTCTCAAAGCACACTGCCTGCTTCAGAAATAACTCTATCAGAACACCAAATCAGATCTCAACATACTAAAATATTGACTGATATTTACATGTATCAAGGCACTACCCACTGAAGCCAGCAGACATCATCAAGAACACATTTTAATGAAAATTTCAGTTCTTTTCAATTTAATGTTTCTCTAGAAGTGTTACAATTGAAATTAGAACACCTAAATTGCACTACATTTGCTGATATGTCAGAAAGTAGAAAAAAATCTGCATCAATTTCATCAATCTTTTAAGTTCTTAAATAATGTAGAATGCCAATGTATTAGGCATGAACTATATCATGTCAAGCATGATAAAAAAAACCCCACCAAAAATCCACCCAAACACCACAATTTGAAGCAACCTTTCTTAGTGTAAGGATGACTGAATGCTATTACAGGTTGTCCAGAAAGATTTTAGAGTCTCCATGCTTGAAAATATTAAAAACTGGACATAGCCCCGAGCAACCTGCTCTAGCTGACCCTGCACTGAGCAGGAGCATCAGACCAGACGATCTCCAGACGTGTGTGCCTGCCCTCAGCCCATCTGGGCAGTGGCCTAAGACAACTCCTACACTTTCACAGATCTGCTGGTGCTGCAGTGAAAGAATTAAAACGATCAGATGTGTGCTACTCAAAAGGGTAATTCATTCTCTGTTACTTCTGGATTTTTCTTTTTGTTCTTCAACCCAAGACAAGCTGGAAGTCATTGCATCCACTATTTAGAAAAGACTGTACTACAAACCTCTCACTTCGCGCTGCTGGTGCTCTTTGCTTTTGAGGATGGGGTGGGAGATCCACAGCCAGGGGTGGTGCTTGCGGAGCTGAGGAAGGATGTAATGTGTTACAAATCCCACTGTCCACGCTAAAGCAAACAGGACAATGCTGAGAAATGGCTGGGCCAAAGCAGAAAAAAAGGAAACACAGTTATAACTTGCATACAACATTTATATACATATTTAAAAAAAAAAAAATTGTAACACTTTCTATAATGGTATTTTTGTGTCATTATCCTATGTTCAAATTCTTGACTCTAGATGAATTTGGATCTTGACATACGTGTTTTGCACACACAATTAACCAATTTTTTCCTCCATGATTGGAGGAAAAAAGGCAAAATGTCAGGCTTATTCATTCTGTCCTCTGGGTTCTATATCATAAGAGCTGCAGAGGTTTAAGGAAAGAGATGTCAAATAAGTAATACTGAAATTAACATATATATTCAGAAACTAACTGCTTTGCAGATCTAATAATGTTATCAAGAGCAGTAAATACATTTTCACTAACTTCTCTTCCCACAGTGTCTATTCTTTCCAGTTAAAGCACCCTGTGGTTTTGCATAAGAGACATAATACCTTAGGGGGGGGGTGGAAAAAAAGGTAGATACACACCCTTAATGACAGAAAAACAGTACTGGCACTGACAGCAAATGACAGAACAGCAACTGCTGTGCAGACAATGAGATCCGATTTCAAGATTTCTTTCTGTGAAAATAATTATTTTACACAAAATTAGTAAGGCAGCACTATTTTAACCAAAGTAAATTACTCTGTTCTCAATTCCTTACACTCTGCATTGTGATAGGGCTAATTGGCACTCCCTAATACAAAAGTATTTTCTCCACTCCACTTTGGGAAATTACTTCTCCACACTCCAGGTCTGTTGAAGTAATCACATTTAAGTTCCTCATGCCTAATTTTGAATTATATTTTTAAATAACAAAGTTATAATATTGGAGAAATGAAAGCAATACATTTTAATACTGAATCTGATTCTGCTTGAGGGATATAACTCTTTTCTATTATGACTTTCTTATTTTTGGGAATCAAAATTCTGGTTCCATTTCCTATTTTCAAGAACTAATATTTCTTATCCCCTTTCTCTGGTATTACAGAAAAACATCATGCTTTTCTGTAATTTCTTCTGAGACACAACATTAATACTTTTATTATATTCTAAAGTGACATGTCCCATTCTCTGATTTTCTTTATTGGAAGTCAAATTGCAGCAAGATTTTGTGGATTTTAGACAAAGCTTTTTTTCCAGTGTCATTGAATGATAATGAAAGGACACATCTGTCTTTACTTAAAGATCTGTAACTATGGTAGGAGTAACTTTGTTTCTAAAGACTGGAAATATCACTGTCTTTACAGCAGGTTTTTCTTGTGATTAAAATGTCATTTTCAGTAAACAAATACACAAGATAGCTTGTGATCTGTGCGCTCTTCTGAATTGTACTTCAGAGGTCACCCAAATGCTTTTGTGAGTAAATGAAAATCTTGTCTTAGATCTATGAGAAGAGCATTTAGGTTCAGCACTCAGTACTGCTGCTAAGTTACCAAATGAGAAACTATTTGTAGCTCTCGGTTTAGAAGATGACTTATGCTTTAATTCAAAGATACCTAGAAACAACATTTTTGTTAGAACCAGAGGTTCATCTGACTTCCTGGTGGTGCAGTCAAGGTAGGCTTAATGTATCTCATCAGAGAAAAAGAAAGAACACGAAAATAATGATGGTATGGCAAACCTACAAATAAAGGAGATAAAAAGAAAGCAGGCAGAACAAGTGAAGAACAGAAGGGTTGCGAATTACCAGGGAAGCTGGTAGCAACCTCTATATTTAGGCTGCCTATCACTCCCTGTTATGAAAGATGCTTCTCAGTAAAAGGTCACCAGCATCAGCACTTCCACTTACTGCAGCAATCCTTCGAAATGCAGCAGGACTAAAAAGCCTTCAGGCTTGGAAAATACTTTTGCTTTGTCCCAGGAGACACCAATATGGCTTAGCTGAAATCTCAAGCAACCACCATGGTCTTTGCCCTTCCCAGGCTGCTCAGCAGTATGTACATACCTCCAAGAGAGCAGTGCTCCTTCTACTCTGGGAGCATTCCTCCTCTGTACAGCCCTGTACTCTGCATGGGTTACATTTGGTGGGAAGGTGTGGGAGCAGAGTTAGGTCTTTTTAACTCTTCCTGACCATATTTCCAAAGCACAGCCCTGCTAGCCTTGCTCCTTGCTGTCACATTCAACAGAAGAATGACAATATGAGGGAGCTCACAGGAAAAGCCTTCTCTTCCCTGGCCAAACCTTTGCTCCCAGCCTGTCCCCACAGGTCTTCTCTATTCAGTTCTCTCACAACTTTCTCCTCACTAGCAAGTAGCAGTACTGAAAATACAAAGTCTAACAAAAATGAATAATGAAATTATTACCAATCCATGCAATGGAAATGATTTTTTTAACCTTTCCAGATATTTTTAAAGATGTTGGCATACAAAATCTTTGTAAAACAGCAGTATCTGAGAAAATTAAGCAGTGTCAAATTTATATAGCACTATTTCAGCCCTTTTGTGAATACACAGCATGAAAAGTCTTGATCAAGTATCATTTTCTCCACAGCTGAATTCAACTATTCAATAATCTAAAACAAGCTTCTAAAAACAACAAACATGCTCCAATCACATTCACAGGCTTTTCTGTACAACCCAAAAGGCTTACTATTAAAATGACTGATTTCTCTCACAATCAGATGATTGAAGAAGCTGACACTTTAAAAACCATGTAAAATAATAAGAATTTAGCTGTAAAATCAGCAAAGGTGATAACGATGCACATGTCAGGGAGCAGTGGCATCCTAACTTTCCATTCCAGGCCAGATTACGAAAGAGAATCTTTTCAAACATTACATTCAGAAGGGAACAAACATATTACATAAATTATACCGCATAGGACTTGTATTTCCCATATTTCATTTTGCAATTGTCCTTTTTACAGTGCTCTCATTCCTTTTGACAATCCTACACAGAAAAAGGCCTATGTTTTTAAGGAAATTATTATTATTCAAATATTCAACCCCAAATTTGACAATTGCCTTCCATTTCTGGCAATATTGAAAGTGTTTAAAGTATCATATAGGTTCAGGCTTGTCCTTCTGCCCTTGCACTGAAGTGTCTGAAAATGTAAATATACTGCTCAGTTGCTGACTTGCTCAACGATGCCCACAGGAGCTCCCTCTTGATGTGGCCAACGCTTTCAAGCTTCCCACAAAATTCAGGCTTTTTTCCTTCTAAAACAAAGCTGAGCAGTGGTTGCCTCTGTTCCACATGACTACACAGGGGACGGGGTCCCCCAGGAAATGGCAGTGATTTCTCTGGCTAAGAGGGACTAACAATTCTTCTCCAGGAGAAAACCTTGGGCTTCTACCTGCTGGGGATGGATCTGTGGCTTCTGGCCTTCCTGTGGAAGGCAGCTAGCTCCTGAAAAGCATGTACCTACCTTTGACCCAACTGTCTAAAGCAGGATTTTGGATGTCATTCCCAAGGCTAGGAACTTATGAGTTGAATACTGAATAGCTCTATAGTGTGATGCTTGAGCCCTTCACTACAGCTGGTCCAAAAATGTAAAAATTAAGCTCTATTCACAGTTCAAATCTCTCCAGTGAGAGATAGTCACTGTTAAAGTTTGGGCTGAAAGCCATTCTACACTCTCCATCTTACATTCAAGGAAAAAAAAAGAAAACCCAAACCAACAATACCTTTCATGCCTTGGAGATTTCACAAGCAGAATGTACTAGAGTGGTACTTTTTTTTTGTTTTCATTGTTATCACAGAATCATAGAATTGTTTATGTGGAAAAGATGTTTAAAATCATCAAGTCAAACCATTATTTTCAATTAGATTTTTGAAGCTTTGCACAAATCCTTTTATTAGCTATCTAAATGTTTGTACTAAAGACCAGGAAGGAACCCTGAGTTTGAATGTAACACATTATCACCCTCAGGCCACTGCTTAATCTAGTAATCAGCCATGTGGATGCCTACAGAAATTAATTATAATGGTAGGAAGCTCCATTCTCAAAGTTGAATGGTCAATTATCAATCACAGCTGCTTCATAATTCAGGCTTGCAAAGCTGGCAATTCTTACACAGCTATTCAAGGAAAGGAAAAGGGTAAAAGTCACGTAACTGAACATTAGAGATGCTGTATTTATTATTCCCAACATAATGCAAAGTCATCCAGAAAACAATACATTAATTTTTGGTATTAACCTTGTTTGCTTTCAGCTCCTTGAGAAAGCGATTTGGTTCTGCACGCCTCTGGCTTTCTGATTAAAATGGGTCTTATTTAAATGGTGTTATGTAGATCATATGTCACCAAGGCAAGGCTGGCTTGTGTTGCATCCTGCCATCTCTTGCCACTGACAGGGGTTAAGAATACTCTCCTCGCAGGGGTGCACTTCAAGAAAAAATGAGCTACCATCATGAAATCACTTCCCAATACTGATACATTGTTTCACCCAGCTTTTGAACTGTTGGAAGACCCCCTTACAAAATTTCCAGAAATTATTTTAAATTGGCTTTGAAGAGTCAGCCAAGTCTACATCCTAAACATGACTGCTATTGCTGAAGCAAGTCAGCAGGGACTATGGATTGATTGAGCTCCTTGAACTCAACGCACGTGCATTTTCTCCTGCCTCAGCTCTTCCCCACTTGCCCTATCAGCACTGCATTGGTGAGACAGCAGTGGGAATCTCCTCAGTGTTGAACTGAGACAGAGGTACCAGGCAACACAAGGGTGAGACAAAGAGCCCACATTAATCAGAAACTGCCTTCTCTTTCTTCAGCTAATTTCTTCAAAATTAGCACTGCTAATTGACATCATAAGCAAACACTTTTGCTTACATTTTTTATAGATTGAAGAAAGCCCAGACAGAGGAAAAAAAATTAAGGTAAAGAACTAGCAAGCTCCAGCAACACTGAAGGAATGCAGCTCTGCCTAATAGCAGCAGCAGGATGGAGTATCAAATGTACAGAGCAGACAAGAGCCAATTCCCAAATCCAGGTATTTCCTGGAGAGCCAAGGTGCCAGGAAGCCCACTTAATTAATCCTAAAAGTGTGACAAAATGTGACAGGAATGAAACATTGTGAAGAGAAGAACTGAAGTCCTGTGTCTGACAAATCCCAGTGCAGTTATCCCTGCACTTCTGCATCTTCCACCCATTGGCTCAAGGGCCCAAGTGCAGCTGTGCAATGTTAGTGTAAGACAGGAGATCCCTGTCCATGCCACTGATATAAAAATTGTTAGAGAGTCTGCAGAATTACTCCATTTTGAAAACAAAGCCAGGATCTTAAATGCAGATTTTTTTCACTATTTTGGGGGTTCGTTTTCAATATATTAAAGCCTTGCTCAAGGTTTCCCTCTGCACTGAGAAATGAAACCAGTGAAGTGGACAGCTGCAGTAACTGCTTCAGTCCCCAGGCTGGCCTCCATCTGCAGAACAGATGAGATCAGATTCTGTACTCACCCAAGAAAGGCACTATCAGCAAAAGGCAGAACTACAGGAGCATGAGAAGCTTTCCATTATTATACCATACAGTCCCCATGAACAAGAACAGAATGTCAATGAACAATGGCAATAACCTACACACCACAAATACCACAGAATACAGCAAAATTCTAACAAAAATACTTTATTTCTTTACTCTGTTTCTAGATGTATATTCATATTCCGGTATCAACTGTTGCAAACAGTTTAGTTTGCAAGAAACCATAGCTCAATACAAGCAACAAGAAACAGCCATATCACTTAATCTTATGTAGGGCCTATAAGAAAAAGCAGTTTAAAATAACATTATACATGGTAAAAACGACAAATCTAAGCAGCAACTTTGAAAAGCAGAAAACATTGCTAGAGTGGAATCAATGCATATGTTGAATTTAGGCTGTGTAACAGCCTAAGATGCCTAAGAAATGATTCAAGATGTACATGAGAGATGCATCCCTTTGAAGGGACATCTGGAGGCCAGTAGGAACTATGGACTCCCAGGTCAAAAGACAGGTAAAAAAGGCAGTCTGTCTTCCAGAGACTCTCTGAATGCTCCTGGGTTTCAGAGAGCATTTAGAAGTTAGGAATAGCTGCCTCGGTTGCAAATGCTTGGATGCAGGTGCTGGGGATATGGTCAGGAGGAAGAGCTGTCTGACAGCCAGCAGGCAGGACAGTTCACATGAGTGATAAATGACAAACACCCCTTAGCATTTCTGGAAACTTGATGATCTTCCTACATGAACGCCTTAGAAGATCAACTTCTCCTGGGTAACAGCAAACATTTTTTTTAATATAAAAAGACATAAAAAGGAAGATGGGTCACTTCATGATGTTTATGCTAAAGTGAGAAATAAGCTGACACAAACTTACAGCTTCCTGCCAGACAGTAGTAAATAAACAGCCTGCCAAGCAAAGAAGAGATGATGAGATGGCAATGCTTGGCACCAGGCATGTACCTTCCTCTCCCATACTATCCCAGTTTCATGTGCTTCTTCCACCTCTAGGTGCCAAGTCTGACAGTGTGCTCCACTTGGCTCAGCTGGGGTGGAGGGCACACAGTCAACAGTACTGGCACAGAAAACACATTCCTGAAAAACAGGGAGCCCTAGCCATAGGAAAATAAAGAATAAGGGCAGTTTCAAACACACGTAATTCTGTGAACTGAATCCTCTTCCTCTCCAGTGCAGAGAGTTTGGCAGGACTGCTCACCTTTTTGAATGCTTGTTGAACAACCCAGTCTGCCTTGGACACACCAGATTGCCAGGTTGTAACTCTGTGCACAGAACCTGCATTAGTTCTCTGTGTACTAGGATGAGAGATGCCCCACTCCCCAAGCTCTAAGAGTGCATTTCCCATGGACTATATTGAAGAATCAATGTGGCCGAAGCCTTCAAAGGAGCCCTTCAGAAAGGAAAATGCTATGTATCCCCCTTCTCACTGCTGGCCTCACTGTAAAGATCATCTATCTGTGCTTTTAGCAATTTAAATTACTAAATGACAGTATTTACAAGGTTCCTCAGAGGGCAAAATGGATGACAGAGAGAGCTTTGAACAGAAAGTAATGAAAGAAAAAGCCTTACCACTGATTCTCTCATTTTTTCTGGGAGTGGATCTTCTGATGAATCTTCAAATCGCTGGCGTAGATAGTGAGGGACATATTTACACTGGATAAGGGACCTGTTTAAAAAAAAAAAAATCCTAGTTAGAATACATGTGCAACAGATATGAATATTCCTGAAGGACAGAGGAGGAAGAACAGCCTCAGATTTCCTTCTTCATGTATATATTAGCATTCTTATCTCCATACAGCTGGAGATTGACACAAACCTGCTCCACCTGTGATCAGGGCAGAAATTCCTCATCAGAATCCTGAGGAGTCTCAGCAGTTCAATCAATGTAATTCAGTCATTTAGAGGAAAGAGCAGAGAGGGTACTGTTGCATTTATGACTCTTCTGTTTCAGCTAAGCTGAAACCAATACGAGAGCTCTTTAGACCCATGTTAAAATGGCCATGGAAGCCTATTCTATACAAACTGTATATTAATTCTCTCTTTGAGATTTATGTGCTACCTCCTCATCCATCTTGAATTTTATGCCATAAGTCATACCTTAAATACTTTTTCTAATCTCCTTAACTTATCTAAAAGAAGTTCAGAGCTGTTTAGAGAAAAAAAATCTTAAACCTCTTTTTTTAAGGACTATGCATTTTTACAATTGCACAATAAACATTTAATGTTGTTGTACATATATTTTTAATTTTTAGATTTTTAACAACCATTTCAGTTCCTGAAGATTTCATTGCAAATGTTATGAAATTGTTAGCTAGATTTACAAGTTAAAATGCATTTAATAGTTTAAGATTACTTCCTTAAAACAAAAGTTTCAAGAAAGAAAAGTTTGTGTTTTATTAAAGAGGTTCATGAACTAGTATGACCTTTCCGGGAAGTGAGAGAAAAGGATACCTTTAAATTACTTCAAAAGTGAAAGAACTCACAATTCCATGCTGATTTGCGATTTACCCGTGTATACTTTATTCCAAGGCTAAGAACTCTCCGTTAACACAGGACATAGCTTCACTTCCTTCCATACTTAAGTTCCATACTGTAATTGCCAATAATCTACACACCATCCACACAAGGCTTGATCCAGGTCTACCTGACACCTGTCATACACAGCAGGCTGTGGGTAAAGTTCATGGCAAGACATGCAAGCAGTTCTTGTTGGTTTGTCACATCAGAACCTAGTAATATATAAATGTCAGATTCTTTGAATCTTTTGGATGGTAAAAAAAGAATTTCTTAACCCTTCAGTAAGATTTACTAGGATGACAATTTCATACTAGTGTTCTATATCCTTTCCTTCCTCACCAGTGTTCTGCTTTTTCCAAGTTTCTCTACTAAAAGAGAATCCTGAGCAGCCTAAAAAGCTCTCCACTTCCTTTCTCTCTCTTCTGCATTGCAGAATTGTCCATAATGAGCCTTGAGCCTCACCTCATGAATCAAAGGACAGAACACAGTTCATGAATCAAAGGAGAGAACCTGTGGGTTTCCTCACAGGCCCTCTGGACTCTTCTAGGATACAACTGAGCTATCTGTGAAGCAGAATTCCAAATAGCAAGGTCATACTGGGTGCACAAAACCCACTTGCTTGTTTAGCCCCACAGCCATAGATTTAATTGCCCAGCTGCTTGCTGACCCCCACAGCCCCTATAATAGCCATATATCACGGTTTCCTCACTGGAAAACTCACATTTGCAGCCCCTGAGCTATGATCTCTTGGGTCTTTCTCAGACATCACTTCAACATGCAATGTTGGGACTTCTCCCCTTAATCTGCCTTGTTTGCAATGTCAGCTCTTAGCATACACTTCCCCTCCTCTCTTACCTCTAGCAGACCTTGTCAGAGAACAAAAGGAAGGATGGAACCTCAAACTGAGAGGCATAGCCTACTGCAGTAATCCTCAGCAAGAGCTGGAATTCAGCCATCTTCCCAGCACATTAAATGTCCCTTCTCCTGGCTCCAGTGCTACCCAATGCACATTCTGCAACTTTAGTTGCCTGAACTGCCTTCAACTAAATCACTGTCCTCCAACCTGGCAAGCACACAACTTCCCAGAGGGGAAAATCTGCTTCAGAGATTTTGGTTAGTGCTGCTTAAAGAGCACCAGCCCTGCTGGTGATCTGACTGCAGCACTTCATTCACAGACAGGACTGATACCAACCATGCAGACATGGTGAGGAATTTCACCTCACCACAGTACTTTCAGGAAGCAACCTCTGTGGTTCTGAAAGCCAGGCATAACTCTGGCTGCGTGCTGTACAGAGTAATCAGCAAATAACATTTACAGACAACTTACATCAGCACAGATGGGTCGCTGCTTTGTCTGCTGAGGTGATAAGAAAGTGCAACTAGCAGACCACAGAAAGCAGAGAACAGCGCTGGAATGTGCTGTGCATCCCAGGGTTCCTGAGGGGATGACAGAAAGCAAAGTTAGGAATGCAGAACTTAGAAAGCCAAAGTAAGTAGGTTGAGCCAGACATCATGTATGCAATGTTACACGCACAACATCTAAACTTGTACACCATCTACCACAGACTGAAAATCCTTTTTCATATCAAAGTTTATTACTGTGAAAAAACCAACAATTAAAGGCATGTTTTGTGGTCATATTATACAACTCCCCTATAATCAGCAATTAGCTAGGAAACCACATGAAAGGCAAGTTTTCTTTCCTCTTCAATTAAACGTTAGAGGAAAATTCTCATTAAAATGAGATCCGAGTGAAACCAACTGCAGTGTATTTATCTACAAGCTAAATTGATATGCAGTTACTTGACCTGTAGCCAGACTGCACATAACAAATGACAATATCACCTAGATCAGGCAGTGCAGTTTCTTTTAGACATGTTTCTGCTGCCTTGTGCATTACATCCAGACCCTGCCTGGATGCTAACACAGTACAGAGGGAGAGCACTCACCACCGTGAGTGACATCCCTGAGCAGGGAAACAAGAGACAATGTACCCTCTTCCATTTTGTCATTTTCTTCCCCCACTAATGATGCCTGGTAGCTTGAAATTAAAAAAAAAAAAAAAGAAAAAGAAAAAACGAAGAAAAAACAATATAGTTGATACTTGAACAATGATTCTTCTCAGTGGGAAAACAGGAATGACAGGTTTTACTCTTGGAAGCTGGTATTATCTGTCATACTAGACAGGGACTTTCACTTCCTAGTTTACCTCATTGGGTTGAGGTGACATGTAGTGCTTTCATACACTGCTCCTTGACTTCAATGTAGACACTCACGCAGTCATTTCTAAAACAAGTGAAACAGACTTACAGGGTTAAGGATGAAAGCCTTGAGTTACAACAGATCCAGTGGTGGGAGTGGGGGTGTTCCATTCCAACCACAGAATTGCCTAATCCCAAAACAATCCACCAAAGAGGGAGATAAAGGTGTCTTTGAACTTGTAAGCCTTTTACCACTGTTAGAGGTGGAAAGGCAAATGTATTTTTAAAAAGTAGTGTTAGTAGTTTTCTGTCCTACATTATTTATCCTTTTTACTTTCTTCTCCTAAAAAACCTGCATGTAGCACACTTATCTTTCAAAGATATGCTCAAATAAACCATATGTTCTACTCCAGAGACAAAAAGTGCTCTGAACAGAGAACCAATTATGCTAAGTAGAAATTCTTGTTACTCTTTCTGGGGTTTTGTTTGTTTGTTTGTTTTATTTCAGAGTATTCCTCTCAAGTCAACAATGACTTTGCAGATTGGTGCAGTGACAGCATCACTGAAGATGAAGGTGTTGGCACAGTGACTGAGTTTTTAAACATGGAGACAAACCCCAATTGGCCTTCACACACCTGGTTTGTCCACTCTCATGATTTCATCAGAGAATGGCTTGGGTTGGAATGGACCTTTAAAAGTCACACACTCCCATGTGCAATTCAATCAGACTTTCTTGGGTCTTTCTCCTTGCCTCCACACCCGTGCTTCATCATGGATCTGTGCCATTTTTCATATATCAAGCAATAAGCAAGAAGTGCTGATGGTCAATCATTCCATACATTTGATGGTAAAGAGGGAAATATATACTATAATCCTATTTCTGAACATCTAAAACGCTGACTTTCTGAAAGAGATTGTAAAAGGGAACCCTCTTTACCCCTCAAAATATGAGAAAATAGTAAGAACTTGTTCTCTACAAGGCTAACTCTAAGCTTAACACCATATTACCATGGATACTCCTTTTCAGTGAATGCTAACAACCAAAATATGTTAATTATTGAGCTACAAGTTACACAGATTAAAGAAAAATTCTAGAAAGAGATCTCCACCAGCCTTATCTTCCCATCATCCATGGAAAACAAGGCATTACTTTCCGAGATGATTTCCAAAAGTGTGACAAGTGATAAGTTACCAAAATAAAGGTATCACTGCCCACTCCAAGTAACATTGGTCCTCATTCTCTGCAATTGCTGCTATCTTGGACTGCATTTTCACTGCTGAAACTTAAAATCCATAAAGACTGGACTGATACAGAGGTCCATGTGTAACACACCACGTTACACAACAGGATCCCAGTCTGTGACTGGAATTCCCTGGCTAAAAAGCAAGATGAGCAGCAGCTTCAGGCAGGAAGCATGGGTACTCATATTTCACATAATGGTGAGTTTATCCTAAAGAAATACTGCAGATTTCCACATTCCTGTACAGCTACATACAGTGAGAGCAACTCTGGGCCATGTCATATTCTACATGCATAATTTCTTTTTTCTATATGGAAAATAAGTTCTTATTATACACAGAAAACTAAAAGCATAACTACTGAAGTTATGTCTGCAGTGCAAGACTTGACTATGGCTGCAAACTTCGCTTACTGAAAGGCATGGTATCCAGGAATACTCTCCAAAATTAACACCCTTAACAGCTCTTGCTTGAACCTCAGAGGTCTCTAAATTGGAAAAAACATTGCCTCCAAAACCGCCAAAAGGACTGCAAGTATTCTATGCAGCACAAATAAAGCTGTCCAATAGTATTATACTTCTATTTTTGGTCACTTACACATACAGGAATTCTGTCTATACACACGAGGCCATTCACTGCTGTCTACAAATTTATTTGGGCAGTCTTAGCAGACTGAGGTAGATGTATGCTTGCAAATCTTTCCCACCATAGAACCCTTAGACAAGTATTTCAGAATTATTAGTACACAGATGAAGATTGCATCACTGAAGATGGGAAGCAAGAAGCACTGTTATTCTGATTAATGAGTTTCAAACTGATTAAACAAACCAAACTACATCCATGTGAGCTGAGAACAGTTTAAAATCCACACAGGGTTTTTAGTAAATGTCCATTGAAGCAATACACAAGCCACCAGAAAGCACTTTCTTCAGGTATGAGGTAACGGAAAATATGTAACTTACATTTCAAAAAATATACATTTACACAGAGCTGGAAAAAGCTGGTGTGCCACATATGAATACATTCGCATCAGTTAAATTTTCCGACCCTAGTCCAAAAATCTGATTTTTTTTCCAGGCCGATTAAGATAAACTTCAAGTTCCATACCCCCCCCTCCAAAAAAAAAAAAAAAAAAAATTATCTGGATGACAAGTAATTTACTAGTTCTGGAGACATTTCAAATCCAAACCAACTGATATGAACAGAAGGCAGAAGACAAGGACTGACTGATTCCAGAAACATTCAGGGATATGCTCTTCTGCCCCATGGCAAAACCCTGGAATACTGGAATGCTAAAGACTGATATCAAGTTGGCTAAATTCCAGACCAAATATTTGTAGAAAAAGTAAGAGGGCATACCTGACTTTTCTTTTAAACATGTCTTAAATATTTGGGCACAGACCACAAAACAGATGGAGCAAGAGACAAAAAAATCAGTACATCATGAAATTCTAGTCAAGTGAAAAAGATGGCACAGAAATTCCCATGTCTCCAATCTGATGGATGTAATATCTGAAAAATAAAACCACCTCCTCCTGGAAAAAGAGAAAAGTCTTTCGTATATCAAAGCTGAGGTAGCTATTAGAGCTGCCAATTTCTGTTCAAGATTACAGGATTGAAGATGAGATCAAAAATAAAGCCAAGCTGAAGTGAACTCAGGTAATATTAAACTAAGCTCAGTTACTCCAGAGTTTCAAAAAAGCAGTGAGCTAAAAAACTGCTGCTATTGGGTGTAAGAATCCAAAGAATGAACAAAAGAGCTGATAAAACCATGCTTAGGATTTAGAGCTTTGTCTTAAGCAAAAGTAAATGAAAGTTCATAGAGGACCTGGAAAGAACTGGAATAAGGAGTGGTGATATCATTAAACAGAGGTCTGGGAGATAGATAAATTTCAAAGCAAGCAGGAGAAACTCAGGGTTTTGCACTTCAGAATCTAAGACATTTACCTATGTACTCCCCTGAAGCCAGGTTTACAGTATTGTTATATGCAAGGATGTATAAGCAGCTGGTGTCCTCACTGTATCACTCACAATAAAAATATGTTGTGGGGAAAGATTTATGAAGAGAAGCTCTACAGCACCTCAAAGCTGTAACCAATCACCTTTGCATCACTGGGATAGCACAACAGGAATCTATCCATGTTGCACCCACAATACGCTGCTTTCAGTGACAGCAGTGATAAATAGTGCTGTGTCCATCAGTCCTCAAAGCCTCAAACACACAGAGACCAGCTATTTTGTGCTCACGGTTTTATGGAGAAATTATCTGTTGTAATTTCAGGTGCAATACTCTGTTACTTCCTACTGTGAACAATTTTGGGTTACTTTTTTATGTGACAGCTTTACAGAAAATGAAAACTGATCATCCCAGCAGTAGCACCAAGAGAGGAGGTCCTGACAAGCTGCGGACCCACAGCTCCTCCACACCAATATCAAGCAAGGGCAAAGCTGCTCAGGAGCACTATGAGGATGGGAGCCATTGCTTGGCCACAGCAGCTGGGACCCATTTGCTTCCCAGTGACCTCTGAACAACACGTTCCTTTTTCTCCTCCAAGCGTCCGAGTCACACAGCGCACACACAGGTATCATCATCTCGCAAAGAGTTTGTGCCTGCCCTGGTGACAGTCTGTCCCTTATCTTGGTTGTGTGAAAGTGCACATTGGGCCACATCACAAACACCCCAGGTCTGCCAGGTGAGCAGTGTGCAGCCACTCCCCAGAACATGTCATGTGTTTCTTTCTGATCACGGCCTGTGATGGGACATGACAGCAGCCTGACACCTGACCCAACCCACACGCTCACTGCTCACACAAGACTACAGACCTGTCCGTCCTTTTTTACGTGCTACGTGAATTTTAGCCACAAGAGAGAAATATTTCTGGTCATGTGATGGCAAAGGCACTGCAAGGTCATTGAGAAAAAGTGACAGGGCCAGATGAACTTGTCAGACATGCCAAACTTTGCCTGCAGGTCACAGGATGAACTCTCAACTGAGAATACTGTATAATAATTTTCCTCAGGCAACTTACCTGAATGAAAATCCATGAGAATTATTAAATTAAACTGTTAAGTTAAACTTATTTAGATGTAAGTTAAATGACGCGTTCATACCACAGCGGCTTTTTCATAAAGGCTCTCAGTTGATCTTGTACAATGTAATTCAACAGCAAAATCAATCTGGACAAGGCACAGGACTCAGCACAGGCCTGTTAGTCTCATTTTTCAGAGCTTATATTCAGATGCTGAAAGTTACCTTGAGTACTTACACTGCTCTGTGGACATACCCCAAAACAATTCCTACTTCCTCATTTTCTAAAACTGAAGTTGTAGAGAAAACAATTAATTGCTGTGAATTTACTATTCTAAATTAATTTCAAAATCTGAGCACAACTAAATCAAACTGTTGTATGTATATATAGGTTATGCTCCAAAAGGAAGAAAAACTCACTTATGAACACTGATTTATTAAGAATAAAAATTTGTTCTATTTTAATGAAAAAGGAAAACAATATGGTACATTTATTATTCTTCCAATTAACTTCTTCAGGAGTAATATATTTCCTTTCAGAATAATTAATGTACACAGAGAAAGCAGGTTAGACTATTTCACACTGCAAGATTATAACAAGAACACAAGAACCACTTAAGGAAGGAGAGAATCAAGCCTGATGCCACTGGAATGTTCTTCAGGCTGGGCATTTGATGTGAGCAATTGTCCACCAGTAAAAAGCACAAAATCACTTAAGAGATCCATTCTCCTCTTCAATTTATTTCAGGAAATAGAACTCTGGTAGTTACACCTGCTGAGCTGTAAGATGTTCTGCCAATAAATAGAGTTGACATTTGAGGATGCTACATTTCAGCCAAGAAAAATACGCTTTGCAACCCAGAAGTCCTCTGCCAAATAGAATCTATCGTGTTTCCCTGCCCTGAAAAAATTTTGATTGTGGTGATTTTTTCTTTCTTTGACCTCCATGAATATTGAAAATTTTGCTCTGTTGGTTTTGGCAAACAGATCAAAAGGGAACAGAGTAAAATAAGAATAAAAAATAAATAACAGCTATAAAGTGCATGTATGGAAGAGATGTTCCTTCCACCTTTAAAGAAAACCATGTTACTAGTGTTGTGCAAACACCTCAGTGGAACAGACTACAGCATTTGCTCAGTTTTGAGCTAAAGTCTACAATTTCCAGTGCACCAAAAATTAAAATCTTCACTTGATTAAGATCATAAATTGCTGCTCACTACTTATCAATACAGTTTGAGTTACTTACAGAGAAATTAGACCACCTTTTACAGTCAGCCCTATTCAGGATCAGATTAAGCCCATTCCTACTCTTGCCCCATCAACCAAATAATCATTCACTTGCAGCATTACAGAAATCAGATATTTTTTCAAAATAAAGATCTCTGGACCTGACTGAAGAACAAGAAGGTTTAAAACAAGTTAAACTTTATTTCATAACTTCTAGAAGAAAAAAATATATGAAATTTCAAGCACCCCAGTAGACTGAGATTATGAGCTGAAGCAAGAGGAATCATCTTTACATGCTTTAAATTAACTTTCTGAGAAGTGCCTTCACAAGAACAGTGCCATTAAAATTCAAGTTAACTCTAACTTCTGTGTGAACAGAAAGTCTGAACCTAATATTAGTAATTTACAACAGATATCTTGTAAATCTTTCACAGTACTCAACTTCAGGGTAGCATTAAAAGCATATTTTAGGCAGTTTGAAGCCTAATCTACAAGGAGATTGCTTATCTACAAAGCCACCTGCATGCTGTAATTTAAAGTATTATGCTGAGAAAAGGGTATGTAGGCTACTTTAAGTGGCTTTTTTCCCCCTACTGTTTACAAAAAACATTTTTGAACTATCTGTAATACAACTTCCCTAATCTCAACTAGTGAATCACCCTCTGCTAATCTTAGGAAGAAAAAAGAGAAAAAAAAAAAAAAAGGAAAGAAAATTCCTTCCCCAGGTATTTGGCTGTTTAACAGTAGTTTAACTCCTGCCTTCCATGTAGCTCTTTTCATTTTTATCATTGTTTCTCATCACAGTTATCCATCTTCTCCTTCTGTTCATCCTTAAGGAGAGCCTCCTTCTCTGTCCCAGCTGCCAGTTTCCAAATCATTAATATAGCCAGAAAACAGCAGTAGGAGTATTGGCTACTTTTGCAGGAAACTGCACAAGTTAAACTTTGTGGAATCAATCACACAGCGGGGTCAGGTCTAACCAATACAACCGATAAATTGGGTGAGTCAGGTGACAGGAGATTCCCTGGGAGAACACCACATGTCCAAAGACATTTAATTTCAAGTGTCTTAACACAGCAGCTGAGTTGCTGTCATTTATTTTGTAAGGACTCAAGCCACCAAATGTGTTTAACACATTTTACCTTATTATTGGTAAGTAAAGGAGTGGTTAAGAACACACAGCCAGCTCAGATCATCTGCAAGTAACCATTAAGGCATTTTAATTGTCCTTCTTTGATTTAAGGCTACTGTTTAAAATTTCAAGCAAAATAATCATAAAAGCCACTGTAAAAATGCTTATGCTCCTAGAAGAATTCCCTTAAGGAACATCTGACTGCCCCTCTCATCTGTGTAAATGGCCAGCCTGTGTGCTGACATGACACATCCTTGGCAGTTGCAGAACCTCATGTTGGGTTCTCCATGTGTGCTGTGCATGTGCCACCACAAAGCTTCCTCTGACATGTGCCCACAAGATGTCAAGGGCAGCTTGTCAACCACAGCACATCCTGCTGCACCCCTGCATGGACACTGACAGCATCCAGCCCTCCATTAACCACTGCCAGAAGACTGTCCCCCTTAGAGGATAAATTTTCTTACAAGTCTAACATGAAATTCTGGTCTTGCTGTGTTCACTGGGAATTTCCCAGCCAACCTGAAGGCAGACAAAATTTCATTGCCATTTTTTAAATGTCCCATGCAGAGGACTGCACATGAATGCACTACACATTAATACATTAAAAAAAAAAAAATAGAAAAGCTTTAGATTGAATATTGCCCAAAACTGAGCATCACTGGTAAGGGAACCAGTCCTATGCCAGTATAGAGAGCTGTGGCACACCTGCATCCTGAGCACCATAAACAACTGACTCTCCACATCTGAAGTTAGCAGAGCAAGAGAAGGCACAGAGCAGGGTGACTTGGCTACCCTCTGAGAAAGCAGCTGCTTTACAGGAGAAGGGTTGGGACTCTTCAGTTTAAAGAGATGGCTGAGGGAGATATATCTGATACCTGCAAAATTGTAAAGACAGCAGATGAAAAGAACGCAGACCAGGTTTTCCACAAAACCTACAATATTAGGCATCAGGAAGACCTGGTGAAATTAGCAGATCAGCTTAAAACCAATGAAGGACAGCACTGCTTTGCACAGAGCACAGTGAACATCTAGAATTTTTTGGCACAAAGCTGTGGAGTCAGAAAGGTCCAGCACATTCAGGAAGGGATTAGGCAAATTCATAGACAAGTCCACAGACACCAAATTATATAAGCATACTCTCCGACATCCTTAGTCTAACAGTTATGGGATATTAGGAAAAAAGTGGCAAACCCAGTCATCTGGCTTGTATTAAATTTCTAAATTGCATTCCCTGTGGATGCAGACACGTTACTTTCCTAGATGGTCCACTGGTCTGCTCGACATTTAAGTTCTTAGGCATACTGTTACGAATCAACAGCGAAAACCTTACTAGGAATTATGAGCAAATTTGCCCTGGCTATGCAGGTCAACAGAGACTGCAGCTTTTTAAGTCAAGGCTGCTGTTTATGTTTGTAGAGAAAATTCAGTGGATCATTTCAGACTGACACATATAAGAGGCAAATAATCACAGGTATTAGATACACATTTACTTCAGAATTTCTGCTACAGTTTTGGTCTATTTTAGTGTAACTAACATGCAGAAACTGAAGCATGGCTTGCAAAGCTTATCTATAAGCAACAACAATGTAGGACCAGACAATGCTAGTCTCCCTAGATTACATCAATTTCCAGCTTGAAATTTTGAATTGTTCCAGTGTTGTTTCTCTGGCTTACCTTCACTGCACTGAAGCAGAAGGCATATAGGACAATCAGAACAACAAAGCTTCGGGAAATGCTGTACAGTGCAGATACAAACCCAGCAGCAGCTGAAATAGAGACATGTGGTAAGTGGGAAGAAAGAGGAATTTTGTTTCTAACACAAACTAAGATGACAGTGTAAATGCATCTCAATCTTCCCTGCTACATAAGCTATAATGAAAAACAAAAAACCCACTACCAACAAAAAAATCTCAATGCTTCATCTCTCAAGGGCCTTCTTTAATCTCTGAGTGAAATAACACAAAAAAATTATCACACATCAAATATCTTGTCAATATGCCTTTCTGTGGAAGAATGCAATCTTTTTTCCCTAGATGTTAACAGAAAAAGAAAGCTAAAGGTTTTCTTTTTAAATAAATATAGTAAAGATTCACATCACTTATGGCAGGAAGAGCTCTGATATCAACCACAATCTGCAATCTATCGTTTTGAAAACTTGTATACAACTTCTCAAAAGCAAAAAGAAATCTAATCAAGTGAGCCTTATAAGTATTCACCCCACTGTTAGATGGATAGTATTAGTTTTCTGAGCTTTAACATGCATTGTGCTATGTAATATGCAATAATATATTTTATTTCGAGGTTATAAGGCCAGAAAGGGATAGCTCAGGCTACAGATGGCTACTTACCAGAACCACCAAAAAGCAACATATCTATTTGTTCCAAAAGATATATGCAGAAGGTATTGATTTGAGGGAAAAGTCCAAGAAGAGAAATTGCAGGAAAGCAATATAAAAATACTAAGAGAAAAAAAAAAAAGTATTTTAGAACACAGTCACACATCCAATGTATGGAAAATAAAGAAATATTCATGACAGTAGAATAAGAAATTGTTGTAATAAATTCTGAAGATTATTCAAGTGAGCATACCTTAACCTTAGCAGCAATGATTACACTTTGCTCCTCATGTATTTAAAATAAATAATGCTATTTTACACATAAGAAACTAAAGCTCAGAGTTAACCTTAAGATTGATTTTTGGATAAAAACAGTGGCAGAAAAAATAGCATTACATAGACTCCTTACTGCTTCTCAAATACTTTTAAGGTTATATTCATTCCTTTTAAAGTAGAGAAATTTTAATTTGCAGACCTTGGAACTTGAATCTGAGACGGTTCAAAAACAGCTATAGCAATTCAACATAAACAAAAAAATATTTTAATGGCTGAGATCTGAAATATCCTGGCTATCACAATCTCCTGCCTCTCCCAGCAATCAAGAGCAGACACTTACAGCAGCACTTAAAAATGGGAGAAGCTATAGCAAAGCTTCCTCAGAACATTCCGCCAGCTTCCAGCAGAATGGACTTCACAGTAGTGAGAGAACATTTAAAACAGGAAAGAAACTCAGGAATAAAACCCAGTCTTACAGCTTTACATACTCTCTTTCTGAATAGAAATGCTAATTTTAATGGCTGCCTCACAAACAAGGAAAAGTAGGAGTCATAATTCAGGTAATCATACCGCTAGTCTTACATTCTGTTCACTTCCAGCAGTCCTCCTCCCCAATAATTCACTCTCAGCTCCACCATGGAAAATGCTAAGCAAAGCTGTCTAGCAAAGCATCTAAACACACACTTGACCCAAGTGTAAATGTTCAAGGATGCACACACATATTTAACCATATTCTTACTGCTTCATTGTACTAGCACCACAATGTTCTGCATGGCAGAGAGAGGTGTGTGTCAGCCACTCTTCCTTGTAAACAAGCATGTCTTTGTTACTTTAGATCCTAGGAAGACTGCAGTTTCCTCCTATTCATTCTCATAAAAAGCAAATTAAACAAATCATTAGTACAGCTTATTCCCCATTCCCCCGGTCAGATTTTTGAGAAGGAAACAAAAGGATTTGTGTTCTTCGCTAAACACTAATTTCACATCTGCCAGCTCATCTTCCTAAGGCATCTTGCGCTAAAAGGAAACAATACACCAAGTTTGATCTGACAGCTTTTATCTTCGCTGTATTATAACCTACTGCTATCTAATACTGTAAATCTTGCTGAGAAAGTCCAACACAGGAGAGAAAACGACATGCTCAAGTGTTGAACACAGACAGCACTCACTTCAGTATACTTGGATTCACAATGCACCCTCAACACTACTTCCTGCTACGGGCACAAATTATTCATACGTATGAAAATGTAGAAATGCTCTCTTCTCAGCCTTTTACATACAAATGCCAATGTTAAATTCCTTTTCCTCTATCACTCTGCACATTTTTAGATATTCCACCAAGTCATGTCAAGCCAAGCCAAGCAAGGACCACTCTTGAAGACAGGCAAAACAGCATGACAGAAAACTGCTCAGCAGGCCATGTAGACCCACCATCACAAAAACACACTGCTGAAACTTTCAGGAGATATTGTTCCTTCAGCAAAAGATTTGCAGAACTGCCAGAACTCATCTTAGACTGTGACTTACAGCCCAAATGACTGCCTTTGCTGTAGCAACCTCAGAAAAAGTGGAATAAGAGCAGTGGAAGGAAGGATGAGATTAAAGAGTTGACAGAACAACAAGATATATAGAGACAAATGTAAACGAGAAGGGAAAAGTTAGTTGACTGTAAAACTGTCCTCACCTCACCCACTCTATTAATACCTTGAACAACCCTAGCAACTTCTTTAGCTAAGGCAGCTTAGTTTATCTCATCTTGCACCAAGGAGCAGACCGGAAGGAAAATAAACAGTTGTCACCTACAAAAGGATTGAACTTAGAAGCAGCAGCTCCCCTTGTGGGAAGCAGACAATAAAAGCAACTGTTTAATCCTTTGAAATTGCATTATGAATTCCAGAGAGAATTTCTTTAAGCATCAAACATTTTCATACAGACCCACACCACCTTTAAAAGCTGGACCACTAAGAGATTGTTATACTAGCTACTGCATTTAACACTGCAGATTTCCTCTAAACAGCACACATCATGTAAACGTGAGACGGAAACACAAATTATGACTTTGGAAAATTTGTGCCTTTTCAGAAATGTAAAATGGCAACATCATGTGCAAACATTTTAGACATTTAAAAAAGATTATTTAAAAAAAATTATATATCAGAGTACTAAAACATGTTTTTTTAAAATATTATTTCAGTAAGAAAGACTCGTCTCATTCTCCCACTCCTGACCATGGGAGAGCATAACATTCATAGGCTTTTTTCCTCTGACAGAAGTTCAATCACTGTTAAAAGGAGCAGGCAGAGGACTCACTATCACAAAATTTTGCCACCTCCTGATTCTTAAGTCTTCTGAAATATCTGCCAAATAATTTTGCTTACGTGTTGAATGTTTAAGTGGTTTCATCACAAGAACTATCATACATAAAACACACAACTACTTTTGTCACTAACCACACCCACAGCTCCCAGTGACTGAGGTTGGTTGTCTGTGCCCTTACTTGCACTTCCTATGTTAACCTAGCAAAAATGTTAATTGAAATAAGAAATTCAAGATGAAAACCACAGTCAGAATTAAAGTCATGAACCCAAATTAATAGAAATATAAATCAATAGAAGAATCATCACCAATTTAAAATAAAACAGAATCAGATAATAGAGTAGATTGAAAATAAATGAACGTGTTAAAAACCATGTTTCATAAGTAATTAGGTTACACATCTAACAAATCTGCAATTATCTTCTTTCATGACCTTGTTTCAAGACTTTTATTAGAGTACGATATGCAGCACCACACTAGCTCGTTTGTACTTCTATGATTTCCATGGCTTTTGATTTCTATTGTAATAAACACCTGAAATAAAATACTTCTCCTCTCCTTGGTATTTTGCAGCACACAGTCAAAAACTCCTTGATTTCCAAACATATCAACTCCAAATACCATAACAAATTATGAATAAATTATGATTAAAATATAAACTAAAAAGTCATCATATGATGACAGAGAGATTAAAAATACCGAGCAAACAGGCAAAATTGCAAAACAGTAGTAAGACATTATTGGTATTCAGAGGCACCAACTTCCCTCATTATTTTATAGCTCAAACCAAATACTTCTATACCTTCATTACCTAAGAGAATCTACACTAAAAATGCAACAAGATGGCACAGGATGACAGACTGCCATGCTTACAGAGGCCATTGCACTAGGAACTATTGCAAGGAGTCACAGCAGCCAGAAGTTAGAACTCCCATAGAGACAAAGCAAGGAATAGCCAAAACAGCACCAAACAAGACTTGAACCAATACACCTTGGCAAAACAAGAACAGGGGACAGGCAAAGGGAAAGCATTTATTTTCTCTTTCTCATTAAACACATGCAAGCTAGGGAGAAGAGCCTGTATTTCACCTCTCCCCCACCCCCTCTTGCTTCAAGAACATGCTCTGCCATCTCTTTTGAGACCAGTCAAAATTAACACATTTATACCCACACTTTGTTTTCTTATGCTGGTTGCTATAGTTTTTCATTTATCTCTATCCCAAGTGTCATCTATGATTCTTGTTGAATTATTTATCAGCATTTTTACTGCTCACCTTTGACAGACAGAGAAAATAAGATGTAAGGAGAAACTTAAATGAGACCAAGAGAAAGTAATGAAAAAAGCTAATTATAATAAGTGAGATGCATCTCTTCATGTTCCCTGTTTCTGGTGAGAAGAACTGGGAGCCACAGTACCCATGTTAAGGACCAGGAGGCTTTCCTAAAAATAGTGTGCCTTTCAGGCAGTAAGTGTGACCTGAGTATGGCAAAAAGCAAGCACAACAGTCACAGGTGAACAAAGACCTTGAAGGTCATACACTGTATCACAAAAACATTTTTCTTCTACTACATTAAGTTCTCATGGTTCTAAATTCACAAACCAACAGGCCATCTTTGGTACAATACAACACAGCTTTCCAAGAAATTTTCACAGTTTTTACAGTAAACCTCATATTTCCTACTTTGTACCTTAACAGTGTTGCACTATTCATGAGAGTGCAGTCCAGCACTTGTAACTGCAGCTCAGCTGGTGTAACATCACAGTTATAGACTGTGAGTGCGGGGTGCAACAGAATAAGTGTCCTGACAGAACAGGGTAATGTCAGCTGTGGCCACTCCACATTAGTGCCAAGGGATCATCAGACAATGATGGGGCAATATCTGAATGACCTCAGCAACCCCAGAAACATGATTCTAGAAGGAAACAGGTTGAAAGAGCTACTGCAGAGTGGCTGCTCCACACTAAATGGTCACATGGACAGTATGATTTAACTAAACCAAGATAAAGCACTTTCTTCTTGATCAGAAGATTGATGCCCATCTGAGGAACTGGCATGGATTAGCTTCCAGGTATTAAATTTAAAACTCAAATTATCCTGCAGTAACTGCTCCGTACAGACAAGTCGTTACAAAGATTAACTGCATTTCACAGATGATGATTTTTGCTAATAACATCAGTGACTTTTAGTTTTCTATGGAGACATTTCTATGAGCCTCATTTCATTAAGAACTCCTTTGGCATGAGGGAAGGTTGCCAGCTGCCCCCTACCCCATCTTAAGTCATTCCAAATGTTTCTATCAATTTGACTTTGAGTTATGCCTCCATAACTTGCATTTGATTGCCAGCATGGGAAAACACAGACTCACACTTTATTCCTTTTTTCAGTCCTAGGAAAAATATTGACTCACCTATTACATGGTCTCTGGCTGATTGTAGAGATCTGGGTGAGAAAAGCTTCAGGCCATACATTGTATAAACAGGAGGATTTGTGTCTTTAGACCCAGCATCTAGCAGCAAAATAAGGCCACACAATATACAAAAATATACAGGTCTGCTGTAGATTATGATTTTATTGTGTCCCTGGAAGAAAAAAACCAAAAAGTTAGAATTTTATATTCATTCTTCTACTGCATGCACTGTATTAACCTGGAGAGAAGGTCAGGGATCAGACAAAATATTTTAATGACTTATACATAATAATTAGTAATAAAAAATGTTACAAGGTATTTTATATTCTCAGAGGAGACTTTCAAAAGGCACAATGAGCAGTTAAGATGGACTGCAGCAATCATTTATGCTTTTAAAAGCCTACCCTTCTAGACCTTTCAAACTCAGGAGTCATCATTTTCTGTGGAGAAAAAAATCCTTAATCTGTCTGAATCTTTCTTTTCAGTAGAAAAATATTTTTTCTCTTATTTTAATGAACATCTGCTTCAGGAGGCTTGGCTTTTTTTAAACTTTATAAAATATAAAGTTAATTTAATTTTTAATTGAATCCTGGAAGAAAAAAAATATAACAGAGCATATCCCCAGTACAGTTTGAGGCATAGGCATGGACTTTTCTTCACCAGTTTATTTTTTTTGTTTCTTTGAACCACTTGACAGCAAATCAGCATACCTTCTGAAGGGAGTGACGCTCATCAGCAGTTTCTGGCCTGCTTCTCATGAAGCACTTTGAAATGATGATCCAAAAGAATCAGGATGTGGAAGGAATCTCATCTGATGTCTTTCACACATTTGATTCCCACTAATCCTACAAAACACTCTTGTGGGGCTGCAGGCCAAGGAAACTAACGGACACTTAAGAACCTTAATAATTCTCCTGGTAGCAAACTTAAGGGTAATTTAGACATTTTAAACACTGATGAGCCAAAAGATTGCTTGAGTGTGAAAAGCCAGGAGCAAAGTGACAAGAATCCAAATTTGTCTTGCATAAAGCTGCCGTGCAACTGTTCTTATTTGAAAAATGTAATTTAAGTGAGTATAATAAAAGATCATGTCTTTTTTTGAGTCTACTTACTGACTTGAAACTGTGGCTGTGTTTGTTTGGCTGCCAGCCAAGCTCGTATGTTAGATTGCTATTAACTGATCTGTACTCTTTTGGGATCAATCAGTTAACAAGGTGGCAGATTACAGGGAACTGGTGGGCTTACATCGTGCCTCACATCCATGGAATATGAATCAAGTCAGGGACACAAATCCTTACTGTTTAATCAATTTCAATTTTACTACTGCATTTTTTTTAATAGGACACACGTCCACAAAACAATTCACAGAGAATTATAAAGATAAAAATACAACTTTAAATAAGAAAAATAATTTGAACTATTACTTGTTGACCTTTTTAAACTTCAGTTCATTTATGTAATGACCTAAGCCTTAGATGAAGAAACCAACAAATATGCACCTAAACAGTTGCTTCATGTTTTATATCCTGACGTTCACTCCAGACCAAAGTCTGTTTTATTGTGATGTTATATTCATTCTTCTCTTACCTCTTGAACTGCGGAAGCCAGTTTTATCCTTGCATGGTGATTATTTGAAGGCAGCTGGGTAAGACAGTTGATGACTACAGGCCTAGAGGTTTAAGTCCACACACCTTGCAGTTCCATGCAGAATACTGACACACTCAATTAGGATTACAGTGCATATTTAACTCTTACTTCTAATGTAGTTTATGGTGCACTGGATGAAGAACTGGCTGAAAGGGCTGCAGCGAAAGTGGCCACATCCAGCTGATGACCCATCAGCAGTAAAGTTCCTCAAGGCTCAGTTCTAGAGCTAGTTCTGCTCAAGAGATTATCAATGAGAGATTATCAATGCTCAAGAGATTAGCAACGTAGGAAGCAAGCACCGTTTAGCAAGTTGGCCAAAGATACCAATCCTGGAGGTGCTGTTGGCTCTGCTGAGGGTCAGGTAGCTTTGCAGAGGGAACTAGATAGACTGGAACATTGGGCAGTGATTAACATGATGCTGTGTTAGATCCTGCTCCTAGGATGCAGTAATGCTGGGCACAGGTGTAAATTGTGAGATTAGTGGTGGGTAAGCAGCCCTGCAGAAAGGGACATGGAGGTGCTGCTCACCAGCAGGTTCAATGTGAGTCTGCTGTGAGTGCCAACAGCCAAGAGGGAAAAATGCATCTGGGATGCATCAAGAACAGCAACGTGAGCTCATCAAAAGGTGATTATCCTCCTGTGCTCAGCATTGATGCAGCCCCACTTTGAGTGCTGTATGTTTTAGGCCTCACAATTTTAAAAGGATGTGAAGGTCCCTGAAGGCATCCAGAGGAGGGCAGCAAAGCTGGTGAAGTGGTTGGAAGGAATGTCCTACAAGGAGCAGTTAAGAATTTTAGGCTTGTGTAATTTGGAGAGGACAAGGCTGAGGGGCAACTTCATTGCTCCCGACAGGTTCCTGACGAGGGGAAGTGGAGAAGGTGGTGCTGATCTCCTGTCCCAACCAGCAACAGGATGTGTGGGAATGGCTCTAAGCTGCATCAGGCAGAGGCATTTCTCTTGAAAAGGTGTTCAAACACAGGAACAGGCTTCCTAGAGAGGTGGTTGATGACCCAAGCCTGGCAGTGCTTAGAAGAGGCATTTGGGCAATGCTCTTAATGACTTGTGTTGACTTTTGGTCAGCCCTGAAGTGATCAGGCAGTGGCACTGGATGATCATTGTAGGTCACTTCTATCTCAGAACAGTTTAATTCAATCACTCTTACCATGCTAACTACAGTAATGCCACTTATGATTGAGGAAGGAAATTCCAGAGGTTTTCTGAAAGCTGCAAAATGTGAGCAAATACTACCTTCTCTGATTTTCAGGAGGTGGTAGTGGGTACTGAGAGAGAATCCCGAAATCTTTCTAGAATCTTATCAGCAATACACTCAGAAGGACAGTGTCTGCACAGCTCTCACACTGCTTGGGATATCCTCAAACAGAATGAGCTTCCTAGAGCACAGCAAATGCTCCAGTCCTCACATCTGGGGAACATGCAACACGACACAAGAAAGAGGAACTGCTGCAAGTAATAGTGCAGTATTTCACTGTCATTTACATCCTTCATGTGAGGGCATTATTTAGGACAGGACTGGTTTGAGGGCAACAGTGGACACCTTCCTGGAAAGGGAGGATCACTTTCCAAAAGTCACAGAGAGGGGATAGACATTACATTTAATTTTTTAAGGTTTTAGAAACAAACAAACAGAAAAATAGGAGCAAAGCCCTCCTGTACCTGCCACTGACAGACAAAGCTAGTCTGCCCTTCACCAAAACAGGCATGTGGCAGCACAACCTGTTTAATGAGGTATTTTAGATATTAAGGGCTCACTTCATTTTACTAGGCAAGCTCACCAAATTTTGACATGCAAAACTGATTTAATCTTGGTGAAATGACTCCACTCTGTGTTCTTGTTTAGAAGAATTTAAATAATGAGGCAGAATTCCTTTTATATTTTACATCTCATTTGTTAAACAATCTTTTTTTCCTTCACTGATTAAAATTTCAGTGAAAGCTCTTCCTTTCCCAAAATCTGCTAAAAAAAGTCACTTTTTTATGTCCATGTTTCTCATTAATATGTTTCAGATACATATTCACAATTTATCAATACAGCAGTGATGCATCTCATAGTTCTATAAAAATATTAAGACTTTCAACAAAGAATAATTTCACAAACACTTTCATTAACTAAAACAGCAATTTTGATTGCAAAGCATTTTGATGGGAAAATTTTAGAAAGATCTAATGGTTTGGTTTTTTTTCGTTTGTGGGTGCACACTTGTAAGAGGAGAAAGACAAGGCTTTTTTATATAAAGAAATGTGCATGTGCTCAGTTCTACAGAAAAGCTTACAGGGACAAATTAAAAATACTTTATAAGTGCCTTGTGGGATTCAGGAAATTCCTATGATAGCTACACAACTGAGTTAGCTATCTGCTTTGGCACATAACAGGTCTGAGACAACGAATTTACGCAAGATATTCTCTAAATCTTGTTGAGAGCATGACTGCAATCTTTCAAGCTCAAATGCCTTTGAAAGCCGAAGCTAGATCCTGAGCTATACAGGTGTCTTATGAGGTACTCAGAGACAAGCTCTCCTGATCCTTCTACAGAACCATTTACTAAACATAAAACCTTGGCTAAGGTTTTTCTAAAATCTCTGAATGCACATGACAAGGATCTCTTGGATCTCTGAATTTTTATATCCTGCAGTCACCAGTAGGTTGCCTGTATCAGGTCACTAACAGCAAAATATAACACACTTTGGAATGGACTTGATTTTCTTCTCTCCACCACTCCAGTGAGGAGGCTTTTCCCAAATTTCACCATCCCAGATCCACATACCCCTGTGTAAACAGCAGCTAAAGGCCACCAGCTCTCAGTGAGCCAGAACTGGAAAGGCTAAAGCTCCAGTTGACAGGAAAATTAGACTCTCATCTTATAGCAGGCACCAGTACTAAACCTGCAGCAACAATAAATGCCAATTCTTCCTCAACAGCAGCAAGCAAATACATTGGCACTCAGGAGGAGTTTGGAACAAAAGCTTACGGCATCTCTAGGTACTGTGTTTTCTGAGTTCACTGAATGCTATTTTAAAGCAGTCTTTCAAAATGCTACAGAGATTACAAAGTCACAAAGCCTCACCAAACAGTAACAAACTCTGGATGTGATTTAGGGAAGAAGTCTGGATCTTCCTCAGCAGTCACGGCTAGCATAAGGCATTAGCGACTACTCATGGATCCATGAATAGAACTTAATTCACTGTGCAGATCTGAGGCTCATGATGGTTTGTTTCACACTCAAAAAAAAAATCTCATCTGGATTTTCATTCACGGGCATTGTATAGATCATTCTTTAATCCCTCAGCTGTTATGCATCCTTTCATTAACATCAAGAGATGTTATTCTCTTTAAATTTAATGCAGTCACATGAATTATGAAACAGCACGTGGAGTATCTCTTCTTGCCTTCCCATTGTTCTATTTCTGAGGTGCTTACTAGCTCAAAGAAGCCTTTACAAATACCTATTGTGTGAAAAAGCTATAACGTAGAAATTGCTAAATCTTCTGTTTTAGCATGACAACATCTCCCCCTTTAATACCCTTAGAAGAAAAACTTCCTGAATTTTATTTCTATTGGAGTTTGTACAGTGCATCAAAAGTTTGCAAAGAGAGTATCCCTAATAAAGTTATTGGAAAGGAAAGGAAGATGGGAATACACATATTGTTACTTTGTTCCACTGCTGCATGATTTAAACAATACAATACAGAGAATAATACTTGTAATAGTACTGTGAGAACCTGAAATTCAGACCTGGATTCTACACAAAACAAAAAAAGTTCTGTTTAAACACCACCTTGTGTTTAATACTATAAAAAAATATGGGCAGGATAGGCTCATAATGAAGTTTTGATTAAATTGTTTGCCACCCACTTTAAACAAACCTACACATTACTAATGTCTGATTAAGCACAAGCTATTTTATTACAGTTCACATGATTATATCTAGACAGATGCCAGTTGAGCTGACAAATTATATTATTTTACTCACAAGATCCCCCAACTTTTCACTGAGGTTGGACTACTTCTTTAATGTATTGAAAGCATTACCCTACAATGGGTAAGTTGCTGTTTATTACCTTTCTCTACTTTTTATCCAGACAGATATTTCCTATGAATGGATTATAACTAAAACCACCATAACTTCATCTCTTAATAATTGGCATGGAAAAGAAATTGAGAATCTTCAGAAATCTATCTAGTGAAGGGTGTAGCATAAATAACATAAATTTCAAGTTCAGCCTGTATTTCTAGCCTCTAAACTGACAAAAATAATTGTTCCCTGCCAAAGGGAACTGATCCAGCAGCAGACCTGAAGTTTTCAACATGTCATTTTTGAAACCTGAGGGAAGAGAAGGTATCCTCAGAAATATTCAAAGAGCTTAATAGGAAACATAAGCAACTAGCATCCAAACGTAAAAGAAAGAAAGAGGCATTATGGCCACTGAAATGTCTTCCAAAATCCACAAACCAAAAATGCTGAGACACCGTGACAGGTGGAGTGGTAAGGTTGCAGTTGTAGGATGATGCCCCTAGAACAGTCCTGTAACAAGGACAGGTTTATGTAAAGAACTGGTTCTCTCCAAGGTGGTTGGCACCATCAGAGTTCAATTTCTTAAATATGTCCAGTTTAAAAAAAAAAATAGCAATCAGCAAGGATCTTTACATCCTAAATTCACTCAAAGCTTTGGCCATTTCTTCAGGACACAAGCACAGAAACTGTGACTATATTGTAAAAAGGGAAATAAAATACCTGTGCCATTTGATGAGCTAATAGCCCTTTTAATAAATAAATCTTGAGTAGAAGATTAAAAAAAAAATCAACCCTCAAAGAGAGAAAAAAGAAAAAAAATCCCAACTGAGCAACAACTGAGCTGCTAGTCTGGAACTTCTGCTCTTTTCTGTCTGTTTCTAAAGGAGAGCAAAGAAAAGGTTTATGTAATGTCACAGGACTGAACATCAGCAAGATAGTCCGGATGAACTTTCTACTGCACACATTAACTTAAAGAAAAAGCACTTTTCTAATAGCAGTGATAAATTAAAATAGCTTTAAAATAATTAAACCCAATACAAAGTCTTGAAATCACAGATGTCTTTTTCATAAATCAGTTAGAACAGCAAATGACTAATACTTGTGTTTCCCTGAACAGTCAGCTGTTTCGCAGTACACAAGTGATAATAGAGGAGAAAGATTTGTTTTACTGACTGAGACTTACATGTATTGGTGAAGCAGGATCAGGCTGAACACTCTAAAAACAAAACAGAAAAAAAGATGTTTGCTTACAGGATTTTTTCTTTATAGAAGTTAGAAGAGAATTCAGCAATTGACTATGAACTTGAGTCGTACCTTGAGCAGAGAATACTGGCAGCTGGCCATGACGAGACAGAACAACAGAACCCAAATATCTTTACAGAAGCCTTGGTTCAGAGTCAGGAATCCAAGAAGTGAAACAAGAACTACTAGAAGGACAGCAAACACATTTTCCTTTATATCTTCTGTCCTATGTGAATAAAAGTGTTGGAGAAGTACTAATATTTATAGATTCATTAGAGCAAGGCAAGTGCATTTGTAGCTGGTATGAACTGTCAGTGCTGCAGCTATCAGAATTCACTGGATCCTATAACTACATTTCAAGATTATTTCATCCCCATGCCAAAAACCTTATCCAAAATGACAGCTAAAATGTATAAGGAAAAAAGCCATATGCACTGAAGTCTAATATCCCTTCCTATCTCACTTCCCAATTAGAATTCCACAATGGAGATGATTTGAATGTAGAAAAGTTTATGCTTATAAAACCACAAACAAAAGCATAAAAAACCCCCAACACACGAACACCTACAAATAAAATCAAACACCCAAACATTTTTAAATGAGGAAATAAGGCATTCCATTAATGAAAGATATACATCTGACAACAAAGAACTGCATGAAAGACCAAATTTGTCATCCGATGCTTTATTTATCTGTTCTGTTAGAACATGGAAGCTGAGATAAAAAAGTGTTAATATTCAGGATGTAACAATAGAGCTTATCAGCAGAAAAGATTGCCATGCAATTGAAACACAGAGATAAGACACCACAGATAAGTAAATATCTGCTCTGGACCTAAAGCTCCCTGACAAGTAGCCTGATTTCAGCATCAGGTAAAACTGTCATCTGAAATTTCTGCTGTGGAGCCCATGTTAAACCCATATGGCACAGCACCCCCAACCAAAGCAGAGACAGAATTGAACTGGAACAGAGGCAGCAGCTCAAAAATCTTCACCTGAACACCGTTCTATAACTAATTTTCTTTTTTTAGAGATTGGAGTACTTGGTTTACAATATCCTGGGACCCTTCTGATTTTCTCATGAGCGATCATCAGACGTATAACATCTGTGAATCAAATCACAGACTGGTCTACAAGTCTGGCACTCACATGAATCAAAGTCTCTACCTGAAGACAAAGGGTAGCAAGAACCACTGAAATCCACCCTGAACTTCAACTTAAAGCAAAATCACATCTATCTACTCAGCCTGAATTCTCCTTCTCTAGTGGTCAGCATTGCTTTGTGGACATGTGGAGCCACCCACTGCAACGCCACATAGAGCAGCTTTAAAAAAAACCAGCTTACCTGTCCAACAATGCCAACAAGGTAAGACGATCATACCAGACTTTAATCCACTTGCCAGGAAATATCACAAATCTGTAGAATTGCCTGTTCAGCTTCCGTTGTGCTGAAGAACATGGAGAATCCTCAGGGTCCTGGCTGGGCTGCTATGAAAACAAACCAGAAATACACAAAACTCACTCACACTCACACACAGCTGCCAGCAAAACAGGTGTTGAAAAGGCCAAATTTACATGAAGTATCAATTTTTTTTTTTTTTTTTTACTACTAAAAGAGGTAGTGGGAGGATATTAGCATATTTATTTTCTTAATTTTAAATTAGAAAAAAAAATATCACACCAGCTTAATCGTTGCAGATGAACAGAAGTTATATTAATTATGTAGCTCAGTAGTGACAATATGCTTTAAAAAGTAATACTAAGTACTCATTTAAAAAGTAATTATTTTTTAGTCCAGATCCAGTACTTCTAAGGTTTCTTTTTAAGATTTTTCCATGTATCAAGCTAATTACAGTGCTATACAAAAACATGACAGGACAAATCCTTCTTTTTAAATAAAAAAATAACTAAGTAAGTAGGTTTTAAGGCCTAGACGTATGACTTATCAACTTTTCTTCCAGAACACAGCTTTATCTTTCCTGACATGCTTTGAATACCACATCAAGTGTGCCTCCTCAAGAGCAGCAAGAGGAGGAAAAAGAATCGCAAACAAGCACAAAGAGCATAAACAGCACTAATTTAAGAGGCTCTAATCTTATCATCATAATCATAAATCCACCCTTTTGAATATTGCTTTTGCCAGATTCTAAGGCTTTTTCCAACTCTTCTCTACAACTCTCCTCCAACTATCTGCAGACCATCAGCCAAGCCTGCAAAGCTAGACAACAGATGAAGAAAATCTCTGCAAAGCAGTGATTTCTTTCCAAGGTATACCATTACTGATGTTACAGAGGAGGGGAAATCACTTATTTTTCTTTCAAGAAAAAGAATTTGAGATTCCAAATCACTGTGAAGTCCAGTGGTTTTCAACCTCCTCCTAGGCAACCTTTTCTCCACCCCTTCTTAAAGATAATTAATCAACAAATATATATTTTTATGGGACTCTAAGCAATGCCTACATCAAAGTTATTTATGTTAGATCAACTTTCCTAGTCAGGGAAGGAGATTTCTGTGCAAAGTAATTGATCATCAAATTATAACTGGTAGCAAAGCACTGTTTTTTAAGCAACCTGTCCACCCACATAAAGGAATTGTTAATTTTTTTCTCAGAATATTGAATAATTTCTAATCTCTGCTTTCCAAGAAAAGGAATTTTACACAGAGTTAACACATGACAATGTATTCCTGTGCATCAACTGGGAAACAACTCATTGATATCCTCAGTCTGCTGGCAAACATAAGGTGAAACAGGCTAGCATGAGCTCTGGAGAAAGAAATTCAAGTTTAGGCATTTTATCTCATGCCTCCAATTAACTAAATGCGTACAGCCATGCAGGGCCAGGGAGCTCAACTGCTAGTAGTGCAGGACAATCTCTCATATTTCTGAACATTAAGATGTGCAAAGGAGATGCTGAGCTATTTCGCATTTTTCCTTTATTAACAATTCTGAGTGATTTAAAAGTCATGAGACTAATTGCAATCCTTTCACTACACTGACTTTAAAATCTGAAAGTAGTTTATGTAGTCCAAATTTTAATATTTTTATTACTACGTTAAAAAGTAACTTAAACATGTGGTTGGGGCATTTTTAAAGAAGAAAACCCCCATGTTTTGAAATATTACATTTGCTAATACTGGCATAGTTTTGTTTCTCTTGGGTCCTATTACCCAACAGAAAGTAAAGCAAAGCTCAGTCTGCTGCGGTCATTAACTTCACACATCTAATGCAGATTGCTCACCATAACTAGATAAAAAAATCAAAAGGGTGGCAGAGAGTTCACTAAAAACACCCAAGGATCTGATCGTTGAGTCCCCAGAACAGCCTAACACGCCTCTAGCTGAGTGCATAAGTGAACATTTTGGCTCCTGAGGAACTGCAACCTTTGGATGAAATCCTCTGTGTGAGTCTTGTAGTGCTTGGGCAAGAGTCAGATTTTTGAGCTGGATTTGGGAAACTCTCTGACTAGCCCTGAGCAAGTCACTCAATCTAACTGTTTTCCTATCAAAAAAGGGCTTATAAAATTCACTTCATAAATTTATATGGTGTCAGCGACAGCCTGAAATCAATGACAATGCTTTTCCTGTCTTATGTAGGCTCAGAATTTCATGTTTAAGAAAAAAAATCAGAAACCAAGACATTCTGAAATTACTGCCTGGCCTGGCTACAAATTTGCTATTTGACCTTGAGGAGCAGTCTTCCTAAAAGAGAAAGAAGAAACGGCAATTGTTTTCTAATTTAAAGGCAGTTTATAAGACTATAAATATCTGGAAAACATCTGAGCCTTTAGATGGAAAACACTGGCCAAATTTGAAATTGGGACAATTTACTGATTTTGAGTTTAAAATAATTCCTTTATACAAGTTGCTTTTACTATAACACTCCTGTGTGACATCTAAGATGAAAGGCAATTAACTGACATTTTACTGTTATTCATAAATACCAAACAAGAATTTGACATGGCAGAGAGAAAGTCAAAGGTATTATAAAAGGAATTGTAAAAACAGATTATAGCCTGAAGTCAGAGACCACAAACACCCTAAAGTTCATGTCCACATAAGACCATGCAAACTGAAGTCTGAGGGCCTTTTTCTTTTACTAGCTGCATTGAGGAGGTGGCTTCAACATTCCATAGCAAACATTCAGAGGTCTGGTTGCCCAATTCAGAAAAGTGAAACCAGACATGAGGTTTTATGACAGCAATGAATCTGGAATAAACACTTCATACTATTAAAATCTGGTGGTGTTTCTAAAATCCTAACAGCTGTGTCCTCTTCCAAATGAAATATGACTGAAGATAGAAGACAAACTTTTTCAGTGATGGAGTCTTTAAGTACTCCCCTAGGACACTACTCATTGTCACTAGGAAACAGCTGAGATGCATCCATCAACATAAAACACATCTTCTCCCACACAAGCAATACCAGGAAAAGCAATATAGCAAAATCAACAAAATTGTCTCAGGAACAAGCCTGCCACATTTGTTTATTGAGCAGTTCACCAAGATGCTAGAAACTCAGATATTACAATGTACCCGTGGGTTTTCTGAAAGGGTCCTTCTGGCCACCATCAGTAGCAGCTGCTGCTGAAGCGCGCTGGCTGCTTGATCCCCTGAAGATGGTTCTTGGCTCTCTGAAGTGGTAGTACTGGAGGAGCTGAACTGTATTTCACTGTGCACAGAGGACAGGAAAGAAGGAGATCATTTTAAGCAGCAATATTTTCCTAATAATTCTGAAACATTACAGCATGAAGTCTGTAATTACACTACTGATTGGCTTACAGGACTTGGGAACCTTCCACTTTCATATCTGAAATGTAGCAGAGATCCACAAAGCAGTAAACACCCAAATTCAGATACACTTGATTTACTACATCCACCACAGAGAAACAGATACTTCTGTATCACAGCTTTTCTCATTCTGAGATGAACACCCTCAAGGAATCACACTTCAGAAGTGCCTTTTTCTGTCCATTGACAATTTAAGTTTAGAGATGCACATCTACAAAGCAAAACTGCAAAGTAGATACTGCAGAAATCTCAGAATAGCTCACTTAAGTACCAAGCTAGTCTGGTTTCACCTGCACTGAATTGGATGAGTACTGATTAACCCTGCTGAGAATTCAGGCTACAAGAACTTCCTTCTGCCCTAGCAAGACAAACATGAGCTAATTCACACAAGGCTTCTTCAGATATCCCCCATACTGAGAGTAAACTCACCCTGAGATGGCCCTGAGCAAGATACTATTTACCTTTTTATTGGTTTTCCTCACATTTACTGTTTTGTGTTGTAGGTACAGCACCTAAACACTTGTGAAAATCTGCACTTAGAGCAGCAGTGCCTGTTGGGTGGCAGAATTGGTGTAACCATGACATGACTGACTGGTTTCAGAGACAATTTTATTGAAATGAAATAATTGTTACCTGGGGAAGAGATCTATTTTGAATACTTCTTTCTAGTTCTTTTCCAAATGGGATTTATACATCAGGCACTCTGCCCCAAGCTCATTGCCCCACTACCTCTGGATACCTGCCTTGGGCTCTTATTACTTTTCCATCTACATGAGGTGAAAGCACCTAAGTGCTCATGCAAGGTAGTCAATACCTGTTATTCTTATTTTGCATAAAGACAAGCAGGAAGGAACTAGAGCAATCTACCTACAGTCAGCCAGGAAGCCTATGGCAGAGCAAAGATTAAAATCCTCCTCTTCCATACCCTACATTTGCCCCAAAGGCAACTAATTTTGGTTAACTTTCCTTGCTTTTGGTTGCCAATTCCCAAAGGCTGCTACATAACCCTTGTTAAGGCATTAAAATTGTGATTGTCCTGCACATAACTGGCTGTTAACTTCAGCTGCAGTGGTTAGCCTTGTTCTGGAACATAGTTCAAGGTCTGGATTACTTAAAAGAAGGGCTGAAGTGTCACAACAACAGGTTGAAATGCACACACTCTCTCCTCCCCTCCAGGATTTGCTAGCTCTGCCTGGACGAACAGGAACACAATCAGCCTCGGGATGTCACCAGAGAAGCCATCCCGCCTCCGGTTTCTGAGCCAGGTAATTTATGTTTTCAAAGCCTTGATTGCTATCAGGCTTGAATTCCAGGCCTGAAATTCACCATCTGCCACTCCAGCAGAACTCTCAGCTGAGCAGAAATGAGAGCACCCCATGCTCCCGACCCTAATGGCTTCCTCTGCACTCCATACTCCTCCAGCTACAGACAGCAGCACGATCCACTCCACAGAGTCAGGAAAGCTGTCACGCTCCCTTTGGACAGTACCAGCAAATGAGAACCTGGTCCAAAACAACCCACTCAATGTCCCAGCCACAAGGCAGCCCTCTGTAAGAATCATCTCCTTTGTCAGCAGTTATTAACAAAACAGTACAGAAGGGATGGGCACTCATCCAAGATCCTGGATTACAACCAGAAGATTTAAGCAGGAAGAAAGTGGAGGAAGCCTTGAGGAATGTCTCCCAGGAGTAAGATTCCCACAGATATGGACTACAGAGCAACCTTGTCCAGTCAGAAGGAAGGCAAAGGGTTTTTTGTTTGTTTTCTCAGGATGAGCTGTCCCATTTCTTGTCATTGTGGGTGCAATCCTGAGTCTCCCTGTTCACTGCAGGAAAAAGGCAAATTTAGCCCAGGCTATGCAGGAACACTAGCCTGGGAATTCCTGCCTGAAAGATGACTCAACAAATAATACAGTGGTTGCTCATGCCTTCCTAAATGAAGAGTCAATCTTCACTAGATTTCTGCATCTTTAGCTATCTTTCTACAGAAGCCAAAAGTATTTTGAGATCAGACCACATCTTTAATCCCACATTCACTTAAAATGGAAATGGAATGGATGGAACAGAATACCAGGGGATTCTGTCAGTTCTCAGAAATCAAAAATATTTTACTAGTAAGACTTCTTCCAAGAATAAACTTAGGAGATCAAGTCATCTTCCCACCAGACTTGAAGTTAACCAAAAAGCCAAGAGCGCCCATAGTCTGTTTTGTGTTTACATTAAAAATCCATAGTTCTGCCTTTCAGCAAGTGGCAGAGGAGACCACAAGCAGCCAGGACACTGACTGTGGGGAGGAGCCAGAAACTTTATAAGCCTGAAACCGTAATTAGGGCAGAGAAGCTGGGAAGGTAGAGCGAGCAAAGCAACAATTCCAAAATCAGAATCTGTCATCTGGTAGTCATCACCCTCATCTCTCTGTATCTTCTTATTCTCTCCTCATCTTCCATTTCCTTCAGCTCCTGTTTGCTGTTTTGGTCTTCCTTATCCCTATTTTCCACACAACCTCCTTCTGACATTCACTCGCTACCCCCAAAGATGAATTGCTTGCACAGCTACTTAGAAACTGTACATCTCATCTGATGACATTGCTATCACACTGACAGCAAACACCAGTAAGAAATGTGATGATGGTGTTTGTGTTTTCGTAAGCCTATAAACTAGATTCTATAAATTCATTATCATATATAAATAGGAGCAAACACACTCTAATCATAAAATCATTATAATGGAGCTGATCACAGTATAACATGAAATCTTGCTAAACAGAAAATCTGTTCATTTGCAGAATCAAATTAATATTATCAAGATCTATCACAGTAAACTGCACTGCTAATATAAGCAAAGGTATAATTGAACTAAATTTTGAATAATAAATTATTAACTAAAAATATCTTTGATAAACATATAACCTATGCAGTTTAAACTCAAAAGCAACATAGCACCCTCTACTGATAATTGGGAATAAAACCAGCATTTTTTTTCTCACTCAGAATCCCATTTTGTAAGAGTACTCAGAAAGCATAAGGTAGTGGAGCAATCATATAACACATAGAATGTTTCAGTATAACCATACAGTGCTGGAAAAATCTTCCTTCTCCCTCTCTGTTTAGCCTCTTGCCTTCCACCACTGGCAGTTTGGCCTGAGCCATTCAAACATAACATAGCCTGAAGTCGTTCCCTTTGTTAGGATTAGCTAGCCTTGGCTCTGAACCCCTCTCAAGGTAAGTTCATTATACAGGCACATCATAAAGAATTACCTGTTAATAAAGCTGTTTTCTAGGTCTTGGTTTAATTTCATTTTAACCTGCATATTGGAGAAAGGACAGGTGCTCACATGCTTAAAGCCAGAAAGATCCCACTGGACTGCCTAGGGGATCTTTCTGACTCTGGGTCACTACAGAGTTTACAGTGTATAATATCCACAGCAATAATGAATAATATAGCTGAAAGCTATGTGTAATGCTCCCTAAAATACTGCCCTTAGGTGATGGTAAGCAACTATGGCTGTGAAGAGCCAGAAGGCATCTCAGAGTTCAAAATGCCTCCTCCTGCACATTCAACAAGCAATTGCTTCTGAGGTACTGGTCTGAGGTGTATCCAAAAGCACTGAACTGAGTCCTGAGCAATGTGGTTGTACAAGACCCAGCCAGTGCTAACAACACAGCAGGAACTCAACACACCCATATCCTTGTGCTCTTTCAAAGCAGTCAGTCTGTGGCTCAAATGTCGCTGTCTGAACTGATGTTGCTCACTAGGTCTCCACTAGAAAGCTGCCAGCACCAATTTGACCAGAGAACTGCACAGTTCAAGACTAACCCTAATGTTGTGGATGTTGCTTCTTTTAAGAAAATGATGGTTTACAGTTCCCAAGTAACCAAATAACAAGACTTACACTAAAAAGCAACTCAGAGCATGGAAGAAGATTGAAATATGCCAGTGATAGCTGCAGTAGCAGTGGGTAATTATGTGACAAATCCAATCACAGGAAACAGAAAACATCCAAAAACATTAGCAGTTTCATAAAGTGTAAAATTAATTCAGAATGTGCATCTTAACTTTCTTCAGTGCTTATGTCTGATAGCAGCTCAAGCTAAAGATTAAATCACTCTTAAATCTTGTTCATATTTTGCTAGTTGTACAAATGTGTATTTATACTCATTTTACTATAAGATTTGGGGACAATCATTGGCATTTGTTTTAATTAGCAAAAATAACACCCCTAATGACAATAAGGCAGAATATTTGATTTTAGAGAATGTAAATGCTGGATGTAGTGACACACTGACATAATAGGCAGGAAAACAAGTAGTGGTACATATTAAGTCAGCTACTGCAGATGGACAGAAAGGCCTTGTAAAGCAGGTTCCCAAAGGCACTGTGGTCAGTATGAAGGCAGGAAGTGATGAATGCCTTCTTACTCAAATGTTAAGAATGGAGTCCATTCAGTGCACTCTTACTTCCCAATACTCACATACTTACTGTTTTGCTAATAAGCATGTAAACTGATAATTTGCAAGCTTATTACACTTCAAAACAAAGATAAATATACTAGAAACTTTAAAAACAAACAGTATGTGTTAGCTAATATACTAGAGGGTGCACTTTGAGAAGATGCAGGCTTATTGGAATTAGTGCATTAATATTTTCCACAGTTGTGTTATCTCCAAAATACTTAAAAACATTCCTTTTAGCTCTCCTTACGGAACGAAGTGCAGGGGATGGAAGAGAAGCCAGTCCCAGCACATGAAGCACGCCATAAGCTTCTAGTCCTGAGCAGGATTTTGCTGCCATCATGTGGCAGCATGGTCCCCTCTCACCTCTGAGTCTCTCTGTTGAAAACACTCGTGTCCCTGCCCAGTGCTCAGTGAAAGAAGGGCTAAAAATCCCTACACAAATAAAAGATTTTAACTGGCCAAGCTTAACACAAGGGTTTCCTCCTGCCCCTTGCAAGCCATCAGGAAAATGCTACTGAGTTTGTAAAAAGTACTTCTCAGAAAAATCCATAGCTCCATTACAACACAACATTATCATTTTCAGGGTGACACCCCGCTCATTTCTGTGTTCAAGCAGCTCTGTGCCCAGGGGAGCAGCTCATCTGAAATTACTGAATCCCAAAGAGGACTCTGTAATATTTGCCACATCCATCTCAAAACATGCTCAGCTGCAGAACTGCATAATCTGACAAGCAGCATTAAGAAATCTTCAAGATTCAGCAGCTTATTAAAAAGCAGTGGGGGATTGTTTTATTTGGGTCACCTTGCTCAGAAATAAAAAATGTTTTAGTGACACACTTTTTGGTCACATTCTAAAACATTTTGAAACACACACACACACACAAAAATCTATTCTCTCCTATGAGAAATAACCTCAAAGGTTCAGGAAATTTTCCAGCAGTGAACATACTAAATGTTAGTGGATTTATGAAGGAGACATCTAGTACCACTAAGGCATTCAGATAGACTTTCATATAGTATAATGCACTCAAGCAGCTTAATCTGGGATGAGAATGGAAATCAAATGAGTTTGCTCATTGATCTGACATTCTCTCTTTTGCCCAGGGCCAGACACACCAGCACTCTGCAGCTGTACTGACAGGTACCTTAAATTATTTTTTTAGTACTTATTAGCCAGTAGTTTGCTGCAAATACTTTTTTAAACTTTTGGCCCTGATGATACCAAAAATAAAACTATTCTCAAAACAAAAAAATCTAAGCAATTGTTTTAAATGGAGGTCTCTATCTGTACTGCAAAACATTTGAGCTATAATACAGGTTTGTGTCAGAGCCTCCTCTGAAAAAAGTGAGGAGTTCAGAGGATCAACTGCTCAGACAGTTGTACTGGTATGGTTGAACCATGTATAGTAATGAAACAGACATGAACATAATTTTACCCTAAAAAAGTGATATTATTTTAAAAACTTTACCGATAAATTAAAAGATACATGACCAAGAAAGAAGGATAAGGCCCAAAGTGGAATAAATTTTTTTAAAGGTATAGAACAAGTTGGATTTTATGTATAATTGATTCCAAATGAAAGCTCAAGTGTCACACAGCAAGGAGAATCTGTACCTAAGATAAAGGTGCTTTTTGCCAAGAGCTGGGTAATCCTTATTTCTGTTTGTACTGATTTTGGTTGGGGTAGAGTTAATTTTCTTGATAGCAGCTGGTATGGAGCTATGTTTTGGATTTGTGTTGGAAATAGTGTTGATAACACAGGTATGTTTTAGCTGCTTCTGAGCAGCCCTTACACAGAGCCCCAAGGGCTTTTTCTGCTTTTTACAGCACCCTATCAGGGACAAGGCTGGGGGTGCAGAAGCAGCTGAGAGGAGGCAAAGCCAGGACAGCTAACCCTGGCTGACCAGAGGGACATTCCCTACACTATGGCACTCAGCTAACCCTGGCTGACCAGAGGGACATTCCCTACACTATGGCACTCAGCATATAAATCTAGGTGAAGGAGGAAAGGAGGATGTTTGGAATGATGGCCTTTGCCTCCCCAAGTCACCAAGACTCAGGGCATGCAGGTGTTCTGTTCAGCCACCTTCAGGAAAGCCAGGCTCCATCACATGTCTTGGTGACTCACTTCAGAACAGAAGAAATGGTCTTTTTGTCCTAATTTCTAACATAATCCATGAGCTGCAAATAGAGTTTGTACTTTTGTCAAAGCCTGTCACAAAGCAATTTCTGGCTAGAGGTGAACTTGGCAGAGTAATGGGAGCATCAAATTTAGATGCAATTAGCTCAGCAGGGAACCCATTCCACTGGGACTGCTGGCAAGAGATGTTGCTGGCAAGCCAACAGACAAAAGTGGGGTCACGGTAATCACGCTGACAATAATTGTTGACTTGATTAGTCCTGCCAATGTTTAAATAATTTACCAAACTCAGTGACAAGAATCACCCACCAAAGTGGGGAATAAGATGGAAAAGGAATTATCTACTTTTGGTGATAACTACAACATAAAAGCCTCCTCAAGATTTAACTTGGTTAGGTCTTCAAATATTTTAAAAGCTGGACTGCTAGACAAATGAGAGACAATTTGGAGAGAACCAAGTACAGAGACAGTCTGAAAAAATTCTAATTCTCTGTAACCTTTAATAGAAATAAGGGATAATTTTGGAAATTATTAATAAGAAAGTGTTTATACTACATTTAAGAAGCTCTGAAAATTTCCCAGGACAAGGACTACAGGTACAGGTAATATTAGGACAACTACTATAGTTGAAAAAGCCAACAATAAAACTAAAAAAACAAAAGCAACCAAAGAAAGACAGAAAGCAGAAAATTATGAAATATATATTCATATCGATAAACTGTAAAATACTCCAAAGATCATCTCACAACATTGCAGAACCAAAAAGAGGTGATGGACCACTGATATTTGACAAGATAAAGTCTAATTCCCTTTAACAGTATTGCCTGCAATGTCAAGGAGTCTCTGAAGGAAGAAATCAGAGACTCCTTCAGATTAAGACATCTGCTTTCTCTGGCACATTGCAATCCATTGTTGTCCATGCAGCCCTTCCTAAGCAAATGAAAAGCAGGAAGCACACAAAAGCAAAGAAGAAAAATAAAATCATAACACATCCTCTCTTCTGTGACAGTGACATTGTTAAGATTTTGAATTATTTGGAGAAATTTATTTCAGAAGCTATGCAAAGAAGATAAAATGTTTATGGGCCATAGGAATACTACTTTAATTTCAGTTCCTAGTAGTCTGATGTGAAATACTTAAGCCTACTACAAACAGAGAAGACAATAGTAGGACTCAATAGACAGAAATAGAAAGTTATAATTTGAACTGAAGATCATAAAACGTTAGTTATCTGCCTCAAGGCTTTCTTTAAGAACTTCTTTTGAGTAATATTTAAACATCTTCTTCATTTTTGCATAACACTATAAAAGATAATTACCTACGGCCAATTCATAAGGCAATTACCTTACTCTTGACAAATCAGCCACAGTTCATATTCTCTCCAGTCAAAATCCTTTCACAACTTCAGTGTTACCCAGAAGCATCACAGGCTCCTAGATACCAGTGACCGGTCTGCTGCCTCTCCCAACAATACCCACAAAGCAAGAGGCCCCTTGTCATCTCTGTCCTGGGTCAATTCTCCTCATAAAGAAGGACATCAGGACACAGTCCATTCAAATCCACATGGTTATTCCACTTGCTCAACTGAGTTTGACATTTTCCCCTTAGGAGCAGCTTAATCTTAATGGTATAAAGCAAGTATGACTGGTGATAAGTGTTTTAAGAGCTTATACACATCTACTGCAAACCTTTGTATTGTTCTCTATGCTTATTCTAAATTCTGAAATCTGGGCTCCACCAGACCAAAAATCTATCCTCTCCTATGAAAGGAGGATGACACCTCTTTTGGCTGGGCATTAATTTTCTCCTGCATCTCTCAACTCATTAAATCTAATTTGGATGGCTCATTAATCAGACATCAGGCCTAAAGCTATTTGTCATTTCTGCACCATTTCAATTGCTCATGAAGATGTACTGTCAAAATCATTGTCTTTTCCTTAGTTAACTTTTTCATGGGCTGGTAGATAAGTCATGTTCATCTCAGAAGTGCTTTCCATGTCTCTTTTCTAATATCCTTCCATAACAGCAGCATCTCCTGTTGGTATGGACTACTCTTATGATGAACATCTCCACCTGAGAGGGCCCACCCTCAAGGGAATAATTTTTGTCAAGGACCCTCTACAGACAGACACACAGAAGAGATTAAGTGAAGCACTCGCTGATTACACCTTGTGCTTTATTTTACCCTATTTGCCTTTTTCTTCACTAATAACCTTTCCTTCACTAATCATTTGGTTTATCTTTAGCAAAAAAGAAAGTAACCCGACACAACTGACAAGGAAGCCAACAGGTGGGGAGAGGGAAAGATGCATCATTCCTCTGCTGTCCTTAAAACAGGTTTGCCCTTCCATTTTCTACATGCTGTAAGTGCTCCATATTGTCTAAATACAAAACTACTTGATGGTGAACACCTGAAGAAAAACCAAAAACCCCTTCCCTCCTGTGCTACCCTTCAATCTACTCACAATAGCAAGAAACTGCCCACTGAACAAACAGCTCCCACTAATCTATCTGGCCTACAAATTACAAACTACCCCTGCAAAAACCAGCTTAAGCATATTTCAAGTTTCTTGTCCCCTTTCCCTATTTTTCATATTAACTTCTGCTTTGCACTTTCCTTCATGCTGCTCTCTTTTTGGAAAAGCTCATGTCCTGGCTTCCCATTGACTCCCACAAAGAAAGAGCCCTGGGAACCCACTCCTCTTTGCTGATCTGTTCCATTCCCTGGTCTGAACTATTGTTATACTTTGAGACTTCCAGCAAAGGTGCACATCTTAAGAAATTACATTCAAGTAAATGCCTGTAAAGAATATCTGAACTTGCTTTTGTTAACAGGGTTGAGTAAACCCCTTAAAAACAAACTTCACCCCTTAAGGTCTGCAAACCTCAACTGAAAAAATAGCACCTAGCATAGGAAGACAGGGCTGTCACATAAGCATCTAGCAAAGGCAGATTCAGCATGACTTCTTACAAGAGAAGGAAGATGGACCTTCCTCTGATTAAAAACAAATTAACTGCTAAAAGTCAGGGGACAGAAAACTATTTCTGAATTTAGGACAGATTCAAGTTCATAGTTATAGGAAGGAGAAGCAGAAGGGTGTTCTGTGCAAGGTGAAACAAAGAGAGTTGCAAGAAATAAATAGAATCAGAGTAAAATATTTGATTTTTCAGGTCAAAACTGAACTCTACCAGAATGGGGGAGGGGGTTACTTTGCTAAAGACAGACAGAACATACCTACTACTCAATTTTTTTCTTATTTTTTGACACTCTGCCCACTGACAAATAAAAGCATTATTCTCATGTCTCTCATACTAGCATTCTATCTAAAATGCTAACACTGTTTTTAATATGGTCTCAAGCTTTTCAAAAGTCTCTACTAAAAGCCAAACACTTGAAGAACAATATTTGCTCTTAAAAGACCTTTCTCACTCCCTCACTCAATTTCTCCAAATGCTGTAAAATAGTATGAAAAAAAATTATTTTTTAAAAATACTTATGAATAGCTAAAATTCTTTTTACAGATATGCAAACATGCAAGTTCAGATATTTTTACAGATATGCAAACAGATCACATGGAATAGTGTGGAAACCACAGTAATAAATACAGGATTTGTATGGATCACTCTAAAAAGAACTTTTGAAACAAGAAAATTGTTTGGATATGTCATCAGAGCAGCAAATTATCATTAAGAGATTTAATGTAATCTGAAAGGTTCTGCTGCTAGAATCCACAGGTCAGTGACTGACACAGCACCAAAATTTTTCCAAGAATTCAAGAGATGTGGGAAGAAACAAGACAAAGTTAATAGAACAGTCCCACTTACTTTGTTTACAATTTTGTTTATAATAGCTACACTTGATTTTGGCTATTCTCAGAAAGTAATTAAAGCCAAGTGGATAGTTCTGATTTTCATTTTCACTTTTCTTTCCAATGTTCTCATAAAGCTGCCACTGTTTTAGAAGAAAGCAAAAAAAATTTCATACTTTGACTTTTCCAGAAAAGGTTAGCACATTTATTCACCACTACACTCCCCTTCACATGCATCTTTCACTGCTACAGTTTCATAGTTTCCAGCAATGAAAACTTTCAACATTTCTAAAAATAAAGGCTTACTTACTGAGCATTTGACATACAATCACAATTTGATAGCTGATGTCTAAAATTTCCTTCCTTCTGACAGCCAGCTTTTAAATAGCAGGATCTAATTTCCCCTTTGGAAAATACAGAGGGAAAAAATGTCAGTTCAGTGATGCGATCATTTGTGTACACAAGAAATTTATAAAATACACATTTTAGGTCAGGCATATTTATAAATATATATTTTTCAGTCTGTGCATTAGGCTCATTCTAGAGGTCAGAAAGCAAATTAACATTTGAACAACCTGGGACAAATCAAAACACAGAAGTCATAGTGAAAACTTAAAAGGCATATAAATTAAACACAAAGCATATCGATTAATGTAAGTTCACCATAAAATGTGAAACCAGATTTTCCTCTTTCCATTCACAAAGGTGAGATCAATAGGTACAAAGCAGCAAAAAGTTCTGCTAGAAGTGCAGCCACAGCTCCTCTCCGTTTGCAGAGGCAGCACAAAGCCAAGGGTGGGTGCTGGCTGACCCAGAGGCTGCGTCACCTGCCCCCCTGGCAGCTGCTGCCCTTCTGCCCCCAGCACAGCAGCAGCTGCAGGATGCCAGGAGGGGCAGGAGGAACAGACAGAAAACCAAAGTAGCTCCAGGGTCACAGACCCAGTACCATGAGCACTCACTCTGTGCTGGTTTTGAGAGCAACTTTAAAGGAAATAGGGCTTTTGGGACAGCTGTCTTTCAGAGGTACAAGCCAGTACCTCACAGGGTACTACACAGGACTCAATTGCATCCTACAGCCTCAGACTCCAAGAATAGCTTCAGAGCAGTGACATCCAAAATATATGCATGTGGCAAGACTAGGTCACTCATTAATTTTCTTTAAAGGAGTAGCAGATCACAAATGACAGCAAGCACCACCATATCAAGAGGTCAATCTGAGCCAGCTGAAGAACAAAACTGTAACAAGGAGTCATATTTTGCCCAGCCAGGTGAGTGCAAGAGTTCTAGTCAGGCAGAAAACACCAGTCTTTCTTCTGACAGGACAGAAGTTGTCTTCTGGCCTAGCCAGCATCTTTTGAGGATGATGTTTGGAAGATAAACTTCAGGCACTGTGTAAAGCTTGGGTCTGTGAGGGTCATTGGTGGATTTGGAAACTCTATTTATTGCTCATCTGACTTTAAATTACTGAGCTTTTTTTTTCCCAACACACAGAGAAAAACATGCAACTGGTAACAGACAAGAGAAATAACCTTCCAAGACATCTGAAGTGTTTAGAAGTTTCCTCATGCATTGCAATTACCCCAACTAGATAAACTCACCGTTTTCATCTATGAATACGTGCATTGCATCCACGGAGAGTTCATCTTGCACAGACGCCTCAGGTCCACTTATTACCTGCAAGACTGAACTGTCTTGCTGAGAAGTTACCCGGTAGATTATCTGCCTTTGCCTGCTGCCCTGGTAACTTGACACAAAAATGTTTCAAAACTACTATGAGGAACTTTTTTCTTGTTCTCAATAAAACAAAAAGAAAGAGAGGTTAATTAAAAGTTTATGTCATTTCTACTCAGTGAAACAAAACAGCTTACATCATATCTTTGAAGTACAAAATTGTAAAGTAAACTGGCCTTACAGTGCTGCAAATTTGGCAGACTCTGGTAGCACCGGACTAGTACTAGCACGATCTTGGCTTTGTACATCTGATCTTTCCTGTTTAGGAAGTTGCTCACAGTGCTTTTCTGTTCCCACCATTTCTTCTTTTCTCTCCGTCATCTGGCTATCTGGAAAACAGGGCAGTGAAGTGGAGCCACTCTCCACAGGCGACTTTTAAGAGCTTCATTCATTAACTACTGAACAAGAGCATCTAAAAATGAAAATCTAAAACACTGCAGTATTTGCTAGTTGTATGGAAAGCACTACCATTACTTAAAACAATACAACCACAAATCTGGATGAGGAGGTACTCTGACCCTCATGAATAGGCTGTTTCAAGAACACACTGTGTGAAGTAGAGGACAAACAAGAGAGAATTTCTGCTTTGCTTCCCCTATTGTTTCAGAGGGAAGCAATCTGTTCCTAATCTAGAATGGTAAGAGGCTGCTTCCCTGGGGGCTGTAATTTGTTCCCAAGCTGTGTATGCTGGCAGTGGAAAAGCTGAAGCACTGGTCCATTCCCCTTATACAAAAGGGAAAGCAGCACCTTGAAAGGAAATAGAGCTCCTGGACAGGAAAACAGATAGCTGCCTAATCCCTCTTCCCCACTGGCCACACACCTGGTGCAGGACAAAGGGCAAACTGGCAAAACAATTTCACAGCAGATTATCCTATGCTTGGAAAATACAGAACTATAGATTTAAAAAGACACAGGAAGTATTTGTCCAATTCCTACTACTTTGAGTACCAATTATATTACCTCTCTACACATGCATGTCATTTATTCATGTATATGGGTGTTCAACATATTCATGGTGAATAGTAAAACATTTTTCAACTGTGCTTTGTTTATAAACCAAAAAATTATCTGTTAGGGTTTTAAAGTGCAATTAAGACGGTGAATTCATCAACACCCTGTGCAGCTGTGCAACTAAATGCTTTAAATGGAAAAAGGGGGTGCTTGTTGGAGATGCCTCAGTAAGCCTTGTAGCTTTTTGCACCAAGCAAAGTGTATTGAAACACACACAGACTTCTTGCAATATCTGCTGTTTAAACATCTCAGATCAAAGAAAAAAAAAAGAAATTTCACCCCACTGAAAATTCCACATCTTACGCCATATTTCTCACCAATTTAACTACCATCCTAACCTGCAAGAATCACCAGTCAAGAAACAGTGGTGTCATATCTAAGTCTAAGGATAAAACAGAATGAAGGCTTGTAAAGAGACACTTTTATAAGGTCAGACGATAAAACTGAAAAAAGTAAACCAGCTTTTGCATACACAGACCTTTCAGATCACCTGTCTTGTTTTCCTCAAACTGTATCAGCTGATCTACCAACACATTATTTCTATAAACAAACCTACCTTCAGGAGCTAAAACATGTCTACACCATTTTCAATTCACAGGACAAAGCCCCCATCACACCCTAAAGCCTGTGCTATAAATACAATGAAACCAGCACAAGTTTGGTGGTATAGGGAAATACTTTGTTCTGCATGGAGGCAAAATTCAATATGTCTTCCAGGTCTATTTTATTCTGTCTTGGGGGGAAAAATTAAAAAGTATTTTTTTCCTTTCCTAGTTAAAGATTTAAACTCCAGGTTAAGCAGAAACTGTCATTACTGAAGCACCCCCTTAATGATGTGACCATACCTGTGGGCGGTGATGGAGCCACAGATACCTAATCAAAATGACCTTCCTAAAGGCTTCGGCTGTTCAAGCTGTAAGAATAATTGATAGGGATCAGAAACTGTGGTTTAAATAACCTAATTGGTCCCATAGTGCCCCAAACTAGCTTAAGGGCTGGAACAATTAAAAAGATTTTTTAAAATCTGATTATCTAGTGGTTTCAGAATATGCTTCTCTCTTTTCCATACCAAACCACAAGCCTTGAAGACTTCTTTTTCCTGCTGTGGTAAAGAGTTATAATAACAAAAACCTAAACATATTGCTTCTTACAGGCTTTATATGCCAATCAGACAATACCATAGTGATGAGTACTTCCAGCACTGGAAAAATGGGCCACGATGGCTTTGGGTCTGGTTTTCAAGTTTATTACTCATCTTCTTCCAGGTGACTTACACCTTCAGTATGAAAATGAAGATAGAGGTGTCTAGACTAGGAGTGTCCTGCCAGAGTACGCAATCCAATTGGCTCTACATCACCAAACGTTCTCTGCATGGAAATTGTGCTGGCAAAGCTCAAACACCAGATAACCTTTTCCAAGTGTAAGAGCAGACTAAAAAGGACAACATGGCAGTGTACTCACACTTTTCCTTATGCCATTTACCCTTATCCACTGCTCCATACATCTCCAGCTCATCACAGCTGGGCTCACAGTAGTATCAAGATCAGACCTTGAGGCTTAGACCTTAGAGGCCTTAAGGCTCTGCAATAACCACATAATTTATCTGGAAATTATATGCCACATGACTCAGACATGTGAGGTGTCACTATCAGGATTCATGGCTAAATCAGTCTTGGTGCAGGGTGATTCAGAAGAGTGCTGCATAAACAGCCAAGTTTTGGTCTGTACACCATTTTCATATTTTGATAGAGCACAAGACATAAGGTTACATTATTGTGGTAAAATACTTACGAAAAGGAACAATTCTTATATGTCCCATCCATAAGATACTCTCAGTAAACATATTTTCCGCACTAAAGACTTTTAGAGCATATCAACATTACTTACAAACATACCATACCAGTGCTGACAAATGAACTCCTAATTCAAAAGCATTTACGGTACCATAATTTCTTTAGCCATGTAATTTTTTCACTTATAGAACAGATTTTAAGCATCCCAAATAATCTTCACAGACCTTTGTTCTTCTCTAGGAGGAGGCTGCGAACAATTTTACAGCTGAAATGAAACAGCCTTTGTATATATGTAAATACAGTGAGTCCAGAGGAGGGCCACCAAGATGATCAGAGGGATGGAACCTCTCTCCTGCGAGGAAAGGGTGGGAGAGGTGGCTGAGATTTCAGCCTAGAGAAAGCTCCACAGAGACCTAATTGCAGCCTTTCAGTACCTGAAGAGAGACCACAAGAAATCTAAAGAGGGACTTTTTGCAAGACTGTTTAATGATAAAACAAGGGAGAATGTCTTTAAACTGAAAGAGGGCAGGTTTAGATTGGATATTTGAAAGAAGTTCTTCTGTGTGAGGGTGGTGAGGAACTGGTACAGCTTGCCCTGAGAAGTTATGGATGCCTCATTCCTGGAAGTGTTCAAGGCCAGGTTGGATGGGGCTCTGAGCAACCCAGTCTAGTGGAAGGCATCCCTGCCCAAGGAGAGGCAGGGGCAGGGTTTTTAACCGTTTTTTATTAAGGTCCCTTCTGACCTAAACCATTCTTTAATTCTGTGATAATCACAATAACCAACTATCAGTGTATCTCAACCTTAAAGTCTCCTTCTTATTAGGTAATTAAAATGAAATTTTATTACTCTGTAACTTTCCTCTGAAACATTTTTACTATTTGTGGCCCCTTATCAGAGTCTTCCAAGTCTTCATCTTTTACTCACATATCCCTATCCCAACCTTCACAGCTCACTCCTGTAAAACAAAATGCCACTGCTGTCATAATTTCAAACACCATCTGGTTTGGAACCTGGGCAAGCAGAATTAAGCTAATTAAGACTGTCTCTCTTCTGTTCATTAATTGCTTTGCTACAGAATCCACTTTCTTCAACAACATTATGTTCCAAAACAGAAATTTTCACATTAAAGGATATTTGCTGCCTGTTCAGCCACAAAGAAATTATTTCAAATCACTCTATGCTTTTGTTAGTACCAGCATGAAACCAAAGTTCTACAAGCTGTGAACTGCGCCATTCCTATACGTGGGTTAGAAATCCTAAGAACATTCCTAACCCTCTCTTCACCAACTGCTTTAGCAGAAACATCTATCTTATGCACTTTATTCTTAACCCAAATTTGCCTATTATGCCACAAATACGTTAAAAGAAAAAAACCTGACATTTAAGTTGGTAATCCACTGAACAATGGGAGTGCCAAGGGAATACCACACTGTCCAAGAATTGCTACAAGAGTTCAGCATGGACACTGAAGAAGCATAGGGCATTATCCATTAATGAGGATTGCCACATTAATTCTGAAGCAACAGGAAAAACTAGCAGTAGGCATTGTACCTGCTACAGGAAGTGACTTGCTCCAAACAATCTCCTGTGTCAGCAGCAGAGCTAGGAATAAGTAGCCTAATCATTTTACCTACCAATTACATCAGAATGCAGATCTATGAAATAACTTCATATTTTCTTTGCAGATGTCAGACTTGTCATCATACATACTACTACCTCTTCAACTTATAGACTGAAATTTTAAAATTTTAACCTGTCAAGCCTTACACACAGAGCTTCAGATTCAGAGAACTAAGTTCTGCCCACCAGCTTCTCCACACCCAAAGAGGTGCACCACATGCCATGTGGCCTCTCTCTAGCACCAGAGTCTGGGATGATACACAGCTGCTCCAAGAGATGAGCCAGCACCATGCAGGGCTTTATTTACTAGGTGCTACCCTCCTGCCAGCAAAATCACCTGCTGTCACTTCCCATCACGACTGTCAACTGCGCCAGTGACTCAGTGCGCAAGATCCCTCTTCCCCATGACTACATGGCATGTGATAGTCCTCTTTCTCACATGCAAGGAAAAAAAAAAAAAAGTCTAAAAATACCCACAGGAGTATGTTTTAGTTTTTTATAGAAGGATAATTGCTTGGGATCCAGAACAACTCACTTGAGGTTGTGGTTTGTGCACTGCCCAGAATGATGAGTACCTTTTCTAAAAAGAGCCTGCAAAACATCTAAATTCAGGCCATGCAGTCCTGGTTTAGTTTCTCCCGCGCCAGTCCCCACCACTCCCACAGCAGGCTTTGCTCCCTGGGTGATAACACTGCCTGTCCTAGATTACAAGCCAGCTGTGCCAAAGGGGACATACAGGAGGTTTTGCCCTGCCTAAGTCTGATGCACAACTGCTCTTACTTGGTTCAAGACACATCAGAGGGACCCAAAGCAGCCAATAAACCCAGGTTTTCTTACATTCTCAAAGACTGAAAAAAATTTGTGGTTGCCCTACAACACACTTTCATCACATGGGCCATACAAATGTGATTCAAAAGTAAAAGGACATTGGTCTGAAAGTCAGTCTTAGCAACACTACCAGTGGTATTTTCTCACAGTCTAGAAGAGGTGGGGTGGCTATAGAATAGCTCTTAGAGCTTTTATATCCTGTATTTTAACAGATTCCATCTGGCACTCTCAGAAGTGTAAAGAAAGGCTTTCATTTTCTCGTACTGCATTTTACCAAGCTGTCTACTGGCAAAGGCTTATGTGGTCAGGGCACACAAGTTCTGTGAGGGACCACCCATAGCAAAGACCCATCCATGACATTCACTCACTTGCCACACTGTTCTGATGAACACTTTGTCCTACCTTCCACAAATTATGCAAAATATTTCTTTTGCACAGCTCTGAATATCCACCTTTCCAGGAATTTGCTAAGTTTTTCACATTGCTTAATAAAAAATCTTTCTGGGGTGTATTTCATGCTCATTTGGACCTGACATCTATTGCTAGCTTTTGCCAATTAGATGGTTTGCAAGGTTAAAAGAACAAAAACCAAACAGAACCAACCTCCTCCCTCAAAACAACTGGTGCATAGCTTGACTCTGTATTCCCACAAACACACACTTTTCTTAACAACCACTCTAATGTGGGAATAATGTTTATTCAGATGGGTTCCAAGATACTATATTATTAAAGCATATTTGCAATTGCAAGGCTGTAAACAAATTAAAGGCTTTCTTATTCCTAAAATTCAGTCTTGCTAAGGGGAAGCTGCCTGTAATGACAGTAATTTATTTTAACAAACAGCACGTTCTGACTAGGCTGGCAAACAAAGCCTACTTGCTCTTAAAAATAACTGCCTTTGAACTACCTCTCCCAAGCTCAAGGAGTTCAGATTGAATCTCCTTTTTCCCACAGCAGCAGTTCAAGGTGCAGAATCCACAGCTGCCATCCCTGCTCCTGCAGGGCACCCCCTTTCCAGTCCCTCTTCTGTTTCAGGATGACATTTGCTGAGCCCACACTGCAAACAGAGGCACTTAATTACACATGTATGCAGCTCAACTTCACTATCTCGCAAAAGTACAAACTTAAGAGAACAGAAATAGGAAGGTTTAGAATAGATATTAGGAAGAAATTCCTTCCTGAGAGGGTGGTAAGGCACCAAAACAGGTTGCCCAGACAAGCTGTGGATGTCCCATCCCTAGAAGTGTTCAAAGGCAGGCTGGATGGGGCTTTGAGTATCCTGGCCTTGTGGAAGATGTCCCTGTCCACAGCCAGGGTTTGGAACTAGATGATGTTTAAGGTCTCTTCCAAACAACACCGTTCTATGATTCTATGAAATTCAGTTCAAGTCATTAAACAAGAGTTTGGTTTGAGGAAAGAGCAGAATTATTCTGTTTCCTCGTGATGTTGTATAAGAACCTTGTTCGTCAGATCTAAAGCACAATAACTACACACACGAATAAGTTTTGGGGTTGGGTTTTGTTTTCACTGTGGAATCTGAATCTGACTTATTCTGATCATCCATTGCTTTCTTCCATGCAGCAACCTTCCCTGTGCATATTATCTGAGGGTACTTGTCTGAAAGGACTTTCTAGATTAGCTGCACTCTCTCTTTTTTAATTTTCATTTAAATTTACCTCTGAAATTCTCTTTTCCAGCTATGTCCTATCACTCAGAGGTACAATTATTGTGTAAATGCTCCTTTTTATGGCTGAGGAACAGAAAAAAAATCACAATCTGCTCGCTGCACCCCTCACATTGCTATGTGCGGTTGGGCAGGTAGGTGACTCTGCACCCCAGGAATCCAGCAGGAATCCAGCAGGGCTCAGCAGGCTCAGGTGAGAAGCAGGGCTTGCTCAGCACTTGTCTTGGGCAACCAGAGCCCAGACTGGAGCCAGCAGAGCAGGCTGATAAACTCGACAGAGGAGGACAGAAACTGCAGTGAAGAATAAACAGCCTGAGAAGGCGGGAGAGATGGAAGAGATGGATAAGATACATCAGAAGCAAGGCAGCAGGTCTAGGAAAAACAAAATGCACTTCTCCTGTACTTACCCTCCTCTCAACTGCTTCTGATGAAGGCATTGAGAGGACAGTAAATACAGGAGAAGTAAATACAAGCTGTGGGGAGGCAACAGCTTTAGGTGGGCTCAACAGAAAAGCCTAAACCAGCAACAGTGTGGATTGCTAGGAAGAACAGAAAGAAAGATGATATGAAGAGGAAGACAAATATGAAGAGGAAGACAAACAAGGAGGTGGCACAGGAGGGGAGTGCCAAAACTAAGAAGGGATAACTGAGGAAGGAAAGGCACAGAACTAGAAAAAGTGGAAGAAAAAATGGACCCAGGTGAGAGATGGAATGAGATAGGGGTGTAATACATTGGATAGGACAGACTTAAAGAAAGACAGAGTGAAAGATACATGGAATCTAAAAGGAAATGACACACTGAGAAGATAATCCTACTTATTTCTTTAACAAGATAAAAGCACACATTTCACAACAGTTTTTAAAAACCTTTTAAGTCAATTGGGCATTTTTCACATAATGGAAGGCTCTTGCACGAACACGTTGGTGGATCAGGGAGCAGACAAAGTAGAAGTGCCAAGCTGTTGTTCCAGGGTACCGCCAGGTTTCCTACCTTCCATGCAAACTAAGTATTGAGACTGCATCCTCTTAGGCTTTTTAAAAACAGCTTACTGTAGGATCTAAGGTAAAACAAACATTTTGGAGAAGGGGAAGATACAGGTTGTCTCATTTTACTTTGACTCAGATCTTCTAAACTGATTGCACTGACCACTTGGGGAAGTACCCTGAGATTGCATCTGCCTCCACTGCACTGGAACTCACATCCCCGTTAGATGGCCCTACTAATTTTGCTGGAGAGCTGCTAGAGACACTACAAACGACAGTCCTTCCCAACAGAAAAGGGTCACTGAGTTCAGTGACAGCAATGACAATGCTGATTAAAACCAGAAATTTCTATGTAAGAGCTATAAATGGCACTGCATATAGGTTTTTTAATTAGCTGATTGATTTTGTTTTAAATAAAAGCCCTCTTGATTAAATGGAAACCTGCATGGGAATATACTGTTTTCCATTAAAATACTGGGGGCTCTCACTGAAAACAGCCACCAAACTTTCATCCTTAAAACACAAATATTTTAGTTTTAAGCGACTGACAATCAAAACTCTCACCCATTGAGAACAAGTACATGATTTTCCTTTTTTTTTTTTTNNNNTTTTTTTAACTTATAAGCCAACCCACAACCATTCAGGAAATTTAGAAATATATGTGTACGTGCACACAGGTGTTAGCTAAAAGTTGAACCATCTCCAGTGATAATTCCAGCTTTCATACTTAGAGGCACACAGACAACCCCTCAACATGCACCTGGTAAGATGTGCAAGGGCAGGTGTAATACTATAGCTATACACATTTTTGCAAGATACTTCTGGTATTTCAACAATCCAGGCACACTATTTTATACAGAATACTAAATACATACTGGATACCTACTAAGCTTATCACTAGGTTTCCTAGAGGAAGAAGAATAGTTTTCTTCAAGAAGATAAAAACATTGAAAAACTGCAGCTGACACTATCATACACTTTCACTAAATCACTCTGTCCCACCAAGTCCAGCCCTACCCTGGCCCTATTGGCAAAACCAGTCTTCCTCAGAGAATTTGCCTCACTGCAGATATTCAGCTAAGCTGCTCTAAGTAATCAAACTCTTCATAACATCTTCATTCCAAAAGAATTGTAATCCATGCATAATACCTCCAACAAGCCCATTTTCCTTTGTCGTCTCCATTTTGACAGTGGATTGATTAGATGTCTTCATCTTTGAGGTATTAATGGATTCCAAGAGGGAGACAAATTCTAGAAAGTTAGATTCGTTGGGCATCTGACCTTCTTTAGCTTCTAGATCTGATTTAGAGGTTGGTAAGGTCTTTTCTTTGTCAGATGCCTCCACAAAATTCTTACTTAAAAGCACATCTGTCCCGCTGTCCACACTCAACACCCGCATGTGCCTCTTTTCATGAGCAGTTCTGCAGGACTGCGGGTCTAGGTTATGCAGGTCTTCCTTAGAACTTAAATCCACACTCTGGACATTTTCCACAGCATTTTCCTGATTCGGATCTGAACAAGCGTTAGTTTCCAGAGGTGTATTTGCTGGGTTGCTGAGGTCCTTTACTGCATCACCTGATTCATAGCCAGAGCATTGGTTGGATGACAGCTCTGCCCTCAACATTTCTGGAGTTCTGTCACTTTCACTAATTTCTGAGCAAGGCTTAGCTTTACTGTCATCAGACAGGTCAAATGTGATAACAGGGATTCTGAGCTGTTCATTAGTTTGAACAGTTTGACTTGACCAGCCTGCTCTAACTACACCAGAGTCAAGGGCTGAGCTCGTTCTCTCACTTTCCAGTGCCTGTAAGCGGACAGAGCCCGGCAGATCACTGAGGGTGGTGTTTGGTGTAGTACTCATTGTGATGACAATTTTAATGGGTTCACACAGCTGGTCTCCAGGAAGAGAATTGTCCACAACTGCAACAGCAGTCTCACTGTCTGAGCAATCAAGGTCCTCATGGCTATTGCCAGCACTGCAAGAATTTTCCATCTGCTCATGCTCTTTGGTTGCAATGGCATTGCACTGCGGGCAGCTGCCAGTAAAACCTGTCTGTGGCAATCCATCTGGCAATTTCTCTCTTTTGTAGCTTTTAGGATTACCTAAATGGTCTGAAATAACTGAATTTTCACTGTCCCATGGCTCTGAAGAAACACCAGTCCTTAAAATGTCACCTTGTGATGAAGAAATATTGGAGAAGTTTTTAGCTACGTCTCTGTCCACAAGAATATCTTGGGATCCACGGTGGCCACAAGCATGTCCAGTCATTCCATCACCAGGAAATGTTTCCATAGGAGCTGGTTTTGCTGCTATTGCTGATGTGGTGGCACCTGAACCAGAGGTTGTAGAAACAGGTAATATATCTGCTTTGATACAGGGCGAGGTAGATGAAACTGGTGGTGTAGCCTGGTCTTCTAGTACCATAACACCTAAGAAAAAACATTCAGGCATTAGGTCTCACATGAACACTAAGCATTATTAAAGTATAACCTTTAACCAACAAAACATGATCCAGAGCAGAGCAAAGGAAGCACAGATAACATAGCTGATTAGAACAGTTCTAAAGCAAAGAGGGTTTCTTTTTGGTAGCTAGATATGAAATACTACAAAAGCAAGATAGAACCCTTCCAAGTCAGGTCAAGTGTAGCAGCATGTCTATTTAAATAATCAAAATAGCTGAAGAAACAGCTAGTTTCAAAATCAAAATGTGTTACAGAACTATCCCCACTTAGGGAGAGGTGAAAGAAAGAATAAGCCAATGCTGCAGGTTTGCTACATCACTTTCTGCAATTCCTAAACGGTCACATAGGATATGGTGATCAGCCTTAACAAAAACAAAATATTTAAAACATTAGGACACCTCAAGCACTGGAAGCGTAGACAAAGTAAGGTGCACTGGAGTATACAACACAGAGCGAAAGGTTGACAATCACAGCAGAAGTCTACAGCCAGATGTTCAAGGGCTCTAAGATCCAATCCAAGTGTTAGCTTCCTAGTTTAGTGCTTTACAGAAGCACAGAACGTCCCAAGAATGTGGGGCAAGGCTCCTCCTGTATCAAAATTGGGAGAGCCATTTGCACACCTGTCAAAAGGATGTATCCCAAACAGCTTGGCTGACAGCTCAGAAAGCTCAGTCTGTTAGAACACCCTTGAAATTTAGTTCTGGCTCTTCAACTCAGATCCCAATAGGAGGCGCAACAGAACCTGCCATGGGGTCCTCTGTGCCATTACTTTTTATGCCAAGCAATGATTAAGCAACAGTTTAAGGGGATTTATAAAACCTTTAAAATACCTCTAAGATCTTCAATAGTTTCCCGTGTTGGCAGGTCCTAAAAAAAAAAGAAAAGAAACACACAAGATTAACATGGCCATTTATTAAATTCTGTTGGGGGAAAAAATATCTATCAATGTAGCTATCAATAGCTATCTAATCACAGGTTAATTACAGCATTGGTAAGCTGCTTAAAATCACTGAAATTTGAACATGTACCTTGCACAAAATTCAAGGGGTGGGTGAGGGAGATGGTTGTAGAACAATCATGCTCCAAATTGCATCACTGCAATGGTGTGTGATGTTTGGGGAGGGGAAAGAAAAGCAAGATGTTCTTAAAAAAAAAAAAAATGCAGCGCCTAATCCAGATACATTTTTTTTAATCATTAAGGAATATAATGTGTTCATCTGTTCCATTTTTCCAGTTATGTCTTTCCAAAGCACTAGAATGAAAAGTTTGGCCTCTAGAATTGGTATGTATTTCTCAGTGGAAAACTAGAGGACAGAGATATTAAATTAATATAGAATCATTTCGATTCCAAGAAAGCTTGGAAGGTCATTTAGTCCAAATCCCCTCCGCCATACACACACACTCAAAGCAGGTACAGTTTGAACAGGTTGCTCAGGGCCATCTCCAACAGAGCTTTGAAAATCTCCTAAGAAGGAGATTTCACAATTTCTCCGGAAAACTTCTTCCAGTATTTGACCACTCACTTGGTAGGGAAAAAAACCCCAAGATATCAACCATCAAAAACCAAAACAACCCCACACAAAAGACATTAATTGTAATCGATCTAACTGTAGCTTTCCATGGCTGCAACTGTTTCTTATCCTGGGCACCTATGAGAAAACGGTGCTCAAATCTTATGCATATATCTTACTATTACCTGAACACAGCAGTAAGCTCTTCTTCCACACTTACAAAAGAGTTTAGCCTTACAAAGGCTAAAACATCTCATCTGCCTGTTCTAACACAACATGTTCCTCAGTCACCTTGGTGGCCTCTGCTGGGGTCTCATCCGCAGGTCAATGTGCATGGGAACTAACTGGGGAGCTCAAAACTAAACACAATACCCCAAAGGAATACTTCAGGAGTTTAAATTCAACAGCCTAAGTGCATAATTGAGAACAATACATTAAAAAAATGTCTTCTCTTCTGACTAACAGGCACCAAAACAAAGAGAAAATTATTATTATTTTCTAAAATTTCATGGTGGTATCCTGGCAGCAAGAACAGGAGATTCAGCTTGACAAGACCCAACCTACATGTTTGGAAGTGGGAGACTAGGATGGGATCCCAGGAAGATATGGGTTTGCAGAATGGACAAATACCAGAATACTGGAGAGTAGGACAAAAACAAGGTGAAAAATATTTTATCTCATTAAAAAAAAAACAACAAACCAAAAGAACTATTGATGTCTGTGAATCATACAGATGCTACAAAAAGGTAAAAACACTGCAGGAAATGAAGAAATAGTTCTGATTCAGACCAGGATTTTAATAACTTGTAGTAAATAGGGATAAAGGGTGGGTGTGGAGGAATATGAAGACAGAATGAAGTATCAAATAGCCACTTATTCAGAAATCACTAACCATCCTCTGCAATGACTGAGGCAGGAGTCCTGTAGAAAAAAATAGCATGGCATCACATAATTAAAGATGTTATCACAGTATGCAAGGGGAGAATCTTAAGATTACATAGACAGCATTATTCTGTTCCTTAATTTTTCGAGAAGTTCTTCAACTCATCATGAGTGCTTCCTATTTTTTTCTTTAATAACATTTACATACATCACCTTCCTCGTGTCATATACCTTTGATTTATTAAGCACGACCAATGGCGTTGAGTGCACATATATGTATTTTTAAACTCCTGTAGACATCTCCTAGATCTGAATGACTTTTACGTCTCGTCTAAATACTGAAGAGATGTTTTTGGTTCAATTTATAAGCGTAAGTGTACCTACACAAAACCAAATTATTAATGCTTCGGGAGCAGATTCCTTCAGAGTCAACAAAATAACGCTGATTGCATTAGCCTCTCCCTCCTCTCAAAGCAGCCCCAAAAAACTGGTTGCTCTTGGCAAGATTTACAAAGGCCACTTGTTACGTATAGAGCAGAGAGAGCCCTCCTAAGAAGTGCAGCATTATGCATGAGAGTTTCAGCTCTGCAAAGCCAAACCTTTAGGACAAGGCTGGCTGGCAGCAGTGCTATACCTAGTAGATGCACGGAATGACCCTTCCTGCTTGGAGCAGGCCTATGTTACAAGGAATGAGTACCTGGCAACACAAGACTGTGCGTGGTGAGCTGTGGACTGCACGAGGTGAGGGTACTGTTGGAGGGGCGCACATACTAACCGTGGCTCCGGGCGAGTCCTGCAAGTGCGGAGCCTGCACTCTGGAGCTGTCAGGAATTGTCTGGGTAGAGTCATTTTGGCTGGTCTCACCGACGACGTGATCCCCCGAGTTATTGCTGAAGGAGAAGCACATGAAAGATAAAGCAATGCTTCTTACCACAGGCCATCACAGTGAGGTTGGGGAAGCAGTTGACGAACAAGAACAATAATGGGAAGAAGAAGAACAGCACAATGAAGTAACAACACTTCTTTTCCCCCTAATGATGAAAGCACAAGGCTGTAAAAATACTGTAACACCCTTCTGCACTTCCTGCCTCACCAAGACAACTTGATAAAAACAAAAGAATAAAAACCCCTCAAAATAAAATGATTATGATGTCCTCAGAAGTAGAGCAACGAGAAATACAGTGACATCTCTTCAACCTCCCTATGCATATATAATGTCATTTACCCTGCCTGACACATACAGAGATTTATTGGCACAAAAGGCTATTTAGGGCTTTTCCTTAGACATATGACAATCAAAAGCCACTCCTTCCACAATTTTTGCTTTCTAAGTCCTTGAGTACGTAAGCCTTATCTAAGTACCTGTTTATCTGCAAACCTCCCATAAAACACCTACAAGAAATGCAAGACAGAGAATACTAATACAATCATTAGACCAAAAAATAAAATTTTTGCTCTGGTCTAGGCAAAGCAAATATACAGCAATTACTAATTTCATATATTATATGGCAATTTATCGATCAGTTCCTTAGTGGATACACTAAACTATCCACTAACTCCTTTTACACATATGTTCTACTAGCTTTTTCATAGATATAAGCAGGTATTTTTGGACAAGGTTTACTATCAACAACCTACAAATATTCTCTTTCTCAGGTATAACACAACAAAAATTCGGTCTAACAAAAAAACACAAAAAAACAAGGAAACAAAACAAAACAAAACAAAACAGAAAAACACCACAGTGAAATGCTGAAAATCTTGGGGTTGGGCTTTTCTATTTGTCCATGGGGTTGTTTTTTTCACCAAAAATTTATTTTTAAAATTCTAAAGCTGCATATAAGCTTTAAAATTATTGATCTGGGGGTCTCTATCGTCTTTCCAAAATATTTTTTTTAGTTAACTGGCTTCAAAAACTTGTTCAACCAACCTGCCAACTATCAAGGTCTGTTTAAAAAATTCTATCATCCATCTAGTCAAAAAAATATTAAGTTCTTTATTTTCTGACCAAGTACGAAATAATGGATTGTTGTGCATACACAAATCAACTTGGGAGGAGCAGTCACATGATTTAACATGCAACTTTTAAGTCATTCTACCTTTACATCTCAGCCAAAACAGTCTGAAGGGCATAACCCCATCTAAAATAAAAATGTTGTATGGTCAGTGACACACAGGCATTTCTCAGAAGACTTTGATGCAGGTAGACCTTGACTGTCCCAGCAACATCACTGACAGGAGTGCAGCACAGATGCACATGTGTAGAGGCACAGAAGAACAGCAGCACAGAGGAACACAAACTATCTGGATACTACTTAGCTTGCATAGAACTAGCAGTAGCAACGGCAAATGCATTTAAGAAATACCCTAAGTTCTTTTATACAGAGCTCTCTGTTGAAGCTTGACTGGTAGTTTTAACAAAGCTACTCAATTTAAGCTTGTTTTGGACATTTCTATGCTTCTGCCACTTTTAGATATACCTTATTTCAGCATTTTTCAAATCTGTCATAACACTTAGTATCACCAAAAGCCACTTGCCAGCTTCTTCTGTTTGTATGACTCAAGCTTGAAAAACCAGCAGGAAAGGTCTCAATTTATTCCAAAGAGCGTATAGTGGAACAGTCTACCAATGCACAAATCTGGAAAATGTTAGTACTAGTCTTTATCTTGCTACTGTTTTTACTTTTAATACTGTCACAGCCTGGAAGCAGCCTCATTGATTATACTCAACAAAGACCAACAGTACTTGGTTTCTTGGTAGGGAAGTTGTAACTACCTACCAAATGCCCCTGAGAAATAAAAGCAGTACTAGCTTTCCTCATGAACAGGTCCACAAAAGCATCATAAGCAGTCACAATAAAACATAAGGGGGAAAAGCAACTTATGCATCTAGCTGCAATCTGAGAGGGAAGTTATGACAAGCACACCAAGGCAACATGAGGTTGCCTTGACTTCCAAACCCATGATATTAAAGCATTTTCTTTACCAACAGGTACCTGCCACTTCCTTGCCTCTGCCCAGCAGGTAAGCACAGTAGGAAGAGGAAGGAGCAAGCATTTAAGGCTTTAGCAGAAAATTTCTTCCAGGATTTGTTTTCCTTCAGGATCTGTTAGCACCTTCAGTACACATCTCCTCTACCACCTTCATGGTGTCCAGCTGCTGCCCAGCCTCTGAATCAGGTGCAGCTCTACTTCACCACAAGAACATTTCAGCTACCCAGATGAAAAGCATCAAGCAAGTTTTTGAAAGTATCATTCTTTATGCAGTTGTAAGGAGTATTCTTGCATTCAAGAGACATTTCTGCTATGCAGGACCATGGTGCAAACTCACCCATTTTACACAATGTGCCAGCAAGGCAATGAAAACCTTACCTACAATTTGAGGACTGAACCGCTTCTCCTTTTTGAACCTCTGTATCTTTACATTGCCTTCCATTTTTTCTTGAGAGCTTTTGTTGAATTACTTCTCCTTTATCAAACATAAGGTGCAAACGGTAGCTGATCACCTTTATTACCGTGAAGAAGACTGTCACTGAGCTGCAGTACACAAAAACTGTCACTGCATTTGCTGGAAAAGCCTACGGAAAGAAATAATGAAGACACAATGGTAAAAGTTTGCTTTGAGAAGATGCTGCTAAAATTTTTAAATACCATACATGTATTGAGTTCTGCTCACAGCAAAGGTTTAAGGGTTTCTTCATGTTTCAAACCATTGCACAAGATCTACTCTTTTTATAGGCTGTGCAAAAACCTTATTATCAAAATCAGCAAAATCTCACCATTGACAAGCATTATAAAGCTTTTCAAAATACTGCACTGCCATGTTAATGCAGTTGCAGCCTTTCCTAAACTATGAATTCATTAAAATACAGACACAAAATGAAACATTAGTTGTCTACAAACAGGAAACCTTTAGGAAAAAAATCTGTCATCTTACCCCATATGTCAGTTATGACTCAATAGCAAAACACTGTAGTTTGATGTTCATTTTCTAATACCTCACAACATGTTCCTAAATACCTTAACCACTGAGGAATTTTAAGTACTTAGTCAGTACCAGTCGAGGCAAATGAATAAAAACACAGTTAGAAAGGCATTTTGTCCTGGCTGAGGCTCGAGAAGTGAGCAATCGGCTGTGTGGTGCCTAGCTGCCAGCTGGGGTTAAACTATGACACAACTTCTTTGAATTCTTTTTCTAAAGTACATAATTGTTAATTTGCAGCTGTCTGTGATCTGTTTGCTGATCTGTGATGAGCACCACAGCCCTTAGTCATTAAAATTAATTACAGTTCAACTACAGTCTATAAAGTTCTTCCACAGACATGACATACTAACAACTTTTTTACATACAAATACTTCCTTACAGTAAAGGGCAAATCATAGCCATGGACACTTGCAGTTACAATTGAAGTACCAAAGTCTTTACCACTATAGTCATGGAACATGCTTATGTATTGTCATTACACAGTTGCAGTCTCACAGTGAGTTTAATCTCTTTTCAAGTTTTAGCGATCTTATTTAAACAGAGCTTGACTGTATTCTCGCACAAGAACAACAACAAAAACCCCTAAACAACACACAAAACCGTAAAAGGTATTCAATACTCAGGACTTGCTAAAAGCCTGCTGAAAGTGATTTTTAAGAATGATCTTTACTTTGGGACTAAATCAATAATTTTTTTCAAATTCATAAATAAATGACATGGACCACACAGGTAAAGGGCAGGGAATAAGGCATGCTTATTTCATCTTTAGAACAAGTCACCACATTTATCTTGATGTCGAAATTAATATGTTGAATCATTTCTGTGTTGTGACAAGCAAGTGGGATGCAATTCTGATGCTGCTTTTGGCTCACTGGGACTTCATACCATCAAGATGTACATGTGAAAATTTTCAGGCAAATCCTTTTTTACGACTATTCTGATTCAGATACAAAGAATCTATTGCACAATAGTGGAGGAGCTATTTAGGATGTACATACTACCAATGATCCCTAAGAAGACAGATATGACTTTCTACAAGTTGAGGCTTAAGTCTGTTAAGAGTACTTCACAATACTGTGTAAATACCAACCCCCAGCATACCCTTCAGTTATTTAGGGAACTCGGGCCAGAGAGAGAATCCATTTGCAAGGTCATGTTCTCAGGGTACAAGGCTTAGTAGATGAGGTTGAAGAACTTGAGGTTAAAGAATTTGTGGTTTATGACTAATGTTTTTACAAAACGAGTAAGAAATTACTTGGTTTCACAAAGAGTGACAGCCAATTATCTGTAATGACTTGTTTAAGAGAGAGTTGTTCACCTTCCAAGCAATCTCTTCAACTATACACTAAAAGGCACAGATCAAATGCTCATTATTAAGTAACAACTCAGAATGGCCCATGAGAAAAGAAGTGTTTTATAGGTGACATTTATAAAGCTTAATAAATATTAGATGAATAATGTCAACAGGACACAACAAAAATAGATTTCCAGTAGCGCAGCCGATACGTGCAGAGAGCACACTACAAGACAGACTCAACGGAAGCTCCTAGAATTTTGAGTGGAAAACAGGGCCCATTTTAGCAAATGCTGAGTGCTGCATGTCCTCATCCCTGCCTTGTGACCAGACCTACTGGAGCTGCACCCTGAGCCAGCCCTTGGTCTCCGTGCCCATCTGTCCAAGATGCGCTGTGTTTTAGTGCGCTCACCGCACCAAGACTGCCAATGGCCAGTGCATCTTTAATACTCTGAATCTTGGTGCAGGCTGAGTACTACAGGCCACCAGGTTGCTCCCTGTCCACATGAGGAATTAGGAGAAAGATGAAGCTGATAACGGAAAGCCCTCCATTCTCTGAATCAGGCCTCTTGCATAAGGTACCAGCGTCATATAACCACAGTTGGTGTTCCCAGGTACAGACAGGTGAAAGCTGTCAAATCTATGCTAAGGAGGAATTAAGTTATGGACCACTGAGGAATCAGATGCTAGAGTCACTTTTGATGCACTATAGTTAAAATTAGCCTGGTCTTCTATGAAAATGAGGTTTTATAATCACACCATGTGTCTGTGTATTCATCACCTCCCTCTATCCCCACAATTGAAAGGTAGCCAAAGAATTAAAAAGTTATTCTGCAAACTTTAAGAGAATACACCCCACTGGGCAAGGTCACAGCAGCACACCTCCTCCATTAATAAGAGGAACCCACACAGCTCTCTGACCTTTTGATGCCACCCTGGTGTCAGGAAAAGCTTCAATTGAGCTGACATCTTATTAGAAGCTAGGAAAAAAACATCCACAAATACAAATTCATTAAAAAGAGGGCTTCATGACTCCCCACAGGTTTCTATGAAAGCTGTAGCCCTAGTTTCCTTCATTCTTGTCCCATTAAAAACTCTACCATAATGTACTTTTTGTTCTCCAGTAGCTTCTGTTGTTGTACCCTGCACCAGAATAGCGTGGGGTCATAGCCAGAAATGCAGGCTGGTGTGCCCAAAATGTGCCCCAAACACTGCTGCAAGTGCAACAGAGTTGACATCACCACGTAAGGAGCACCTTTGCTTGGGGCTTCTGCCTTCCCAGAGATTGTTTTCTGAAGAACAGCCATATTCTCCTTCACGTGTCTACTGACATTATTTGAGTAGCACAAAGGTGGAGGTGACCGAGATACACACATAAAGGTATGCAACCTTTGAACAAAATACCACGCCTTGTAACTTGGGCTGAATGATTGAGGGTGCTTAGACCCAGATGAATCCCACCTGCTGCTTGAGCCTCTGAGGCACCTAAAGCAAGGCAGTTCTGCCTCATTGTCTCAGTGTGCTACAGAACACAAATGAGGGAACTACCAAACAAACCGTGCAGGCAGCCACTACCATCAGAGATATGCGAGGGAGATATGACACTGGCGCCAAAGAGCCACGTTTATATGTTAATTAAGGTGAATCAATACTAGGAGGTGTCCATCACACAACATAAAATACGGGAAAGTAGGTAGCAAATAAAATTCCAGGGGTGTACATTGAGTCCTAAGTGTGTGTCCTACCACACAGCAAATATAGTACGTAACAGGGTAGCCTATCTCTCTGCTGTGGAGATATATGCATCCTTAACTTTTACAGAGAGATAGAGTGGGGTAAAAGGCGGCCAAGTGGGACTGGAAGCAGCTGACACACTGCTAGTTTTATCAGAGTTTACCTCTGAGTAATTTATGTGCCCACACCCTTATACTGCCATGCTGTACTTCTCCTATCACAGCATGATTTGAAGATCTGGTGCGTAAGAAGTAACAACCCTATAAGTTCAAGGGTTCCCTGTCCAACAAAAGGCAGGAGAAACATTCAGTATGCTGTTTTGGGGTGTCACCCAAACACAACGCACGTTCTCTTGCAGCTTGTAAAATAAACTATAGTACAAGTATTTCCCGAAGCTGCATCTCTAGGTCACTGATGTTTTACTGGGGCTGAATTCAGCCCGGAGCTGAATACTAAAGAGTTATCACTATTTTCACGTGCAAAACACCTAAGGATCCTCAAGTGTTTGGTGGAATAAGTAACTTTAATTCTCAATGTATTATGAAAGTTGATACAGCACAGTTAAAAGAGATATCATTATAATTTTGAAAGATGATTTGAACAGCAATCATGCTCCAGATATCCAGTGAAAATTTTTAATGTTTAAATGATAAATAAAGTAATAGAAACACAGATCTGCATTTTCGGGGCAGGGAAGCTAATAAAGGAATCCTCAGTACCAAAGTAAGCTATGCTGCATAAGCTAGAGAAAGAAATTCTCAATCCACACAACAGAAACAACTTGATACTTTAAGCTTCTCAATGCTACCGTCAGCACGCCTCTGCTGAGCCACCGTGAAAAAACTAAAAACAGATGGATGAGTTTTGCCATTTGATTCAAATCACACTGTTTCAGAGACTCCCTGACTTCAACAAAATATTATCCCAAGCAAATGAAAAATTTAAAAAGTAGTACTCTGATCTGTTTTGATTTTGCCATTTCAGGAATCATTGACTGCTTTAGCTGAATCAATAATACTGGTGTCAAGTATGTAACATAAATATCACCCCAAACATTATTGAATATTATAAACAGAATTTCTTATAAACCAGAAAAAAATCCTTAGTTAAAAAGCAGGTTCAAGTTTCTAAGTGGCAAGAATAGGTGTCATGCATAAAGTTTACACAGCCTTAGAAACAAGCCAATAGTAAACAAGAAAACATGTAAGGACATAATTACTGTCAGGCAGCCATCATAATAAATGCATTATTCTTATCAAGGACAAAGAATTCCCATAGCAATGTTAGCTCAAGAACACAAGTCCTGCATTTAACCAGATGATTCATCAGAAAGTCAGTCAGTCTGCACAAAAAGTAAGTCCATCTAGATAGGCAAAGATGATGGCCAAGAGAGTTCAGTAGATAAGTCACATTTTCTCTCCTTTAAAATATGACTTCTACTTTAGCTCTGACCTACAGTCCAGTGTTCTTTTGTGCAATCCTCACACCTCCTTCGGTCAAGAAGTTTCCCACAAGGAATCCTTCCAGCTACATACTTTTATCAACTGGGACAAAAAAACTTAGCCTTCATTTTTTTCCCCTTTTTAATGACATATATGACTTGGACAAGCAAATCTTACAAACTCTTGCTGGTTTGCATAGGAAATATGCAATCAATCAGAAGAAAGCATATTGTTATTCTGCTTCATTAACTCCATGAGCCATTCTTACAGGAGTTCACTGCAATCCGTGCCACAAAATCCAATACCTATTCACGCTTAAAAGATTTGCTTTCCACTGGGATTGCAGGGGGAGTCATAAATGCTCTTTGCTTTTGATAATCAGGCCCATATCTGACTATGTAGGGTGAAGAAACCTATTTAGAAGTTGAGAATTTAGTTGAGTCACTCCAGGAACAAAATGATGGAAACTGCTTCTAACAGAAGCAATATTACCCTATAATCACTGAAGGACACACCAAAATAGATTCGATGATCCAGCACACTTTAAGCTTTTCTCACACAGTAGGAAAACACACAAAAACAAGAGCAAAAGTTTCGAGCTTTTCAGGAAAAGAGATGTTAAAGTGCGGCAAACAAACTGCAGTTGTTATTCACTTGCAAAGTTTAAATTTCAGCACAAAGGGAGCCGCATGTCACAAAAAGCCATGTGATTCACCAGTGACATTCAGCAAAGCGTATTAATTACACAGTATCTGGATTTTTCCATTTATGTACCCTTCTCAGCAGGTAAAACTAGATCAAAGGTAAAACAGAAAGAAAAACAAAACAAACAACAAAAACAACAAAAAGAAAAAAAAAAGAAAAAGAAAAAGAAAAAAGAAACACTTGTCTCCAAAAGAGATTTTTGAATAAACGTCCCCACGATCATTCAGCACTTGCAGAGGCCAGCGCTGCACCCCTACCCAACTCCTTCGGCAGGGCTAAGGGTCCGGCCCCTGCCTAGCGCAGCCGGCGGACTCACCCCGTTAACCTTTAGACACAAATTCCCCAGGTAAAGCCCAAAATTTAAGCCCCTCGGGGGGCAGTTTACAGCCCGCCGAGCGCACACGCCCTGACCGCTGCCGCCTGAGGGCCGGGGCCCGCGGCTCCCACCCCGGCGC